>WOXC01002411.1:0-161371 GCA_011680675.1 Gymnobelideus leadbeateri | reverse complement strand
CTCATGGGAAAAACCACTGACCTGGAGAATAGATCCAGGAGAGTCAATTTAAAAATTATTGGACTACCTGAAAGCCATGATCAAGGAAAGAACCTAGAAATCACCCTTCAAGAAATTCTCAAGGAAAACTGCCCTGATGTTTTAGATCCAGAGGGCAAAAGAGAGGTTGAAAGAATCCACCGATCACCTCCTGAAAAAGATCCCAAAAAGAAACTCCCAGGAATATTATAGCCAGGTTCCAGAATCCCCAGATCAAGGAGAAAATACTACAAGCAGCCAGGAAGAAACAATTTCAATATTGTGGAAACACAATCAGAATAGCCCAGGACCTGGCAGCTTCTACACTGAGGGATTGAGGGGCATGGAATATGATATTCCAGAGGGCAAAAGAACTGGGAATGAACCCAAGGGTCACCTACCCAGCAAAACTGAATATTTTGTTTCAGGGGAAAATATGGTCATTCAGTGGAATAGAGGACTTTCAAGCATTCTTGAGGAAAAAACCAGAATTGAGTAGAAAATTTGACATCCAGACACAAGAAGGAAGAGATGCCTGAGAAGGTAATCAGGGAAAAGAAATCAAAAGGAACTTATCAAAGTTGAACTATTTACATTCCTATATGGAAAAGCAATAACTGTGACTGATGATATCTTTCTCACTATGAAAATAATGGAAGAAGGGGGTGTGGTCATATGAATATATATGTGAGTGTGTGTGTATATGGTTACAGTTATATATGGATAGAGGGCATAAGTTGAATTTGTTGGGAAGGGAGAATACTCAAGTGATGAAATTATGAGGTGAGAGAGGAAAGTGGCAAGAGGACATGGGGAGAGACAGGGTAGTGTAAACTATCCCATGCAGAAGAAGCAAGGGGAAGTGGTTGCAAAAGAGGGGGAGAATAAGGAAGGCTAAAAAGGCAAAACCACATTCAAACTGAATTTGGTTCAGGGAGAAAATGACATACATACTAAATGGGATGTCTCAACCTGCAGCAGGATAGGGGGAAGGGGGATGGGAAGAGGGATGATGGATGGGAGGGCATCCTTGGGGTGAGGGGAGGTTGGAAGTACCCATTATAAAAGAGGGACAGGATCATGTAGGGAATGGACCAGGTGGGGGGGGGGGGAATGAGTGGGAGGGAATTATAAGCAGCCTTGTACAATATATATACTATGATAATGTTTTGCATAGCTAGACATGTACAACATATACTGAATTACTTATCTCCCAAGAGGGAATGGGTGACAAGGGAGGAAGGAAATGGATCTGAAATTTGAGGTCGTAACATTAAATGTTTCAAATATATATAAATACTATTATTAATACTCTTTTGCTTGTAATAGTGAGATAAAATGTGCAGGCATTGGGATGCAAAGACTCACCTTCCTCTAATGGAAAAGTCGATGGGGGTATGGGAGAAGGTATGGGAGAGAGCAGATTGGAGGAAGTGATATCTTGTGGGATTACTGTTCTGGGAGGTTGGGTAGGGGAATAATGGGGGGAAAATGATTGTAACTCAAAATCTTGCGGAAATGAATGATTTAAAACAGAAGTTAATAAAGCATCTGTTTAAAAAAAAAAGATGAAGTGTAGGATGGTGAATGGAGAGCTACCATAAAATTTTTAAATGGGAGACCCAGGTTCAAGTTTTGCCTCTGGCATATACTGGCTATATAACCTTGGGAAATAATATAATCTCTCAAAGCTAAAAGTAAACTTTTCAAGACTATGAAGATGATAAGTTGCAGAGGAGGTGCTGACTGGCACCAGTGGGGGGAATTTGCTCCCTCTGGAGTTTCATGTGCTGCTGAAATCACAGGTCCTGTCCTTATCCCCATTCTGTATTCATGTGACAGAGGGGTTTCTTCCCCATGCAATCATTGGGTACCAACTTTGATTTTGATTTATTTTCCTGCAATAAAGAATGTTGCTGTGAATATTCTTATATATACTAAGCCTTTATTTTTGTATATGGCTGCCCAGAAGTAGGATTGCTGGAAAAGTGTATAGATAGTTTAATCGCCCTTATTACATAATTCAGAATCAGTTTCCAGATTGAATGGACAACTTCATGACTCCACTAACAGTGCATCATTATAATTATCTTCCTACATTTCCAACAATGTTGACTGTTCACATTATTTTCTTGGAAGCCAGTTTGTAGGTTATGAGATGAAACATCTGAGATTTCTCAATTTTTATTTTCTTCTTATTTAGGTTTTGGGGCACATTTTAGATGATTATAGTTTGAAATTCTTTTGGAAACTTCAAATCCTTTGATAATATTTATTGGGGAAATGTTTCTTGCTATTACATATTTATGCCAATTCCTCTAAATTTTGAATAACAAGACTTTTATCAGAGATAGTTGATGCAAATATTTTCCCATGTTACCATCAGTATTCTCTTTCTGTCCCCACTGGTTTTATTAATGCAAATTACATTTTCTGTAATTGAATAGTACTTTTTGTCTCTCATGGTATCCTATAACCCATGTTTTGTTAAGATTTTTCCCTGCATTCACAGTTGTGAATGTCTTATTTTATCATTTTCTTCTAATTTTTAAAAAAATGATATGACTTTTTATGTTTAGGTATCATAAAACCTCTTTCAACTTTGGGGTGTGTGGAAGAAGACACTAATCAAAATCTAATTTCTGTCAGTCTCCTTTTTGGTTCCCCCAGCAGTGCTCATCAAAAGAGAGCTCTTCCTCTCTTAATTCCTTAATTTATCGTGCATTGTGCTATTGTTTCTAATTGCTTCTGTTCCTTGCTTCTGTTGTCTGTTCCACTAATCTTTTCTGTTTCATATTTACTCCCAAATAGTTTTGATGACCATTACTTTGTAATGTAGTTTGAAGTCAAGCAATACAATGTCCTTTTCACTTTTAATTTTTTCTGTTTATTTTCCTTTAATCTTTAGAGTTTCTCTTTCCTCAAATGAGTTTGTTATTGTTTTGTCTAGTTCTATGAAGCATTCCCTTGCTAATTAGATTTGCATTCCATTAAAATCTACAAATGAATTTTTAAATCAGACTATTTGTGTATGTGTGTCTGTGTGTCGTGTGCATGATGTGGATGTGTTTATATAATATCTGCATGGTCCAAATATGAGCAGAGTCTCTCTCCAATTATTTAAACATGTTTTTCTTTTGTTTCCATAAAGTGCTTTGTCTTTGTAGGTGAACTAGATACTTTATGCATTTTGCAGTTATTTTGATTGGCATTTTTAAATTTGAAGGGAATTTGTGTTTTGAATCTTCCTATCTTTTCTTCTTAGTATCATATTAAAATGCTGCCTCTTTTGGAGATTTATTTTTGTATCTTGCTATTTTACTTAAATTATTATATATTGCAATCTGTTTCTTTACTAATTCTCTGGGATCTTCTAAGTGCCTCCATTTAGTTATCTGTAAGTGTGGATAATTTTATTTCCTCTTTGATGACTTTTGTACCTTTAATTTTGTCCCTTACCCATGATACACTCCATTTTCTATCTCTATTCCTTTCTACTGGCTGTCCCACATGCTTGAAAGATACTCCTTCCTAACCCTGACCTTTTAAACTGCAATATTTCCTTTTAAGATTCAGCTCAAGAAGCTCACCTTCTACATGGTGCTGTTGTTAAGTCATTCAACTGTGTCCAACTCTTCATGATATCATAAGGAGCTTTTTTTGGCAAAAATACTAGAGGAGTTTTACATTTCCTTTTCCAGTGGGCTAAGGCAAACAGAAGTTGAATGACTTGCCTAAAGTCACATAGCTATTGAGTTTCTGAGACTGAATTTGAGCTCAGTTCTTCCTGAATCTAAGGCCAGAGTTCTAACCACTGAGCGATCTGGCTGCCCCCTGTATTTTTTCTACATACTCTATATCTAAATATACTTATGTATGCTCATATCTCACTCAGATAGAATGTCAGCTCAGTGATGTCAGAGGCTATTACATCTTTGTCTTTGTCATCCCAGTGCCTGACAAATATTGGGTGCTTTAAAATGGTTGTTGATTGATTGTCCTCTCTTATTATTATTCTAGCTACAATTTCAACCCTGCCAAATAACAATAGGAAGAGGGGTCCTACTCATTTATTCCTGGTTATACTGATATACATTTGAGGTTTTCTCCATTGAAAGTAACACTATTTTTTTGAAATTTCAGATATGTATTTTCTTTCATATTAAAAGAATGGCTCTTCTAATGTAGAGGCTTTATTAAGAGTATCAAAGTCTACAGAGGTTTTCTTTTAGCATGGGAAGACTAGCATATTTTCTCTCACAGTAAAATGAGTGAGTGAAGAATAAGAAAATGATCATTTAAGGGGGTGGTAGTTGGACTTGGGGGATAAGTGAAGGAGCAGTATCCTAGAATCACTACATATGGGTACTTGGTTCCTTATTCTGTCCACATGAATACCAACCCTGTATTTGTTTGGGGTGACAAGGAGAAGAGTTATCTTATTACACAACTCTTGTTAAAAACCATAGATTCCCAAATATTGGTGTTATAAAAATGTATTTTGCCCTTGCTTCCTCCTGGAAAGACCACATATTTGTGTACCTCTTAGATAGTTCTAGATAGTTCATTTTTATTCCCTCAGGATTTTCACAGAAAAGTGCACTTAGGTGAAAAATGTTGCTCAGATAGAGAATTAAACTGAATTCAGACATATTACTTAACAAAGGGAGCTTAGATATGGATTGTCAGACATCTGTCTCAAAAGGTAGGCATGATCAGAAAAGGGGTTTTCAGTGAAAAAAATCAAGCTATTATAGTGTCTCCATCTGTTGCTGCAGGTCTGGCTATCCTTTGGTGAATTGAACTGGCAGTGCACACAAATTCACCTTTAACTAGGCCGTAGTGGGAGTAGAAATAGACTGGGCAATCTGGAAACAACCACATCATTGATGAACATTTCCAACTTTAGTATCTGGGGTTTGTTTAGAAATTTAGCTCAACATCAAATGCTGAGTTACTTATCTCATGAATTCCAAGTGTTCAAAATCTCTTGAGCCAGTCAGCAAAATGGGGCTGACTCTTTGGCCAATGTTTCTAGACCATCTACTCTTGCACCAGGCCAAAAATATCAAATGAGCCTTCTTTCTTGTGGTCCACGGGTGCTTCTGATTTCAGTCCTAGTTAAATACCAGGCTAGTTTCTCCTGCCCTTCCCACCTCCCATTTAGGCAAGGAAGAGAGGGGAAGGAAGAGAACTTGCCAGAGTTTGGTTATATCTAAAATTAAGGAATTAATTGATTTGCATTTCCAGGGCTCTACTCTTAAAAGAGTACCAGGCAGGTTGGTGGTTATTTGACTAATGGAGGTAAATCTTGGTCTTTTGAAATGAAAGGGCAAGAGGCAAAATAAAGGGGGAAATTTCTGTGCCAGGACTGGAAGGTAATTTTCAATTCTACCCGTCTGAGTTGTGGTAGGTTGCTTTTCCACAAATATGCTTCCAATGCTTTTAGTAAGTCTGGTCAAATTTTTACTCTTACTAGTGCCCACATAATCAAGGAATGATCCAAATTCTCCCTGTGTGCTAGCTGCTCTTTAGTTGTGGTTCTGGAGGTGCATTAACTCTTTCAGTCCCCTAAAGAAAGACTTGATGTTTCCCCACAGCAAAAACTACATGGTAAAGGACCCGCTTGAAAAAATCGATACAGTTTTAAAAAGTACTGTATTTACAACAAGGAAGTAATTTATACACTAAACTAACTTGGTTCAATGGTAGTAAAGACTTTCTTTCAAAAAGAGAAAAACACCTTCTGAAGCTTATTTCATTAAGCCTATTTTTACTCTTTTTTCACTTCTACTGTTGAGTCCACAAAGAACATGAACAACAACAAAATGTTGGGGGAGTGCCTGGAAAATTCCGTGAAAAAGAAGACTAGGAGGGTATAGGAGAGGGAAAAAAGGGACTTGATTTCCAATTCTGTGTCCTTGGATTATTGAAACACATTTAAAAAATAGTTCTGACTGCACACATAAACTTAATTGAAGCCTGAGCAAAGGGGTGATGGGTTGGGTCAACTTTCACGGCCAGGCCAACCAATCTAGTTCATTCAAGACAAAAGTTTAATTCAATTAAAATACATTAAACATAGAATGTGTTTAAAAATGTTTGCTAAATGTTGCATTAGCATCTATGTAATTTCTAGAGGGTTGAAGCAGTGGATTAGGCACCATAGCATTCTTCCCCACACACCTCTACCCTTTCTAAAAAATGAAAAATAAATAAATAAAAGAATGTGAAGCAAACAATCTCTTCTCAAGATGTTTACACCTGTCTTTGAAATCATTTACTTTTCAATCAATAGCAGTTCCGGCTATTGCCTTCAATTCTATGGTTGGATTTACTTGCACAGACAGAATCTAGCTAATGCTGTGGTACTATATTTTATGTTCACTATATCGGCTAAATGGAGGACATGTGTGGTATCTCTGAGTCATATCTGAAACATCAACTAAAAATTATTTAACCTTAGATCTGGCCAGCTTTTCCAAGTCATTGTCTATTTTGGGAGAGCAATTGTTTTTTGTTTGGCTCCAGAGCAGGTGGTTATAATACATGCCTCTTACCTGGTTAAGAACATACCTATACTCATGAACGTGAGAAAAGAATTAGACCTTTAAGATACTTAAATTCATTAGTTAACTAAGTCAAAGTGGAACTGCCAAATCTTTTAAGTTTTGTCTTTGAGAAATAGTACTATACTTAGAATTGGGCTAATGAAATTTTATCAGTGACTCCCCATCCCCTTCCTATTTTTCCCACTTTAACTTACAGCTGCATTTGAAATCTGCTTAAATATTCTCCCAGCTCTGTCTGCTGAACCCTGCCTCCGTAGTTCTTCTCTAGTTCGTATTTCTCCTTTCTCAAGCTGCTTCCCTATCCCCTGTATTTAGGACAGATTCTGCTACTGAGTAAATCACTTGTTACCATCAAGTTTGGGAGTTGGAAGGTAGAGGAGTTATGACAGAGAAGTAAAGTATATAGGAGTGATATAAATATATTTTCAGAGTTCTAGCTATATAGAGAACTAGAAAATAAAAATGACATCACTTTAACATATGTATAAATAAGAATTAAATATATTCATATATCATATGTGCTTGGCTTTTCTCCCTTGTTCTAGTGCTCTGATAAGTGAATTTAGCATATTAGTATATCCCAGAGAATTCAGGCTTCTAATGCTGACCTCCTAATCTCAAAATTACTTCTATATTTTATTTTTCCCCGATTAGTTGAAGTTTCTTATAATTGTACTGAGACTTGCATGGGTTTACATTGGCATCAATAATTCATTAAAGACAGTTGTCTCTTAGATTTTTCAGATATGGGGGAAAAAATCTCCATGTGGTATGAAGCTGAGTGAAATGCATGCAATGCTTTATGAACCCAGAGTCCAGCAGGAAATGTCACCTAGCTGGAGGATGTCCCTGAGAGCAGGGTATTGCCTTTGGGTTTTTGAATGAGCTGAAAGACATGTAAACTCACATGTTGCTAGACAGCTCCCCATTGACTACACATCTGTGGACTCTGAGGAACCCTAGTTATTCCAGCAAAGTCTGTGGAATAAATTACGCTCAAGAAATTTGCTCCAGATATGCCTCCTTTGGACGGTAAAATGACCAACAGTGTATGCTCTGGTTCAACTGCCCCCCTCTACTGGGATCAAGTCTCACAATTGTAGAAGACAGCCTCTTTTAGGGGCTGTCAGAATGGCAAGATGTCAGGCTGGTTAGACTGGCTTTGTACTGTGTGCACTGCAGGCTGCCTATTCCTTAGATAGTGCATCATCTTTGTCTTTCTGAAGTATGAACTCCCAGACCTTCGGATTGTGTCCTGAAATAATCAGGCACTCCCAACAGTTAATAAAGAGAGAAATAAAACCCTTGTTATCACAAACCCAAGAAAATGGATGCATAAATATTTCTAAAGTGAAAATAAAAATTCACCAAGGAAAACTAGAAAGATCCTAAAAGAAAAATACACATAATATATTGAGAGTAAGTTAATTGCCCTTGTTCGTTTCTGGAGGGAACATCATTGCCTGAGGAGTTTTCTCCTGACATGCAAGTAGACACAAGTGATGTGGTAGTATGCTACATTAACATAAAAAGGTATGAACATGAGGGATTTGCTCTTGACTGGTTAAGAAATAGGCTTAACAATTCACAAATTTCTTATGAGCTTAGCCTTTAATACCTGGTAATCACCTTTGTCAAGGAAAATTTATTCTACTCTGTGGGAAGCGATGAAATTTGTGGAAGTGTCTTGAGCTAAAATAATGTGGATGAAGAACAGATATAGACTTTCTCTCAAAGAAAGAGAAATCAAATGAAGTGCCATGGGTGAAATCAGCATATGGTATTGCAAGCAAGCTTACCAAGCTAAAAGAGAGGCAGTTTGCTGAAGGATTCTACCTCTGACTTTCTTTTCAGAAGGAAAGCTCTTCCCCTTCCAATTTCCCCAGGTATCACTTGCCATCATTTCTGAAATTTTGCTCAGGGAAGCCTTTCCCTATCCTTTGAAGGAGAGTTAACTACCCCATTCCCTCAATACTTCCCTTAGTGTATTTGCCTCTTTGTGTGTCTACGTTTTAAAAAAAATTTTTGGTCAGAACCTGTGATTTCATGTGAGTGGGGAACCTGAATGCAGATTGGAAAGTGCAGGTTGTAATCGTAGTGAGGTTATTTTGATCCCTGAGAGGTTAAATGACGTGTTATATACAGACCCATTATAATCAGAGGCAAGACTTTGCCTCTCTACACTCTAATACCTTGAACTTGATTTTGCTAAATCAAACTTTTCTTTACTAGTTAGTCTGTGTTGAGATGATCTCGTGGGACCATTCATGGTAAGGTCCTAGAGGATGAAAATTATTTAAGTTGACCTCTCTTCCTACAATACTAACGTTGCTCCATGCTTAAACAAGCACTTTTGGGTGATTATTTGTGATCTATATTAGCTCTCTTGGTATTGACACAATCACAACCATCTTTTTCAGCTGGTCCATCTTGCTGAGTAATGGGCTGAATTATTATAAAGATATTGTCAGATGGAGAAGTGAAGCATAAGGATGGCAGAGGGAGAAATAGTTGTGCACACCAGAAATTTGGAAACTAGGTTTTAAAATATGCACACCATAAAAGCAAAATGGAAAAAAAAATCAGAAAAAGAACAATTGCACAGTGAGGTGGGAAATGGGGAGTAGCAGTCAGTTAGATTGCAAGTGGGATGAATATTGTCCTAACCAGGGCAAGTGAATAGTCTCTTTGTCTCAAACTTATCCATTAATTTTCATCCTGGTTTCTACCACTTCATAATCTACTGCTCGCTGAAAGATCTATTTTCTGTGCAGTCTGGAGTTTGGGGCCTTCCAAAAGTAAAGTGTCTAGACTGTGCACAATACCTGCAGGAGGTTAGAATGAAGGAATGCCAAAACTTACTGCTCCAATCTCAGGAAATCCTAGGATTACTGAATACTCTGTGATGTGGGGGAGGGGGTCACTACTACTTGGGCTTTGCAAAGACATGATAAATAATTGAATCAAATAGGCTAGAAAGGTCGAGAGAAAACAAAAATCGGAGCTCATATAAAATAAGCTCCCCTCCTCTGGATGACACTGGGGAGTGATGAAAAGTTTACTTTTTGGGGGGTCAAATGCCAAACTCAGAGTGAACTGACTGTTACAAAATTTGTGAGTTCAGCAAAGGTCTTGCCTATTTAAAATGTTAAAGGGAAGCAGAGGCTTAGAATTTGCCTCCTAACATTTCCTATATGGGGCTATATGTTTAAACATGAAAACCAGCTGATGAAAAGTAAAGGAAAGAAAACCCTTTCCAGTCAACATAGTTAGTCACAGACAGCATGTAATTTGTGTGTCTCAGGGGGTGATTTTCTCAGAAGGGCTCACCTGGTGATGTCAGAACCTGAGGGGCATTAAAAAGGTGTGCATGTTGCATTATACTGTAGACAGGAGGGGGACAAATTGATCCTAATATTCCTTAATTTGGCAATTACAAGTCCAGTGCAAAGACAAAAAGGCATGGGTCAAAGGCCTCTGGAAGGTGTTCAGTAAAGTTTTAGTGTTGTCTGAGTGATAGCTTTCTTAGACTTGACTAAAAAGCAAATGGTTTATAGGATAAAAGGCCTCTTACCAGGATATCTTTTTTATTAGGAGAGGGGAAAAAAATTCTTTTTTTCTGAGGTAATTCAAAACAGGTGTGATGGTAGAAAAGCTATGTTGGTCAATTGGTTAAGGATCAGAAGTTTTCTTCACCTTGTTTCCAGGACAGAAAACTGTGAGATTCTGACCTGTTCTGAAAGTATTTGTGGTGTGTGTCTATGTGAATGCTTATGTTGCATAAGTATGTAAATACACAATGCATATATATGTATATGTATATATACATATGTAACAAATGTATACTTAAGCATCTACACATTTTAAAATATATTCTTAGGAGTCTCTGATGTCCATGCAAAGAATAATTAGTAAGTTAATGATTTGTCCTTTTTACATTTCTATGCTTAAGACTAATTCTGTTTTTAAAGTAGAGCTCCCATCTACATCAAAGTTATTAGTACAATTTTGGAAATATCCACTGCACCTGGCATTAAGGAATAAAATGTAAGACTTTTGATATTTAAACACACTGTTAAGAAGGGGCAGAACTAAAGTTGGAGGAGGATGGCTCTTATCCTCCACTTAGAAAATGAAACATAATGTACAATGATCAGTTTATAATTTCCTTTTTTATTGTGCTACTAGGAAAAGGTATGTTTTTATGTTAAGAGATTTGTATTGAAGCAAAAAATATGCAATAATGGTCAGATAGTATTCTCATGCTTTTTGGAAAAGTCATTTGATAGCTTACTCATATGCTTACAAAATTGATTCTTTTGCTGTTACGTATACAAAAATAACTTCATACATGTCACTTAGGAAAATGGCATGAGCATCATTGGTACAAATTTCTTTTAGAAAAATTTTTACCAGGGCGGAGCCAAGATGGCAGAGTAGAAACAGCTCTTCCAAGCCTCTCTGCCCCCAGATTCCCCACAAACTATGTAAAAAAGGACTGTGAACAACTTCTGGAGCCCCAGCACCCACAGAACAGCACAGAGAAGCTAACCTCCCGCTGAGGACAGCCCAGCAGCCCTGCAGGAAGGACCAGCACAGCGGTCTGGGAGCCAGCAGCAAGCAGAGCACAGGAGCCGAGCCAAGCCCAGGTCCACGTGAGCCGAGGTTTTAGCTCCAGGGCGGCAGGGCCAGCAGCCTGCTGGAGGAACCCCAGAACACCTGGAGCTGTGGCGATTCCAGAATTATCAACATAGACATGCCTAGGACAAAGTAAGAGGTTAGTGTCCTATGGACTTTGGGGCCTGTATTTGGGGAATGCATCAGCTCCCTCCCCTGGGGGCTAGAAGCCGCTGAGGACACACGCCATTTTGTAGTTTTCAGAGGCAGGTCTGGCTCCCAGCCTACAAATCGTGGGGAGATCCAGCGATCAGTCTTGGGGGGTAATCGCTCTTGCTTTAGCCTCCCTGGATCTGGATTGTGATCTAGGGTGGAAGTTGTGGGTGGGTTTACAGCTTGCCAGAAACGGAAGTTGCCCCCCACACGTTTGGGACGAAAATTCCTCTAGCTGGCCTTAAAGCCATAGTGTGGCAACAAGCCCAAAAGTCAAGCAATTAAGTGGCAACATGCCAAGGCAAGGAAACAGAAAAATGCAACCCTAGACTCCTATTTTGGGGGCATAGAGTGGGAAAAGGACTGTGAGGTCAGAAGTCCTGCTCCAAAAGCCCCAGGGGAAAACATGAGCAGGTTGCAGGCCATAGAGGACCTTAAGAAGGACTTTAAAATCAAATAAGAGAAGTGGAGGAAAAATTGGAAAGAGAAATGAGAAGGATGCAGGCAAAGTATGAAATGAGGGTCAACAGCCTGACTGAGGAAAACAACACCTTAAAAAATAGACTAACTCAAATGGCAAAGGAGGCCCAAAAGGGCAATGAGGAGAAGAATGCCTTAAAAAGTCCAATTTGCCAGATGGAAAAAGAATCTCAAAAGTTCACTGAGGAGATTCATTCCTTCAGAGTTAGACTGGAGCAAATGGAAGCTAGTGACTTTATGAGAAATCAAGATGCTGGTAAGCAGATCCAAACAAATGAAAGATTAGAAGGCAATGTGAAATATCTCATGGGAAAAACCACTGACCTGGAGAATAGATCCGGGAGAGACAATTTAAAAATTATTGGACTACCTGAAAGCCATGATCAAGGAAAGAACCTAGAAATCACCCTTCAAGAAATTCTCAAGGAAAACTGCCCTGATGTTTTTAGATCCAGAGGGCAAAATAGAGGTTGAAAGAATCCACCGATCACCTCCTGAAAAAGATCCCCAAAGGAAAACTCCCAGGAATATTATAGCCAGGTTCCAGAATCCCCAGATCAAGGAGAAAATACTACAAGCAGCCAGGAAGAAACAATTTCAATATTGTGGAAACACAATCAGAATAGCCCAGGACCTGGCAGCTTCTACACTGAGGATCGAAGGGCATGGAATATGATATTCCAGAGGGCAAAAGAACTGGGAATGAACCCAAGGGTCACCTACCCAGCAAAACTGAGTATTTTGTTTCAGGGGAAAATATGGTCATTCAGTGGAATAGAGGACTTTCAAGCATTCTTGAGGAAAAAACCAGAGTTGAATAGAAAATTTGACATCCAGACGCAAGAAGTAAGAGATGCCTGAGAAGGTAATCAGGGAAAAGAAATCAAAAGGAACTTATCAAAGTTGAACTATTTACATTCCTATATGGAAAAGCAATAACTGTGACTGATGATATATTTCTCACTATGAAAATAATGGAAGAAGGGGGTGTGGTCATATGAATACATATGTGAATGTGTGTGTATGGTTACAGTTATATATGGATAGAGGGCATAGGTTGAATTTGTTGGGAAGGGAGAATACTCAAGGGATGAAATTATGAGGTGAGAGAGGAAAGTGGCAAGAGGAGATGGGGAGAGACAGGGTAGGGTAAACTATCCCATGTAGAAGAAGCAAGGGGAAGTGGTTGCAAAGGAGGGGGAGAATAAGGAAGGCTAAAAAGGCAAAACCACATTCCCATTGAATTTGGTTCAGGGAGAAAATGACATACATACTAAATGGGATATCTCAACCTGCATCAGGATAGGGGGAAGGGGGATGAGAGGAGGGATGATGGATGGGAGGGCATCCTTGGGGTGAGGGGAGGTTGGAAGTACCCACTATAGAAGAGGGACAGGATTATGTAGGGAATGGACCAGGTGGGGGGTGGGATGAGTGGGAGGGAATTATAAGCAGCCTTGTACAATATATCTACTATGATAATGTTTGCATAGCTAGACATGTACAACATATACTGAATTACTTATCTCCCAAGAAGGAATGGGTGACAAGGGAGGAAGGAAATGGATCTGAAATTCGAGGTCGTAACATTAAATGTTTCAAATATATATAAATATTATTAGTAATACTCTTTCGCTTGTAATAGGGAGATAAGATGTGCAGGCATTGGGACACAAAGATTCACCTTCCTCTAATGGAAAAGTCGATGGGGGTATGGGAGAAGGTATGGGAGAGAGCAGATTGGAGGAAGTGATATCTTGTGGGACTACTATTCTGGGAGGTTGGGTAGGGGAATATTGGGGGGAAAATGATTGTAACTCAAAATCTGGTGGAAATGAATGATGTAAAACAGAAGTTAATAAAGAATTTGTTTAAAAAAATTTTTACCAACTTTATTTTATAGATTAGGGAACTGATATACAAAAATGATTGAGCAACTTAAATGACAAATGAATGGGAGCAACAGGATTAGAACTCAGGGTCTATAAGTTTTTAATTTCTTGTCTCAAACATTCAGTTTCCTGACCTTTTGAATTACAAGTTAAACAAAGATGTATGATTTTGACGGTTGTTCAAGAGTTAATTTATTACCATACTGTACATATTTTTCATTAATTTATTAAAGAAATTATAGCAATAAAACAAAATATTTAACTATAAATTCAATTTTTATGTATTATTTAAACATTTCAATAAATGAAGTCATTTTTAAAGAATATTTCAAATCTGTCAAACCCTTAAGATCTGTATTTTTAGACTGGATATGGCAGCACATATATTTAATTCCAGCTGCTGGGAAGGTTGAGGCTAGTGGATGGCTTGGGCTCAGAAAGTTATAAGCTGAAGGGGATAAACTGATTGGTGTCTGTACTAAATCCTGGACCAATATGGTGAGTCCTCAGGAACTACCAGGTTGCCTAAGGAGGAATGAATGGGTTCAGATTAGAAACAGAACAACTCAGAGCACACATGTCAATCAAGAGTGGAACTAGGCCCATAAGTGGCCACTGACTTCCAACTTGGTCTAGGTAGAGAGACCCAGTCTCAAAAACAACAAAAATAGTTGTGTTTTTAATATTGTCATGTGGGTGGTGAAAGTGGATACCCTCATTATTTGTACTATATAAGTAGATCCCTAAGCCCAGATATTCTATAATTTTGTTGGCTTTACTGTTTCCATATACCTGTCATTTTGGAATAAGGTTTTATAGCTTCCCTTCAAGAATTGCTAATTCATATAGATATACATATATACATATACATACGTGTGTGTATATATATATACATATATATGTGTATATATATACATATATATGCATATATATATGTATATATATAACACATAGATTTGCAAAGAACCTTACAAAATTTATCTCATTCGATTCTTAGAGCAACCTAATTAGGAATTTGGAGAAGAGTTGGAATTTTGACTCTAAAAGACAGCAGCATGACCTTAGACAGATCACTGAATCCTTCTCAATTGCAATTTTCTAATCTATAAAGTGGGCCTAATAATACTACCTGACATACCTACCTGATAGTTGTGAGGATCAAATAAGATGAAGGCTGCAAAAGTGCCTTTCAAACTATAAATCACTCCACAAATGTATGGGATGATGATGGTGGAAATTTTGACCATGATGTTAATTTGAACCAGGAAGGTCATGGATAAATAACCAATTAAAATCACTTGATGTAGAATATGTCGACGCTGACAAATGGATCTATTTTCAGAGCATATAACTCTAGTGCTCATCATTTATTTGTCTGGATAATACTTAAGATTTAAGTCAATAATATGGAGAGCTTAGCTTAGGAGGTAGGTTGGGTTATATGCACACTGACACCTTTAATATTTTTTACCTGATCATTCATTTGTATTTTGACCTTGTGCATAGGGTCAGTTTGGTAAGGTAGGGTGGAGTGATTGGAAGAACATGGAACCTGGAATTTGGAGGATCTGGGTTCTAGTACTGGCTCTGACTCTAGATCTATAACCCTGAAAAATATATTTAACCTCTCCATAGCTCAATATCCAGGTTTATAAAATGGAAAAAATAGTGCCTTCAGAGAAATGGCATAGTGGATGGATGTAGTACTGGAGTCTGCAGTCAGGAGGATCTGAGTTAAAGTCTAACCTTTGAAGCTTCCTAGGTGTATGACTCTGAGTGATCCATTTATCCTCTCTATGCCTCAGGCAATTCCCTTGGATTTACTGACTGTTTCTCAAATGGGTCACAATATGTGTTGGTGGAGAGAGTTCCAACACAAGAAGTTCCTTGTGTTCACTGGTCTTTTCTTTCTTTTCATTTCTTTCTCTTTCTTTTTTTCTTCCATAGTTCCAATTATCATAAGTAAAATGCATCACAAACAAAGCTGTGGAGATAAATGTGTTGCTACTAAATGGTATGAACATTTGAATATAGGTTATTGTCAGTGATTAATTTTTTGTTGCTATTCAATCAGTTTTTTAGTAGTGTCTGCCTTTTGAAGATGGTATTAAAATGGGTTTTCTTTGCAAAGATAATGGAGTAGTTTGCCATTTCCTTCTCTAGCTCATTTTTACAGATGAGGAAACTGAGGTAAACAAGGTTAAATGACTTGCCCAGGATTATACAGCTAGTTAAAAGGGTGAGACCAGATTTGAACTCACAAAAAATGAATTTCCCTGTCTCTCCACCTGGCATTCTATCTTGTGACTCCTACCTGTCATGCACTACCTAAATGCATATCACATTTTTACTCTAGTAATAATTTTGACATTTCATAATGTAGTGTGCTATTCTGTGCCCTCACTTCTTTCTTTCTTTTTTTGCTTTCTTTGGAAGGCAGTTGGGGTTAAGTGACTTGCCCAAAATCACACAGCTAGTAAGTGTGTCAAGTGTATGAGGCCAGATTTGAACTCAGGTCCTCCTGACTTCAGGGCTGATACTCTATTCACTGCGCCATGGAGCTGCCTTCCTTCACTTATTTCTTGACACACCTGGTCCTTTGCCACTTAGCTTGGGTGACCAACTAAATTCAGAATGTTAAAACTTTGCATTAAAATTCAACAAGATGATGAGATGAACTAGTCCTGAAAAACAAGTGAAGAAGGATAAAGAGACAGTGATGTAGAAAGAAAAATATGACTCTAGATGAAAAGATAGACCCTTTAGCGATCTTGCTAGGTAGGTTTTAATAAAGGGAGAGAGGGATAATGTCTTTTACACTGGAAACCAACCTTGCCTAGATGTTAAGGCATAAAATATCTGGGTTCCTTCCTATTTAGTTGTTGTTTTTTTTTAATTGGAGGGTGCAGACCTATAATGTCATTGCCATAGGGGTCTCCCCGATGTGGACATTCTCAAAAATAAATCTCTTTTTAAAGTGATAGATTTAGATAGTTACCTAGGGCACTAAGAGGTTAGGTGATTTGCCCATTGCAATTCATTTCAAATTGTTAGAGGGAGCACTTGAAACCAGGGACTCCTTATTGACTCTAAGGTCAGCTGTCTTCCCTTTACACTATAGTATCTCTCACATACTGCGGTTGCAGGGCAACTATGTGAGAATCAATGTTTCCCTATGTTGGCACTCTTAGGAAACTTCACTCTCCATTTTCATAATTTAAATGATTGTGAAAGTTAGAAAGCCATCAGTTTAACTTTGTTAGTTAACTTTGAAGTTAATTGAATTTATATCTTCTCAAATTTCTTCTTTCTTTCATCAGCTCCTTACATTTTAAAGTAGAATTTTTTTCTATGTGTTTTTGAGGGAGGGAGAGATGATTTATCAGTGATTCAAAGATAGTATTTATATTTAGGATTTCCTTCCTTTCAAGTTTTTTTTTATGACAGATACATATATTTACTCATTCAGCAAGTATATATTAAGTACATACTATGCATAGAATACTGTGTTAGGTATTGAAGAGATGCAGAATTGGAATAACATGCTGCCACAGTTCTTTTGGAGTTTAATATCTAGTAGAGGGATAAGACATAAAAACATATAATTTATTATGTAACAAGGTTACACAATAAGTGCATTGTTGTTGTTTAGTCATGTTCAACTCTTCATATTCCCATTTGGGGTTTTCTTGGCAATTTCCTGACCATTTCCTTCTCCAGCTCATTTTACAGATGAGGAAACTGAGGCAAGCAGGGCTAAATTACTTGCTTAGAGTCACACAGGTAGTAAATATTTGAGGCCACATTTGAACTCACTAAGATGAGTCTTTCTGCCTCCAGGCCCAGCTTCATCCGTTGTGCCACCTAGCTGCCCCTAAGAAATACATTGTGGACTTGTAAAATTAAGTATTATATGAACTCGAGGTTGGAGGGAAGGTTGTTTCTGACTGAGGGTCTTAGGGAAGGCTTCATAGAGGAGGGGATATTTGAAGGAAATATTAAAGTTTAAGTAGGCATTTGATAAGTGAATAGCAGAAACAGAGGAGTGAGTGTATTCCAGACTTAGGAGGCAGCATTATTAAAGTCACAGAGGTTGGGGAGAACAGGAAATTTGGGGGGATGTAATCATTGTGTTTGACCAAAACAGAATATATGAAAGGGAAGAATATATGTTTATAGGATCCTTAATTTATTGCAAGAAGAGACCTCAGAACATGTCTAATCCAACTTCACTTACAAATGATGAAACTGAAACACAGAAAGGTTAGGTACTTACTCAAGGTCAGTCAGCCAGTGAGTATTTTTAAGTACTGGGGATATATCTGCCAGGCACTATGCTATGCCCTGGTCACACAGCGCATAAAAACCAGAACTAGGATTTGAATCCAAGTCCTCTTACTCCAAACCCACTACTCTTTCTCTTCACCATTCTCAACTAAGATCATGGTAGTAAGGTGCAAGGTTCTGGAAAGTCATGAATGCCAGGCAAGGAAGCTAGAGCTTGACTCAATAGGCAATACAGAACTAGAGAAGATTTGTGTGAAACTACTGTAATCAAATTATTCTAGCAGTGATATTAGGGAACGATTGGAAGAGGCTATCAAAACAGTCAAGGTTCTATGTCTAAGGGAAACAAACAGAAACACTTGGTAAGTAGATGAGAAAGGTCAGTGATAGGAAAGACACACAGATAATTCTAAGGTTTGGGACATGGGAAAGGGTAAATGGTGGTGCCAAAGACAGAAATTATTTAGTCACTTTTTTTCCAAAGGGGAAAAATATGATGTAGTTACTGAAATACCAGCATATTGCTTAAAGTCCTCTATATGAATTGGAGATGAAGAGGGAGACCAAAAACTCAAGGACCTCAACTAAGATAAAGAAATAGAGAAATAAACATAAGAATGTAGTGGTTTGGGAAACAACTGGGTGAAATATGGAAGGAGTGAATGTTTTCCCTTCTTTCACCCCAACTAATGATGAACCCCCTTCACTGTCAACTTTTGTCAGATGGAGGTGGCATCAGAAGCTGTTTTGTTTTGTTTTTTTTGCTTTTTGGAGGGTGATTGGGGTTAAGTAACTTGCCCAAGGTCACACGGCTAGGTTTTTGTTTGTGTGTTAAGTGTCTGAGGCCGAATCCGAACTCAGGTCCTTCTGACTTCAGGGCCGGCGCTCAACTCACTGCGCCACCTAGCCGCCCCGAGAAGCTGTTTTTTTTCAAACCCAGTCCCCCCTCAAACAAAGGTGTGTGGGAAAGAGTGTTTATGAGAAAGGTGTTAAATTCTGGAAGGCAGTGGCTATATATAACTTGATCTCAGACCTGGCAAGGGTTTGTACCTTGAAGGAATTTAATGCATGTGTACTGCAAATGATGCCTTCCATTGCAACAATAGAGTCATATCTCATGATCACTATTGTAACTTTGTCTATTTCAAGAAAGAGATAAAAGCTAAGTCTGTTTAATTGCTGTAATGTGGTCATGTATAGATATGGCTATCACATCAAGAGACCACCAATATGGAAGGTGAAGGGAAAAAAGGTATTAGAACAGCAGTTCTTAAACTTAAAGGAATATTTTCGATAACTGAATTTCTATACAATTTGTTTCCTTTGTAATCATATGTATTCCATTTTATGTATTTAAAAAATATTTTGAGAACTCAAGACTGCCAAAGGGTTCCTGATACAAAAAGAAAAAAAAAAGGTTAGGAATCCCTTTACTCAAAGAACATCTAGCTCCCAATTATCAAGATAGTTTAGCTTTATAATTTATCTATGATGTCATTTCAATACACAGAATTTTCAAAATAGGTCAATTAATGTCATATTAATTGCTGTTATTATGTGGCCCCAATTGACCTGTTTCACATTTGGAAGGCTCTAAAGGGAGGAGGTTAAAAAAAAAGAAAGAATAAAAGAAAGAGAGAAAAAGAAACAGAGCAAACCTCTTCTTTTATGCTGTTGTAATGTCCCGCAGTTCTGGGACTGCATTCAGAGTAAGGATTTTGCCTGAAAGGGCTTCAGGAAGTTACAAAACTCCTTTACATGGCCTGCTGGATCTGTGTACAATTTCCAACATTACACAGAATAAATACCAGGAGACTGGTGTGGTTTATACAAGAGTTTATAGAGAAAAAATCCACCCACTAGCTCCCTTGCTGAGGATTACAACCAGGTCTCTGCTGCCAAGTTCTGTGTTTAGGTAAAGCATGAGAAAATCTGCCATTTTTTAAAGTCACAAAAGGGGTTCTATAGTAGGAGCGGTGAGAAACTGACAGCCTTTTATGCATAAAAGGCAGCTGTTCCTTCTCAGGTAATATTATTAATAAACCCTAAGGTAATGTTTGCTCTGAAATATGTCTAATTGAAATAATTTACTCTGACCCTTGGAGAATTATGAAACTGTTTTCATCATGTTCACACACAGCAAAATAATTATGAGATGCCATATGGAAAAGACATCATGTGGTAGATATCTTTCTGAATCTATACTTTTTGAAATGGTTCCCACAGATAAATCATATAGCTAATTTATAAACTCGAGGTGAATAGTCCCTTTTCCACGTGGAGATCTGATTTGAAAATGTTTGCAGTCCCAGAATATTTACAGGGGTGTTGACACACAGTAATTGCCATGATCATGAGGCATTTTTCACAAAGTATCATGGTAGCAGCATTTGGTTGCATGGAAATGGGGAGGGGGTTGGGGGAAGAGGGGTGGAATTCCTCCACAGTCTGTGCAGCTGCTAGGTGCTGCATGATTCTCAGAGAGCTCCTCAGGTACGGTGATGAGTAGGGTTCTTTTTGCCTGTTGCACGAAATCTGCCTGGAAAACGTCTGCAATTTCCACTGATAGAGCTCAGTTGGCAAGATGAGCTCCAGGGTGGTATGTGAGGACTTTCGGGAAAACTTGTCAGCTTTCACAGGGAAATGTCCAAGTGTTTATGGGAACTCTGAAATAGTGTTGGGTGACTCTCAAAGGGCTCTGTGGGGTCAATAGGGACAAGAATCTGAAAGCTTCTTGATGGAAGCTCCTCTGAACTTATCAAAATGGCTCAAAATTTGGCTGCCAGTCTCATGAGAGCAGAATCTCTTGTGTAATTTCTGGTATGGTACTTTCCTGCCGCCGGGGTGAGAAAAATCTTAGCGGGACAGACTTTCTCACCATATTTCACTTCTTCAGCTCCATGTCATTGTGAAACCCAGGAAATGGAGAATCACAGGAAACTGAACTGGTTATTTGCAGGGTTTTTGTTTCAACCTGAGGGAAGTAAGGTTGGATTTTCTTTAGAGCTTTGGAGTCAGTTGTTAAGTGGAATCGATTGACCCTGTTTCCTGGCCAAATTCAGAAAAACAAAATCTTCGAAAGTTTTCCTTCAAAGTGTCAACTATGTTTCTGTAACTGGCCGTATCGGCCAGTTTCTATCAGGCACGAGAAAATGCAGTGTGATACTGGGAATATGGTATGTTGACAATAACATCATAACTTCTGCTGCCATATAAATGAAAATACCTGGTCCTGGCCTTCTTCCTCTCCCTATAGGCCTCACAAAAGCTGCTCTGGCCTTCTCTTTGGTGACCATTATCTCAAGTATTCCCATTTCCATCAGCCCATTACTGTATTCCAGAGAACTTGGTCACAGCTGCAGCAAATGGGCATTTTCATCCTGTAACAGCTCTTGCAAAGCAGTCCCTGAGATGTTAATTGTGCAATGAGTCCAGCCATCGTTATCCTCACAATTAGCTAATAGTTGGCACATTTAAATCCTTCTTCCAGCCCCCTAGGGCCCATTCAGGAACCTTCCCTTTGTTGACAGCCTAATCTAACATCCCAAACTATAACACTCTATTATATTTATTTTCTCTATGAAAATATATTTGCATTCCATGAAATTATATGCACATGCATGTGAGTAGAAGTGATTTGTAAAATTTTGTGAACTGAAAGCATGGCTTTTTCACTTTTTCATATTTTCTGGTTCCATTTTTAAGTGGAGGGTGTGGTTGTTTTCTCTCTCTCGCCCTCTTTTTAAATTACTGAAGGGAAACACTGGAAATCTGACAATGATGATTCTACTGCTATTTCTAATATATCTCAGGTCAGAGCCTAGTACTTCCCATTTTTAGACAACTGCCAAACATTTGTTTTTATATCCACTAGACATCTGTGCTATTGTTGAGTCCTATTTCTAGCTATTTGAGCAGTCCTGAAGTAAAGGTAACATTTTTTCTCTCCATGATTTACAGTCTATCATTATTACAGGGCAGTATCTGAAAGCATGAAATAGAGATTTATGACACACTCGTGTTTTAGACTTGATTCATATAATAGAGGAAAGGTAAAACGTCCCGGGCAGCAGAGCACTCTTTGCTTTAAGCTGTGGTCTCCTTTGGTATGTTGCTTGCAGCCTGATTAAAGTACAGGCAGGAGGTCACTGACCAAACTTTGTCTTCCGCACAGTTTCCCACAACATGTATTCCTCACAGGGAACATTTTCTCAGCTCAGGTTATTTCCAGAAATGTTCTCAAACCCAAAGAACGGTCTTTGCAGTAAAAGAGTGAATTCCCACTTTTTATTCTTTATCTTACACTCCAGCGATGACAGCATTTATGTTTCTTCTATTGACAGGGCCAAGAACAACAGGATTAATGAGGTTGTCTCTTTTTCATGAGTGCATTATATTCTTTCTCTGACCTTTCAAACATGGGAATCTTCTGTTTCATAAGAACTCTTAAGGAGGGAACTCCACTCCCCCCGCTCCATTTTCTCCTCATTGCCCTTTTTTTCTGAGTGACCAGCTGGCCTAGGGAATCATGTATTCAGAAAACTACACACTCACAAACTGGCAATGCCTGGTTCATTATATCGGAATTGTAAGGCTGGAGAAGGGGGTGGTGGGTAGGAGTAGAGGGCTGTGGCAGTGTCAGAAAGAAGGTGAAAAGGAATAGAATTTTATCTTTTATTAGTCATATTACATGAAACCTTGATGAAACTTTAAAAAAAACCCTCACAATCTAAGGTTAAATAAAAAAGCATACAGAAGTCAGGTTTTATATTATTATTCATTAATCAACCTGCATTTATTAGGCACCCACTATATGCCAAGCACTGTTGTAGGCACGATGGATGCAGATAGAATGAAACAAACATCTACTCTCGGGGATCTTATGTTCTAAAGAGGGTGACAAGTATATAAAGAAATATTATGAAAATGCCTATATAAAGAGAATACATACAAATAAATTGTTGTTGTTATCTTTGGTTTTTGAAGAGAGCAAATGACCTCACAGCTGATATCTTGCCTTGCCAGTGAATTGGACTTAAGGGAGGCAGAGTTGCACAAAGTCTCAGCCTCACTCTCCCTAAATCATCATAGGCCACTGGTGGGACAAAAGTCAAAATGACTGGTGATGGCCCAGGATGCAGAGGATGATGTTGGAGTCTTCAATGTCTGACTGAGCTCTAAGTGTTCCATAGTGCCTGCTTTTGCTGCCTTCATGGCCATTGAAGCAAATTGTTCTCATCCACCCATTCTGCTAGGGAAAATCTCCACATGCTTGGAGTAGATAATCCCATAAATCACAAACAGGTTTAAGGCTTGTCAGTTACCCTCAACCCAGTTTAACCCATATGCCAAGACAGTTTACCAGGATATGGCTGCAGTACATGCTACAGCTTCTTAGAACCACAGCTGAGAGCTGGGTGAATCAGAGGACACCAAAGTTGGAAGAGCAGCTCTGCTAGGTCTCCTAAGCATCCTATAAATTCTATGCATTTGTTCTATGGTGTGATGGTTAGCACTCTGGACTCTGAATCCAGTGATCTGAGTTCAAATGTCTGTAGGACATATTAAACAAATAAATATAAGATAGTTAAATGCAAAATAACTAGAGGGCATTGTCATTTGGTATGTACAGGAGGTCATTATGAAATTTCAAAATAGAATATAAAAATATTTTTATATTATTTTGAATTGAAAAAGTGTTCACATTTTAGGATTATAGATTCAGAAACAGAAGGGACATTCACAAAGACCATCTAATCCAAGGATTCTTAACCTGATAGCTTAAAAATATTTTTAATTAGAAAAAATTGATGATTATATTTCAATATAATTGGTATCATTTGCAATCCTCTATATTTTATTTTAAAACATTAATCTGAGGAGAGGACCATAAGCTTCACCTTACTGCCAAAGGCATTCATATTACAAAAAAGGGGAAGAACTCCTGGTCTAGTCCAATTCTCTCATTTTACAAATAAGGAAACTGAAAACCAGAGAAACTACAAATTGCCCATGGTCAAAAAGGTCACAAACCAAAGATCTAAAATTTGATTTCCAGTCCTCTAAATTCAATTCTAACATTCTGTCCATCACATTATACTGCAAGACATTGCACATTTACGCTCTCTCTCTTTCTCTCTGTGTCTCTGTCTCTCTGTCTCTGCCTCACTCTCTCTTTTTCTCTCTATCTCTGTCTCTCCCCACATATGTGTGTATATATGTGTGTGTGTATATATATATATATATATATATATATATATATATATATATATATATATACACATACACTACACCCCCACACACATAAACACAGGCATCTATTTATGTCTGCCAGTAAGTGAAGTATCTGTGATTTCATTGGTGTTGGGATTGCCCCCAAAGATTCCAATGAACACTTGTTTATAATTTAATATATGTCATATACATGTGAATACATAAAATATGTTATATAAAATATTCATATATGTTTAATACACAATCTATATATTTGTATTTATTTTAAAAGGTACCCCAAAGTCTTAGTGCAGTTTTAATGTTTGCATGTATCTGTATACACACATATACATGTATCTATATAAATCTAGGGATATATAAATGTTTCTGTATATCAATATCTATATGTCTGTTTTTACAGGGTATATCAACCAAAAATAAATAGATATAGATAATTGTGTGTATGTATTTATAAATATATGTATAGCTATATTTAGATGCTTGTATATATATGTGTGTATATATATATATATATACACACATACATATGCACACATATATGCATGTACATCAATGATCTCTCATTTTTTCTGGACTGGAATTTCCCTTACCACCATAGTTCACAATATCTTTACAACTTCATATGGATTATAGATTGAGAGCTGAGTGAGGCTTTAAAAGCCATCTAGTCCCAAATCTTCTTTCTGCATATGAGAAGGAAGACTCAAAAGGTGAATAAGCTGCTTAAGGTTACATGGCAAACAGGTGTGAGAGGCAGGGTTGGAAAACAAAGCCTTTCTAATCCCATATCCAGGATTCTAGACACTGAGCTACATTCCTTTCTTAGGAGAATTCCTGTGGCTGAAGCAGTTATCTTCTTGGGGCCTACTGAGTAATGCATTTCTCTTATCACCAGTATCAAAGTAATCTTGCTTAGGTGTTGATCTGACCATGCCACTCCACTGTTCAATCAACTCCAGTGTTCTTCTTTTGTATCTAGGATAAATAAAAATAAAAATAAAAATAACATTCTTGTATATATTTTTAAATGCTTTACAACCTGCCCCAACCTATCTTTCCACTTCATTGGTCATTATTTCCTTTCCCATCCCCACAATCCAACCAAATTGTCCTTTCCTCTCTTCCTCACACATGACCATCTCCCTTTCTGTGCCTTTGTACTGGTCATCCCTCAGGACTGGGATACATTCCTTCCTCACCTCCCTATCATGGATCCCTTCTAGAGGAAATCCAAGTAGCACTTTCTGCATGAAGCCTTTCTTGACTGATAATGTCCCAACTGTAAATACCCTTACCTTCCTTAACAAACTACCTGAAAATTTACCTGTATATATTCACTATGTGTCAGTACATATTCACTATCTCTTCCTTTAATTTTCTATCTCTCGATCATCAATCTATCTCTAAATCTGTCAGTCTATTTATCTCTCTGTAGCTATAGATGTAATTATTGCTTTCCTCATTAGGCTATAAGTTTCTTGTGAGTAGGGATCATTTCATTCTTTGATCTGTATCATTAGCACCTGGCACAATGTCTGGCACAGAGTTAGTTCTTAAGAAATGCGTCTTGCTTGATTAATTGATTAGTAGCTAGGCTTGTCTTAGATGACAGACAGAGTCTAAGACCAGATCTATATCTGAAATCTTTCCAACTTGCTAGGACCTGTGAGAACTTGTGATTTGTTGGAATAATCCTCAGAATGCAGGGTCACCTCCACACTACAATTAAGCCATGGAGAAGGATTTTCCTAGAAGATATCACCTATATAATCTGAACATATATATTGCTATTAGTAGCAGTGAAGAAAGGATATCATGAATATGTGAGCTCAATCAATGTAAGGTTCTAAGATGGTGGAGTAGAAACAGTGCGTCCAAGCCACTCTCCCCGCAGATCACCTCCAAAATCAATGTAAGGTTCTTCTTTTCAGAGGTTCCACATTCCTGGTCCAAGTCATATCCTTTTACCAAGTACCAAAAGGGTTTTTTAAATTTTAATTCTTATCTCTAAAAAATTTCTATGATCTGTTAAAGGCAGAAGTCTTTTTTCTTTTTCTTTCTTTCTTTCTTTCTTTCTTTCTTTCTTTCTTTCTTTCTTTCTTTCTTTCTTTCTTTCTTTCCTTTTTTTTGGAGGGAAATTGGGGTTAAGTAATTTGCCCAAGGTCACATGGCTAGTTTTTGTTTGGATGTGTGTTAAGTGTCTGAGGCCTGGATCCGAAATCAGGTCCTTCTGACTCCAGGGCTGGCACTCTACTCACTGTGCCACCTAGCCACCCAGAAGTCTTTTCTCTTGCTTCTGTACATCTTTTATTTCCTTTTCTCTTTCTAATTTGAAATATTATATTTTTAGATATTCATCCTTAGTCCCTTGAGGGTTTGAACTGTGTCTCATTAATTTTTGCCTTCCTTATAGCACCTAGCACAGTGCCTTGTAAGTGACAACTACATCTCTTTTTATCTAATTCTCCTAGGTTTGTAGAGACCTTTTGCAAAATGACCCTGTGAGGTAAGAAGTATAAATAATATTAGTCGCATTTCATAGGAAATGAAGGTGTTTAAGGTGGGATTAAAACAGCCTACAAGCATGATGTTATATAGACTGTATTGTGCATCTTCTTTCTAGTAGATATTCAATAAATTATTTGTTTGTTGAGTAGATTATACTAGATATTATTTCTGTCCATAATCTTAACATGAAAATAATCAATTCTTCCTGGATATTAGGATCAGTGTTATGTCCCTAATTTGATTATTAGGGAGGGCAATATCTACTTTGGGGAGGCAAATGGAAAATTAGCTAGACTTGGAGGTAAGACATTTGTATTTTTTATTTATTAATTCTGTTGCTATTTGATTGGATAATTTTTTTCACTTCCTTGGGCCTCGTTTTTCTCACCTGTAAAATAATGGAGTTGGATTAGAAGATTCTACAATTCTTTTTCACCTGTAAAATTCTGTGATATCTTGAGCGTTTGATAGCTGTTCTAGTAAAGGGTTATTTATTGAAGAGAACTTTTCAAATTACCAGTAAAATGCAATTTGACTTTTCCTTGCTCTCTGTGAATCAACTACACATAGTTGGCTCTTCCTTTCCAAGCTACCACAGTCGAGACCCTTTTTCTCCTCTCTCACATCTGGTTCAAGTAATAACCCTTTAAAACCAATTCTACCAGATGGCATTATTTGTTGCAATCAATTGTGCTCAAATCAGAACATAGTTAGAAATCTTGCTCCCAGCCCATGGAACCTAGAAAGAAAGCAATATGATGTTCTTTCCCATAATTCTCTTCTGCACTCAAAATACAACTTTTGCAAATAGTTAATGTGTCCAGCGCAGGATTTGCTTAGTATTTGGAGAGGTAAGCCAGTATTAGAGATTCAAGCAGGGAAACTGTCTAGAGTTTAGGAGGCCCTTGAAATTAGGAAGGTGAAAGTGAGAATGGTGGTTTGTGGTATATAGACAGAGTAAAAATTCCAAAAAGGTTTATAAAAGAAAGAGGCAGCTTGGTTAATAAAAAGTTGTTAACGTTAACAAGCCACGTTCTGATGACTGATCTCCAAAGCACAGACTGTCCTCTTTTCAGGTTTCTTTACTATTCTTTATTCACTTGAGGAAGCATAGGCTCACAGGTGCCCATTTGCCAAGGAGAGAAAGCCTTACAGTGATAGATCCGGCTTATGGTAGCAGTCAGACTTTCAGAGAGTTCTCACACTCAACACCAAGATGCAAAGCTGCCTGAGGTCATCTACTGCCCTGAAGCTGGCTACTCTTGTCTGGAGAGACTGTTTGAACTCCAGAGTCCCAGAGTGAGTATAACAGATGTGTTTTTATTTATTAATTCACTCTCTTTTCTTTCTAATTCTAAAAGAAGAAAGATTAGACTAAATTGTGACAAATCTGAGTGTACAAAACAGGTTTAGTTGAAAAAGCAGAGGCAGAGATGCAATTTGGGCCAAGGATTTAGATTTTTTAAATTAATCTTTAACTTTAAAATGCTATCTTATTGATTACATATATGCTATCAAGTTCATATTTAGTAATATTCATATTACTGTTTTCATTTTTCAACAGATTCAAGAGCACAAACATTTATTAAACACTGTATGAAGAATATAGTAGCAGGTATTAGAAAGGGAACAAAAAATTAGATAAGACACCATCTCTACCTTCATGGCACTTATGCTCTGTTTCATAGAAATATACTTATAATGATAATATACAATAACATGTCTATTAGGAAATTTCAAAATAAAGTATATATAATGGTAATATCCAATTATATACATACATGTGTGTATGTATATATGTGTCTGCATGTATATATGTGTGTGTGTTTCAGAGCACAGTGTTATGTGAAATATGAGTAAGAGGATCATAACTGACCCAACAGTCACATAAAGCTTCATGGTGGGGGTGGCAAAAGATAAACAGAAATTCAATCAAAGAAGGATGATTAGGACACAAAATTGACCAGAAGACGGCTTTCTCTGGAGTTATTAGCAGCTAACGCATTGGAAAGAACTTTATTTATGAATTCTATGCAGCCTAATATCATCTCCTAGTAATAACAGACTCAAACACAAATGTGAATCCTAAAAAGACTGATAGTTTTAATAGTTTTTATTCTATCTAGAGAGCAGCTAGCTGGCACAGTAGATGGAGGGATGGGCCAGAGTCAGGAAGACCTGAGCTCAAATCTAGCCTCAGACACTTACTGGTTGTGTGACTCTGGGCAAGTTACTTAACCCTGTTTGCCTCGGTTTACTCATCTGTAAGATGTTCTGGAGAAGTAAATGTAAAGCACTGTAGTATCTTTGCCAAGAAAACCACAAATGGGGTCACAGAGTCAAACAACTAAAAATAAAAAAAAAAAGACAGAACAATAACAATTCTACATAGATAATGAAACACTACAAAAGGACACAACATTTCCTTAGTGGGTAGTGAAAAAAATAGAATTTGGGAGGGGGATGGTATTTGAATGTTCACTAGCTGGGGAGCCTTAGTACCTGTGTGACTTTGGGCAAGTCACTTAACTTCTGTTTGTCTCACTTTCTTCAACTATGTAAATGAAATAATAATCGCACCTACTTCCCTGGGTTGTTATGAGGATCATATGAGACATTATTTCTGAAGTGCTTAGTGCAATGACTGGCACAAAGTAAGTGCTATATAAACACTATTCCACCACCACCACCACCACCACCACTGCCATTTCCACTACTACTACTACTACTACTACTACTACTACTACTACTACTACCATCACCACCACCACCACTACCACTACTACTACTGCTGCTGCTGCTACTGCCATTGCTGCTACTATGGAATTTCACGTTAGGCAGATTGGTTGGAAGTTGAGTATCTGAAGATATTAAAAAAAAATGAAATGTGACCTAGGCTGAAGGCATATATTGGGTTTGGGTAATATGGTAAGAGTGCTGGAGGCAATTACTCTACCTACCTAAGTGCTTGAGAATGGGGTGGGATTGTAGAACTGAATTTACTTCAGATTTAAGAAGATTAATTTGAATTAGTATACTCATTATCAAATATGTATTGTATACCTGATAGTTGCATGGAACTATACTAGGTTACTATAGAATTTAGATTTGTTTACTTGAAAATTAGCCCAGATCTCTAAGAATTTACAATGTAGACAAGATGAATGAATAGTATAGAACAGGGGTAAGGAACCTGCAGCCTCCAGACCACATATGAATGCAGCCTTTTGATTGAGTCCAAGTTTTACAGAACAAATTCTTTTATTAAGGGGATTTTTTCTGTGAAGTTTGGAATTCTTCAAAGGGCCACACTTGAGGACCTAGAGGGCCTTGAGGTCACTGGTTCTCCACCCTGGTATAGAACATGGCATAATTATATTGACATATTAGGATAGAAACTGGACTGGTGATTTTATTGGTATAAGGAAACTCTATAGTCATTACCTTGTCTACAACATATGGTCCTAGGTCCTAGAGAGTTTCATAAAGTGGTGAGAGGTGGGTCACATAGCCAGGAGTGTCAGAGAAAGGATTGGAATTCAGGCCTTCCTACCTTCGTGATTAGGTCTGTCCATATAAAACTGGTCCATTAAGACTGTCTCTCTGGTCCATTAAAACACTTGTGCAATGATTTCTGCTAGGTGGCAGTGGAGTAATCAAGGTAGATAAATAACTGGGTTTGCAATGGTTGAACTCAATCTGAAGGACCAGTCAATTGATAACCTGATTAAAGCAATTTATTCTCTTTTTTTTTAATTTTTGGAGGGGCAATTGGGGTTAAGTGACATCCGAAAGGTCACACAGCTAATAAGTGTTAAGTGTCTGAGGCCGGATTTGAACTCAGGTCCTCCTGACCCCAGGTCCTGTGCTGTATTCACTGTGCCACCTAGCCAACCCAGAACATTTTATTCTTATGCTTATATCCCTAGTACTTAGCACAGAGCCTGGCACATAGCAATCAGTTAAATAATTGTTGCTTGATTGATTAGATGACAGCCTGTGAGAAAGGGAGGAACATGCATAATTGACAGTACATGATTGTTGGAGCAAAATATTCAGGGTTTCTTTGAGAAGATAAGGTTTATCATGGCCCAGGTTTCTTTCTCAAGTGTTTTCTGTGCAGAAACAATTAGTTTACATTTATAATTTAAATATAGCAACATTAATAATACTAGCTTGAGTGCTACCTTTGGTCTTAGGAAAATGGGGGTTCAAATCTTTCCTCTGATAGCTTTTAACTAGGATCATGGTCACTTAAGTCACTTAAACCCCAAGACACTCAGGAAACTCTATAAGGCGGTAATTTACAGCTGACTTGCTGGTCTGCATTAGTGAAAGGAGTTTACATACTGAGAGTTCCACACATGGCTAAAAATCACAAATCAAGACTGGCCCCACCCTCACTACCACCCCAATCTATATTTATACCTCCCTTCAAAAAATACAAAATGCCTTCCTAACAACAGCTTGGGAAGTAGGTTTCACAAGGATTAATATTCCAGCTTTGTAGATGAGGAAACTGAAGCTTAGAGAAATAATAGACTCAAGGTCACATAGCTTGTAAGTGGCAGACGTGAAACTTTTTTTACTCCTATTAGCTTGTGAGAAGGATGATTTTTTATTTCTGCATTTTCTATCCTAACATTTCAGAAATGGCTCTCTACTAGTTGTATTATTATACTCACCTTTGATATCAACCTCTAGTCCATAACTACTTGGCCACCTCATTGTAATATGGAGGTGACCCTGGTTTCCAGGGAAGTATTAACTCTAACCAGTCTTTAAAAGCAGGAAAAGTTCTGTGGATGGACCCAGAAATTGATTGCTTTCTTGTAGAGGGAGACCAGGTTTAGCCAGACCTATAAAGGTTAGGCTTCAGAAGGGTGACCACTAGGTGCTAAATTTTTATTTTATTCATTTATTTTTTTTTTTGCCACAACAACTCATGTAGAAAAATATATTAATAAATTGATGAGTTTGCTTTTGGCATCAAAAGAGGGGCACCTGAAACTAGGAATTCATGAATCTTTTGAAGTATTGGTTTTAAACTCTTTTTTTTGAAGTGGGGTGGTGTTTAGGGAGCAGTTATTTCCCGGCAATTTTGACATTAACTTTATATGCACAAGAGATTTAAGGCAAATTATAGAAGAAGAACAGATGTTTTTCCTTTTGTTCTTCTAACTCATATTATTAAATTCTCTAGAGGGAAAATTAAATTCTCTATAGGGAAGAATGGGGGGAGTCAGCATGGCACAGTGGATAGTCAGGAACACCTGGGTTCAAGTTTCCAGTTGTGACTCTGTGTGTGTATGTATGTACGTTTGTATATATTAGCAAGTATGTTTAGAGAATCAGCATGACGTAGAGGCTAGGAAGCTGGCCTCAGGATCAGGAAGACCTGATATCTATTGGTTATGAAGCCTTAGGAAAGTCACTTCATCTCTCACTGCTATGGGCCAAACACAGTATCCAACATTCCCAAATACAGCTGAGCCAGGCTAAAATATAATTAAGAAGTATCTAATAAAATAAATTTTAAAAATAGAGCACAGATAATATATTTTAAAACTAAACCAGTATGTGGCTGTGGGGATCTTTACATACAGATTAGTGTTCCCTGTTTGTTTCTATTGAATTCCATTGACAACACTGTATCTGGGCAACTCTTTAGGACTAAAAGGTGAAGAGACTGGTTTTGGTAGAGGAAGTTCCTCACCTAGAGCTTCCTACATGTATGAAATTATAGTTGTAGTAAATAATAAAAATAGAAAGGCTAATAAGAAACATTTAACAGGATATTGATGGACAATTAGAACTTCAGAATGCTAAGGAAAGAAATTTTAAATTCATTTATCTTTGTCAAAATTAAATAGAGGCAATTATATCACATATATATAACTCAAATGTGTGACACCTTCATTCTCAGTGTGCTTACCAGGAAATACCAATGTTTAGCACCTCCCTCCTAGTCACACCCACAGAAATGAAACCATATCCCCTTCTTGGTGGTCTTCTACCTACTCTAACCCCCTAAGCATCATAAAAAAATATTGGTTCCTCTACCTAACTGTAGAGAAATACATTCTGAGAGACTCAGCGGAAAAGCAGGGGGAAAAAAGGCTAGATATCCTGTGAAAACTGTATGGTTCAGTATTTTTTACTGATAGGTAGAAGTAGAAATGTAGAGGCCTACCTGGTTGTCTTTGTTGTTAAACAGAAACATCAAACTAAGTAAATTTGGAGTTTAGAAATACAATAAAAATTCAAGGAAATGCTTCAGTTGTAACTCAGTAAAGTGTATTGGATGTAAAATAATACAGGAAAAGATGACAAGATAAATATAGACAATGATGAAACCATGAAATTAATTACCTACAATCTATAAGTATTTATTAGATGCCAACTATATGCCAGGCATTGTGCCAAGTGCTGAGAATCCCCAAAACAAAATTAAGCAGTCCATTATCTCAAGAGAATTTATATGCTGCCTGGGGAGACAGCATATACATATATTAGGATACCTAAAATTTAGACAAAATTTGCAAAAATTGAGCAGGGTTCTGGTGAAGACACAAGCAGGTGGAGGAGTACCCAGGAAAGGCCTCATGCAGATAGTGGCACTTGAAATACATTTTGACAAAATTAAGGATCCTAAGAGTAGAGGCAAGATACTATAGTCTCTGAAAGAACAGTTATGGCACATCTTTCATAAATTCATATCTTCTACAAATAATTATTTAGTGACTACTTTTCACAAGCTATGATTCTCTCCTCCCCTCTGAAAGTGATTTCTCATTCACCTAAACTGATATTTTGTCCTTCTTTTATGCACTTAAAATATTTTAATTTTTATTATATGTATCTGGAAACATTCCTTTAATAGAGTGTAGATTCCTTGAGGGTAGAGATGGAATCTTAGTTATCTTTGTATCTTTCTCATACATTGTATTACAAGTATTGTGTTTAACAAATCTTTGTATATTTGTTAACAAATATTGGAATGAACTAGAGCTGATAAATCACTTAGTGAAGGTATCATTAGTATTAATAGTAAATTTTTGCAATAGTAAGTAATTGTGGTTTCTTGCATTCTCTCCTTAATACCTTAGTGTATTCATGATGTAGGCAAAGCAAGTCTTTTCTTGTTGTTTTTTGTTTTGTTTTTGTTTTTCTTTGCTTTTTGGAGGGGGGAAGGCAGAGCAATTGGGGTTAAGTGACTTGTCCAAGGTCACATGGCTAGTAAGTGTTAAGTATCTGAGGTCGAATTTGAACTCAGGTCCTTCTGACTATGGTTGGTGCTCTATTTATGGCACCACCTAGCCACCCCTCTTTTCTTGTTTTGATAAAATAACAGTACTATAGCCCATGTTCCAGCTTATTTAAATAGGACACTTAAAGACTGTAAGTGTAATTTCAGTCCTAGTTTTTTTTTTCTTTTTCCATATAATTTAAAACCATTTGATGGTGCTACTTGTTTCTTCTTTTATGTCTAAATCTAACATACTACATACTCCTGCTGGATTTCCACATCAAAGATCCTTGTGAGATTTATATATTTTTTGGCTTACTTTATTTTGGGGTTAATTCATAGTGACATGAACTTGACCAGAAAGTTGATATTGGCATAATTAAAACCCTCTATTCATTAGGGGAACTCAGCAATGTGGTTCCTAAACTTGAAGCAGGAAAAGGGGATTATAAGTGTATCTTGGTACTGTACTATGATTTCAGAACCAGTATTGGGGAAACATATTGGGAATACTCTAAGCATCCCTGTAACACTGACGGATTAGAAGCAGAGCACAGTAAGTCGAATGTCTAGATTAATATTATATAGTTGGGTAAGTGCAATACGTCTATATCTATATTGAACTAAATAACATTGGGCTTCTGGTAAGGTCCCATTGGTAGTGACTAAGTCCTAGGGGAATTGAACCAACTCTAAAGTTTCCTCAGTCTAAAGGACTTTCAGAGATTGAACTGTTATTTGCTGAACCTGGGGATCTAGCTCAGTAGAAAGACATTAAGCCAGGTGGAATACAGTGGAATAAGAACTGGCCTCTCTGATTCTGAGCAACTGTGTGATATTAGTCCAGTCACTTAACCTCTAGATGTTCCAATTTCCCCACCTGTAAAATGAAGGAGTTGGATTAGATGGCACCTAAGATCCTTTCCTGCCAGTGCTGTGATTTTATATGCCATTGTTCAGCTACAACAGAATAGTAATATGACAAAAACCAAATCTGGGTTAGTCAAAGAACTATAAAGAACTCCAGACCATGTGAATCCTTCCAGAACCAGAGAGAAAAGGAGTTGAAAAAATTGGATCATTGTTGTTCAGTCATGTCTGACTCTTTATGACTCCATTTGGGGTTTCTTGGCAAAGATACCGGAGTAATTTACTGTTTCCTTCTTGAGCTTATTTTACAGATGAGAAAACTGAGGCAGACAGGGGTACATGACTTGTTCAGGGTCACACAACTAATAAGAATCTGAGATCAGATTTGAACTCAGGTCTTTCTGACTCCAGCCTTGGTGCTTTATCCACTGTGACACTTATCCACCTCAAAGAAATTGGATTAGACCTGGAGAAAGATTAATTCAAGTGACCATTTTATTTATCCTTTGATTGTTGGTTTTTAATATTTCTTAGGTATGAGGATAACTTAAAAGAAGTAGCGGAGAAGAGTCTTGATAGTAGTCATACCCTTTGTCTTTCCATCTCCCTTCTGAGGTAAGATAATTCTTAGGAATAATAAGTCCTTTGTCCCTCCTCCTATTTTAGTTATGCTACTTGTGATTGGATATCATGGCTCCAGGGTTTACTTCAGCTATGTTGAATGATTCTTGATGTCCACAAAGTAGCTGAATGATTCTTTCATAATATCCTAGGGAATAAGATGAGAAAATCTGAACTGTTGGGTAGATTTATAAAAGGTGTTATTTAAAGAATTTTGAATAATGTATTGTAAACCTGGACAAATATTTCTTGGTGCTGTCTCATTCAAAACTTTTATCCATGAGTTGGCCAAAAAGGAAAAAAATCTAATGCTATTTAAGATTTACAGATGAAACAAAATTTGGAGAGGGTGGGGGGTTAGGGAAGAAGAGGGAGAGGCAGAAGAAGGGAGGGAGGGAGGGAGGAGGAGAGAAAAGAAGGGAGGGAAAGAGAGAGACAGAGAGAGAGACAGAGAGAGAGAAGAATATCATAAATGACAAAAATCAAGATTTAAAATCATCTATCAGATGATATAGTGGACTGAAAATAGTAAAATGAAATTTAGCAGAGATAAATGTAAAGTCCTTCATTTGGAGTCAAAAATTAATTTGTAGATTGTGGAAGAATTTGGTAGTATTTTTATATAAAAAATTTGAGAGTTTTGATTAACCACAAACTCAATATGAGTCAATTTTCTGATACAATTGCTTAAAAAATGTCTAGACTAGATTACACTAAAGTGAGACCATGATAAGGAGGCATCTGGATACTATGTCTTATAAGGAATGATTGAAGGGATTGGATAAATTCACTCTTGGGAAGTCATGGGGACATAAGGAGAGGTAGAACAGTTGTCTTCCAACAATCAAGTGTCTGACATATGGATAAAGGAACATATTATTTTGTGTTGTTTTTTCAATTAGCTTTTAAAAAGGGACATTTACTTGAAAGATTCAGCAAGGAAAAATGGCCAAACCTCTCCCTTCCCCAACACCTTGGGAGCACAATCAACACAGTTTTTACATTGCTTTCATCCCACCAAATGTACATCCAAATGTAGCATTGTTACTAGATGAATCCTTGTCTCAGCTACGGCTGGACAGGGTTCCAAATGTCACTCCCAAAGGTCAATCCAGATAGCAGGAGTCCCAGATTCCAGAAACTTGCTCTCCTGAAATTTCTTAACTCATAATTTTAAAGTCTCAAACCCCATCTCCAAAAAAGATGCGAAACTTCTGTTAGGTTCTTCTTAACTCAGGACAGTAATTGAAAAGGAATTCAAACAGATTGTGTTGTACATGCACATAGAAAAAAACAAACAAAGAAGACCAATACATAGAAGTTAAATAATTATCCAAAACTGAATTGGGATGATTCTTAAAATAGTGCATTGTCTGTGAAGAGGGTGAATCACCATTGGTCAGGGATGCTGTAGAAGGGATTGTTACACTGGTTGTGAAGTTGAAGGAGATAACCTCTATGGTGTCTTCTGACTCCAAGATTTTAAAATTCAATTGATTGTTAATAAAACGGTATTCAGTCCTGCGTTAACTGCTTAACTTGTCTAAAATCTAGAACACAGGTATCAGATCAGTGACCCATGGACCTACAAGTGGCCCATAAAAATCCTGAGTGAGGCCTGAACCAGATTAAAATGTATTTGAAAAATATTTAACAAAGTAAATTATAATACAACATGGACTATGTTGATTTGTGTTTTTTTAAGTCCATATTCAATATACAAGATCTCTTTCTATTTGAGTTTGATACCACTGGTCTAGAAAATTGCTAAAAGAACACAAATAGGCAATCTTGAAACATTTAGTTGATTCAATTTGCAACAATTCATTGAGGTGCAAGACAAGAGTTCGTGAAAATATGGGACCTGCTACTTAGAGGAAATTAAAATAGTACCTGGTGTATTGAATGAATTCAATATTTTGGTATCAATCTGATTATTCTTTTCTAGTATATCAATTTGATTTTAGTTTTTTTATTTATTATTATACCTGCCAATATATCCTGTTTCCTATCTATAGCGCTATTAGCTATAGGAGCTAATCAAACAACAAGCACTTATTGAGCATGTACTATGGACCAGGCACTGTGCAAAAGCACTGACGAAAAATGAATCAATCTTTTCCCCTAAGGAGTTTATATTCTGGATCCATTGCTCTTGAATAATTCATTGTTAGAAATCCTGGAAGGGCTGTATTATAAGACTGTGTTACTCTAAATATAGAATAGGTCTCGAAGACTACATTGCATTAAATTAATCAGGTGTTTCTTGAGGGACTATTGTGTGCTGCCATGTGGTGCAGTGGATAGAGTGATAGGTCTGGAGTCAAGAAGACTTTATTTTCCTGAATTCAAATCTGGCCTCTGAGAGCTACTAGTTATGTGACCCTGGCTAGGTCACTTAACCTTATTTGCCTCAGTTTCCTTATCTGTAAAATGACTTGGAGAAGGAAATGGCAAATCATTCCAGTATCTTTACCAAGAAAACCCCAGAGGCCAGGAAGAGTCAAACACAAATGAAAGGACTGAACAACAACAGCAAAGGCACTAAGATAATGGGAGGATATGGAGAATACAGAGAGATGGCAAGACAAACACAGAACAATTAAAGAATAAATGCAGTATGCAGTTTCATAGTAAAGCACTTGCTCTAGATTATGAATGCTAAGGAATTCAGAAAAGGGAAAGATCAAAGTGGGTTGGAGTGACTGGACTTTGGCTTCATGGAGAACATATAGAAATTTGCCAATTGAAACAGTTGTACATTTTCCCATAGCAAAAGTTTCATGATAACAATGATTATTTTAAAGATAGTCCTTTTAGATCTTAATATGGTTATGGGAGAATATTATTATTTAGAATTTTTCTTTCCTTCTTCCTTTCTCCCTTCTTTTATTTCTTCCCTTCTTTCTTTCTTTCTTTCTTTCTTTCTTTCTTTCTTTCTTTCTTTCTTTCTTTCTTTCTTTCTTTCTTTCTTCCTTCCTTCCTTCCTTCCTTCCTTCCTTCCTTCCTTCCTTCCTTCCTTCCTTCCTTTCTTTTTTAGTTTTGCCACATTCATATGTTGCTCTGCTTTCCATACAACTTGCTATAGTGACATCAGGCAGTCCTGCAGTAGCCCCAGAGGAGCTGTCCTGTGTTAGAGCCTTCAGAAGGAATGGTGTTCGTGGCACCAAAGTGACACTCCCCCATGTGTCCCCCTCCACCCTCACCCCCCCTCAGCAGCAGATGAAATATTTCAAAGGGGACATCTGCCACCACCACTGAGCTTTTATGGCATACCCACACATGTAGACTCACTAAAGTGGGCATGACAGCTGAAAAAAATTAAAAGTGTGTGTGTTTTTAAAAACAACTTATGGTTGGAAATTAAGAAATGACTTTAAATAAGAAGATTTTTTTGGAGTTTTTTTTTTGAGACCCCACACTTGCAAAATCTTTTAGGTCATGTGTTTGCTTTCTGAAACATTTGGCAAGTAGTAAGTGCCATGGGAATATATCCACTCCATCTGGAATCAGCAGATTCCTCCTGGTTCCACTGTACCTGAATTACCACCAGCCCCCATGCTCACAAATGTTTTTGTTTTCTTCTGTCAATAAATTTTGGAAGCGGCAATTAAATGGAGGAACTTCTCAGAAACAAGTTCTTCCTTATACTTACATTGGACTCCAGAGAAAATCTTGAAAGATTTAAAGGCATCACTTGGCATTTAGCTGTTTATTATAGTAAATACGAAGTTACAACTTGCCTGGTTTAGAGTCCTTGTAGACAGCCTTTGCCTTTATCAAAAAGGCCATAGTGAACTCATCATCACTATGCTCCACCCACTGTTTCCAGTGAGAAACTTTCTAAAGGGATTGAATTTTATTTAGATAACAAGATAAGGGTCGTGTTGTCCTAACTTTTAAGTTCCTTTTAAAAATTGAACACAAATTGAAGCTGGAAAAATTAGGGTTATGGTCTAAGCCATTCCTTGTCACAGCAAGATTGTTACTTAACCTCTCTTTCGTGGATTTCCATTCTTGCCTATATAAGTTTTGGTGATGACTAAAGCCTTCCACAGAAGTCCCCTTCCCCCCTCTAAATTTTCATTTTATGTGGGATGGCATGTAAGAAGAATTAGACTGAAAATCTCACGAGAACAACAGCTCTCATTTGATATTTGGTTCTTCCTTCTATAATTCTGGCAAGAAATACTGTGGGAATAAGCTTTTTTGTAGAAGTGCCAAGTAGCAGTTATTTAAATATTTCATTACCTCACAAAAAATCAATCCAGTTCCTATAAAGCAATTGGACAGGGAGTAGGAGATTTTCTGACCTGTCCCAGGTCTGAGTCTCTGCTTTTCCATTAGAGTTATATTGGCAACTTTAAAAATCTGGCTTCTCTTTCTTTCTTTCTTTCTTTCTTTCTTTCTTTCTTTCTTTCTTTCTTTCTTTCTTTCTTCCTTCCTTCCTTCCTTCCTTCCTTCCTTCCTTCCTTCCTTCCTCCCTCCCTCCCTCCCTTCCTTCCTTCCTTCCTTTCTTTCTCTTCTTTTTTTTTCCTTGGTATTCTGGAACTTTTCATGCTATTGTGAAATTATTTCAAATATTGGCAAAAGGATTCGCAATAATCAAATTTTTTTCCAACTAGGGAAAAATAAAATTGGTAACAAAATGCCATCCTCTTCTTCTTAGGGGTACAGGGCACTCTGACATGTTCTCGCTGGTATTCACCTATTTCCTACTACTTGAATTCCTGATGAGGAAGCAGTGAAAAGGCAGTGTCAATAGCAGGAGAGAGAGAGAGAGAGAGAGAGAGAGAGAGAGAGAGAGAGAGAGAGAGAGAGAGAGAGAGAGAATGTGCGTGTGTGTAAAACAGCCCTGGTTAGCCAGTATAATGCCAGAATAACTTTGTAGGGGACAAATTAATTTCTTGATTTAAGTAAATCGTTTTCTCAAACTTGAAAATTCTACTTTGCTGAATTATCCTTCTTGTGGAGGGTTTTGAATTTGAAGATATGGGCCTTCTAAATTATGAGATTTTAGGTTCATGATTCACTCCTACTAAGAATTTGTTATTCCTGAAGTCATAGAGTAGGTTTCCTTGGACTGTATTCATTGCAAGTAGAGAAGCTGATCTAATTCTATTATGGGAAACAAATAGCCTGAGGTTTTTGTTTTTTAAGACAATTTCCTTCATTTCCCGGACCCCTCCATGTAAATAAGGTATGTCACACAACCTCCATTAAAGGATGAGTCCAACTGAATATCGTGGTGCAGGTATGACTCACATATCATTGTATGAAGCCTTAAGTATCTGCCTTCAGTAATTTTACTGACTGATTGACAAAAATATTTCATTATAAGGCAAAGAAAGTAATTAATAAATAATCTAAAAAGCAAATTCAAATAATATTACAGCCCTAGAGCCTCATTATAATCTGAGCTGCTTTTCTACAGCATTTACTACAATGCAGATGCAGTTTGGACTGAATTCAAGGTTATTTATTACTGAACTACCACAAGATTCTTTTTTTATATATATATACTGTGTCACCTATTGTATAGGCACATGCAATATCCCCAAGAATTTTATTGCATTAGTGTTTTATAGTACTGTTTAGTAATTTCCAGAATTGGCCAGGAATTGATTAGAAAGAGATCATTCTTAAAGTGGGATCATCCCACTTACCTTTGCTGAGCTTGATATAGTCCCAGCTCATTACCTAGGTCTTATAAATCAGACATTTACCATCCCTAAACTGCCTTTACTGAAGATATTAGGACTTTTCCATTCACCCTGATATCTAAAGCCCCATTTCAGAGTTCAAGGTCTATGCAAATGGAAGACTGATAATACTATCAAGAGAAGTGGGAGAGTTGAGAAGACAGGTTTCTAAGAAATAAAATTAGCATAATTTAGAACATGTTGAATTTCATACACCAAGGGAATACCTAATGGAGATTCAAGGGATTATAGAGTGTTTTCAATAATCCCAAACTATTCTTTGTAAACCCATTCCCTGTGTGAATAAGTTTCCTCACTGTAAAAGGAAGGGGTTGAAATTAATGGCTCAGAAATCCTTTCCACCTGTAATATGGGTTGAAACCCATCTCCTTAAAATAAGGATTTGTTCAGTAATGATATATGGCTATGCATAATAAATAACAGGATCTCAGAAGAATTAAAATTAGAAATAACCCAAAGGTTTATGAAAAAGATATATATCAGAAACAAGCAAGGTGCAGCCTACAACCAACAAGGATTTACATATAGGCAGTGGCATGACAGATATTAAGGATGCACATCTGCATGTGTACTTCCCCATAGTCTCTAGTCTCATCAAATTTTATTTTTACTTTTTTATATAGTCTTTCCTTTAACAGTCATATTCATTCCAGTGGCTTAGATAATTATTCCTCCGCAGATAACTGTCAAAGAGCATATTTAGCCCAAAATTGCTTCAGAGATCAAGTTTGACCTTCAGAACTTTATCTTGAACAGACCATTTGGTGACCCTTTGGTACCTGAAATTCAACTTGTGCTAAATTGTACGATTTTTTCCATGAAAATCTATTTGTCCTCTCAACTCTCCTACTTCTTTTGATAGTATCATAATTTTTCCAGTTTCACAGACTTGAAACTTTGAAGTGAGGTCTCAGATACCAAGCTAAATGGGAAAGTTCTAGTATCTCAGATAAAGGCTCTTTGGGGATGGTAAGAATCTAGTTCATATGCAAAACAGGAAAATGACAAATGCTGGAGAGAATGTGGGCAAATTGGAACACTAATGCATTGCTGGTGGAGTTGTGAACTTTTCCAACCATTCTGGAGAGCAATCTGGAATTATGTCCAAAGGGCTATAAATAATTTCAAACCCTTTGACCCAGTAATACCACTTCTAGGGCTATATCCCAAAGAGATCATAGAAGTGGGAGGAAGACCCATATGTACAAAAACATTTATAGCAGCTCTTTTCATGGTTGCAAAGCATTGGAAATTAAGGGTATGCCCATCAATTGGGGAATGGCTAAACAAGTTGTGGTATATGTATGTCATGGAATACTATTGTGCTATAAGAAACGAAGAGCAGACGGACTTTATATTTACCTGGAGAGGCTTATACAAACTGATGCTGAATGAGAAGAATAGAACCAGGAGAAATTTGTATATAATCACAGACACAACATATGTGTGATGACCAACTATGACAAACTGGACCCTTCTCAGCAATGCAGTGATATAAATCAATCCCAGAAGACTCATGAAGGAGAGAGATGCCTACATCCAAAGACATAACTAGAAAGAACTGAGTTTGAATCCTGATGGAAGCAAACTACTTGATCTTTTTCTTTTCATTGTTTGGTTTTATTTCCTCTTTATCATTTTTCATTCCGTCTAGTACAATACGCCTTTGTAACCTGACTAATGTCTAATGTAAAAGTATTTGCAGAACCTATACTGGACTATATGCCATCATGGGGGCTGGGGGGAGGGAGGGAAGGGAAATTTGAAACTCAAGGAACTATGATATTGAATCTTATAAACTAAAAATAAACAAATTAATTTTTAAGAAAAGAATCTAGTTCATAACATGTAGGTAATGACCTGGCATTATGTAATACTCTGCCAAGGTAAGCAGAGTGATCTCTGCTACCTTTGGGGTATATTGAACATCAAAGTATTGTACCTCCCTCATCATGGGAAATGATGTCATTCATATACTTACCTTGGATCTATTCTTTACTCAGTGATGCCCATAAGGTTATAATTTCCAGTGTGCCAATTCTAGTAAGGGTGGATCATGTCTATTTTGCTATCTCTCCCTCAAATTGTACCAATTTAGTTCTTGGCATACCTCCTAAGTTTGTGTAGGTACACAGCAATATATGGTGCCATGTTTATACTGTATGGCACTGGCTTGATTGGTTATTTCTTTTTTATACTCTCTTTATGCGGTCCATATTTGATTTTGGGCAGCTAGATGGCACAGTGGATAGAGTTCTGGGCCTGGAGTCAAGAAGACTCATCTTTGTGAGTTCAAATTCAGACTTAGACACTTATTAGTCGTGTGAACCTGGGCAAGTCACTTCCTATTTTCCTCAGTTTCCTCATCAGTAAAAAGAGTTGGAGAAAGAAACGGCAAACCACTCCAGTATATCTCCCCCCCCAAAAAAAAACCCCAAAAGGGTTGTGAACAGTAGGTCATGACCGAAAATGTCTAAACAACAAGAAAAACTTGATGCTTGCATTTCCTTTCATAGACTTTGCTATGTTCTTAATGATAAGCATATAAACTCTGTTTCTTTGTTCCTTTAGTGATCCAATCTTTCTTTCGAGATTTGTCAAATTTTTAATTAGTCATAATCCTGTTGGGGTGCTGCTTTGGAATACAGCATGAACTGTAAATCTGGGCAAAACTTATTTTCAATCAATCAATAAACATTTAATAAGTGCTTAGTTAGTGCCAGTGACTGTGTTAAATTCTGGGGATGTAAAAGTGAAACAGTCCCTACCCAACCCTCAAAGATCTTACACTCCATTAGGGGAGGCAGCATGTGTATAAATATACATACATACATATATACACACATACATACATTCATACATATATACATACATACCTAGACATGTGTGTCTATCTGTCTATTTACCTATTGATATCCAATAAACATTTATTAAATACCTTCTCTGTGCCAGGCATTGTCTTGCAAAGGATAAAATTAGTAAAAAGAAGTAGTATCTACACTCAAGGAGCTTAAAATCTAAAGAAGGAGGTAAGACACAAAAGGAGGCAGGAAAGCAGAAGTGGGACTGGACACCAGTGAGTACCCAGCCAGTGACATCTTGTTTATGGAGTTCAAATGAGGCAGGATAGCTGATGACAAGTGGACTGGGTCCAGATTCTGCCCTCTATACAGGAAGGCACTGGGGGGACTTTGGTATGCTCCATTCTAGCCCTCCAATATAGAGGGGGAAGGAGGTTAAGGTAATGGTGTCAATCAAAGCTTGAATTAGTATCGTGGTGAGTTTAGAAATGATGAGCTTGTCCTGAGAGGAGCACCTTGTTCCATGGAGTTGAAACCAGGAAGGGCAGTGGATGCAAAGTGGAATATACAAGTTAAGTATAAACAAAAATAAACATAAGATTATTTGATGAGTTGGAGGCACTAGGAGTTAGAAGAGATGAAGAAACACGGGCGATGAAAGGTTGTTAGACTGAGTTCTTTGAGAGTCAGGAATCTCTTTTGCCTCTCTTTGTATCTCCAGTACTTACCACAGTGCCTGGAACAGAGTACTTGTTTAACTAAGTGTACTAAATGCCAATTGACTCACTGACTAGTAAGAAGGGTGTTTTGACTGAACTCCACAGTATGAAAAGGGAAATAATAGATGACAAAATGGAAAGGTAGATTGGGGTCGAGTTGTGAAGAAGTTTATGTGTCAAAAAGAGGAATTAATATTTGATCTGAGAAGTGATGCAAAATCACTGGAGTTTATGGAGTAAGGGAACGATATGGTTAGACCCCATTTTGTGAAAACTTACTTTAGCAGCTATGGAGACAGAAATAAGTTGGGCAGACCAATTAGTAAGTTGTTTCAGTATTACAGGAGAAAGGCAGCAAATATTTGAACTAGGATGTGAACACAGAGAAGGTTATAAATTTGAGAGCTGTTGTGAAGGTAAACATGGTAAAATTTGATGGATGCCTAGATATGTGTGATGAGGTACAGAGTGGGGTGTTGAGGAGAATGTTGAGGTAGCAGACCTGATTGAATAGGAGGGCAATTGTACCTTCAGATGACATAGAGAAATTTGTTACAGGGGTAGGTTTGCAAGGAGAACAATGAGGATTAATTTTGTTTGGGACATGTTGTGTTTGAAGGCCCTATGGGACATCTGGTTCAGAATATCATGTGGGACTAAAGCTCAGGAGAGAGACTAAAGCTGGCTAAGTATATATGGGAAACATCTAAATCAAGATGGTAATTGAACCCATAGGTGTTAATGAGTTCATTAAGAATAAAAATATAAATAGAGAAGAGAGTAAGAACCAGAACTTTTATAGTGGATATATGGGTGATAATCGAACAAAGGAGACTGAGAATCCATCAGAGAGATGGCAGATTAACCAAGAGGAAGCAGTATCATGGAATCCAGAAAGGATGGAGTATCCATGAGGAGAATGCAGTCAATGTCAGTTCCTGCAGAGAAGTAAAAAAGATTGAATAGAGACAAGGATTGTACCTGGACTTGTGATGTCATTTGTATAAAGAGTTCCCAAGGGAGGAAAGCCTCTCTATCAATATAGATCAGCACTTTCTCTGAAACATCGATTTTTTTCTAAAGTTTCCTAGCCCCTTGAGAAGGTAATTGACTTGCCCAATGTCATACAGTTAGTATGTATCAGAGACTAGACTTGAAACTACTTCTTCTTGGCTCTGAGTCAGGTGATTACACTTGAGCAAAGGTCATTCATTAGATTGGATAATTAGATCATGGGTGACTTTGGAGAGAGTACTTTTTCTGTTTGCTTTTTTTTGGAGGAGCAATTAGGGTTAAGTGATTTGCCTAAGGTTACAGGCTAGTAAGTGTTAAGTGTCTGAGTCTGAATTTGAACTCAGGTCCTCCCAACTTCAGGGCTGGTGTTCTATTTACTGTGCTACCTAGCTGCCCTAGAGAGAATATTTTCAATTGAATGATGAGATTGCAAGGCAAAAGGCAAAACAGTTAAGAATAAGAGTAGAGAAAAGGGAGGCAACGTGCATTAGATAGCTTTTTTTGTTTTGTTTTGTTTTGCTTATTGTAGAAATGGAGGAGATATATTGGTAGATACCCTGAGGGAAGAATAAGTGTACTAAGAGTTTCCTAAGGATGGGAGAGACTTGGGCGTATTTTCAAGGAGGACAGAAGGAACTAATAGATAAGGGACAGTTTGAAGACTCTATGACTAGATCATAGGTTGGGAACCTGTATCATCAAGGTCACATGTGGCCCCCTAGGTTCTTAAGTGTGGCCCTTGACTAAATCCAAACTTCACAAATCCCCTTAATAAAAGGATTTGTCCTGTGAAGTTTGGATTCAGGCAAAGGGTCACACTTGAGAATCTATGGGGCCACATGTGGCGTTGGCCACAGATTCCACACCCCTGGACTGGACCATTTCAAGAATATATGAGGAGTATGGTAAGCAAGTAAAAAACTTTATGAATTTATTTTACCTGTATCTATTTCTTCTATTTGTAGTTTTGGGTGAGGGATAGTTGAAAAATGAGAGGGAAATCTCTCCAAAGGAGCTTTTACCTTTGTGGTAGCTTCCAGAAAAACAAGGGTATTTTATATCTTCTTTAGTTGAGTCTATAATCACCAACTTCCAAAGGAAAGTTTCTCAATCTTCTTAAGGTCCCTGTTCACTGTAGAATTTAACCCTACCCCCCAAAGGTTGAAGATTTTCTTATTTCTGTTGAAGATTTCATTGTCTGATTATAAACTTACAGCAAACCTGAACTCTTCCTTACTTCATCCATCCCTTTACTCCCATTTCCAGTTACTTGCTAAAGCTTGTTGATTATTCCTTGACAACACACCTCTCACATTCCTCCTTTTCTTTCTACTCGTATGACTATAAGGCTAGTTCAGGTCTTCTTTGCCTTTTGATTGGATTACTATAATAATTTTCCAATTGGTCTCCCTCTTTCTCCTCTCATATAAATGTGCTAGACTAATCTTCCTTAATGTATTGAACCTAACACTTCCCTCCACCTTTTGCTCTCTCCATTCAAATACCTTCAGTGATTTCCTATTGCTTCTAGAATAAAATATAAACATTGTGGTCTGGCATTTAAAAACCTTCCACAATATGACTCCTGTTTGCCTTTTTCAGACTTATTTCACACTGTTCACCTTCATGAAATCTGTGTTCCAACAGTATTGTGAATTGGACATTATCTCCTGCCTACATACTCAGTTAATGATACATGCCTGTAATGTCTTCCCTCTTATTTTGCCTTTGGAATCCTTGTCTTCCTTCAGATCAGGTATCAGTTCATTTGTGAAACCTTTCCCTATTACCCCAATTGCTAATGCTCAGTTGGTCTTCAATTTATCTTTTATTTTTCTTTTTTTGATGCACATATTATAAACCACTGTCCATCCTACTAAGATGTCAACTCACTGAAGGCAGGGCCTATGTCACTTTTATCTTTTTGTCCCCAACATCTAGCTCAGGGTTATGTACAGAATAGACATTAGCTGTTGTTGCAGTGAAGTTGTTGAATTGTTGAATTTTTCTTCTTTGCCCACATGTAATGAGTTACCCACTCCTGTAGATTCTATCTCCAGAATATCCCTCCAATACATTCCTTCCTCTCACCTTACACCACTCGCAGGATTTCATTATCTGAACAATGAAAATGGCCTCTCAACTCCCTGTCATCAATCTCTCCCTTTTTTGATCCATCTTTCCCAGAGATAGGGAATAATATTCATGATGCATAGCCCTGAAGATGAAATTTCCAGACTTACGGATAGTCAATAGTTCCCTAGTATGACCCTTATCCTGGCATTTAATGCTCTCCACAGTTGTCACTAACCTACTTTTTCATTTTATTGCACAGCACTACTACTAGAGGCTGAGAACTGCTTTGGAGTCCAAACTATGACATTTATTACCTATAAAACCATGAGCAAGTAACCACTAACTAAGCTTCACTTTACTCATCTATATAACAGGAATAATTATATTTAAGTACTTCATAGGATACTGTGCAAAAAATATAGCAAATATTAAGATCTTCCAATGATAATACTAATATAAATGACAAATCACTAAAAGAACATTAAAATATGAATACTGGAAATATCAATACACTTTCCAGAAAAGAGATGAAAAATCTCTCCTTCCTCACAACAGAAAGTGGGGCACTACTAGAATAGAATATTTTATAAATTGGCTGACATGATCTCTGTATTGGATGTTTTTTTTTTCTGAATTATTTTTCATTGTCATAAGGGTAGGTTAAATCTGTAAAGAAATGACCAGGCTATTAGGGGGGAAAGCATCAATACAACACACAAATAACCATTTTCACATGTGTATTTACATTTTATACATGTGTATACTATACTATATATATATATATATATATATGCACATATTATTGTGTCAATATAAGTTATGATTATAATGATATTGTTCAATCCCTTGGAAATGGCTCTATGGAAAAAAAGAACTCATTTGAGACATTCTCCTTCAAATTTCATTGTGAAAAATTAATTTTTAAAATTTTTATCAAGACCTTTCATTTTTATATCACATTCCTCCCTAGCTATCTTCCCCTTTCCCTATAACATATACACATGCACAGAACACACACACACACACACACACACACACACACACACACACACACACACACACCAACCACAACAGTGAACCTTTCCTTATAACAAAGAAAAATAGTTAAAGAAAAATAATCATCATAAGAAACATGAATGACAGTGCATGCAATGTGCGGCATTCATAGGCCCTCTCCTCTGCAAGGAAAGTAGGGAGGTTCATTTCCTAATCTCTTTTTCAGGGCCAATGTTGGCTATTACTCTTATAAAGCATTCAGCTTTGTTTTAGCATTCTTTTCATTTACTCTCCTATATACAATGTGACATGTAACTATTGGTCATTATCTCTTGGTCTGGGGTGGCCTGGAAGAGCCACAATAAACATTCCATTTTGCAGACTCTAATTATATGACTTTTTCAGGCACTGGTTAGATGAGCCCAAACAGTCAAAAGGTTATTTTGTGTAGACAGAGTTGACTTCTTTCTGAACATTATGATTTCAGGAATGAAGAAAAATCTAAAAAATTATTAATTACCTGCTATGAATAGAGCACTGGGGTACGTAGAGCCTGGGAACACTACAAAGATACATGTGACACAAACGTTACCATCACAGATCTTATAATTACATAGTGGGGACAGGGAAGATGCACAAATGACTGTAATACTAAACAAAACATGAGAAGTGTTCAAGAGATATGAGAATATGTTGTCAAATGAGGTCCTAAACATTAGTATGTGTCTACCTCTATGCTAGGAACTGGGGAACAGATTTTGAAAAAGAAGGAAGTTTCGAAGATGGCAGAGTAGAAACAGCTCATCCAAGCCACTCTGCCCCCAGATTCCCTCCAAACTATGTAAAAGGGAACTCTGAACAACTTCTGGAGCCCCAGCACCCACAGAACGACCCAGAGAAGCTAACCTCCCGCTGAGGATAGCCCAGCAGCCCTGCAGGAAGGACCAGCGTAGCGGTCTGGGAGCCGGCAGCACGCAGTGGGCAGAGCGCAGGGAGCCGAGCCCAGGTCTGTGTGAGCCGAGGTTTTAGCCCTAGGGTGGCAGGGCCAGCAGCCGGCTGGAGAGACCTCAGAACACCAGCAGCTGTGGCGACTCCAGAATTATCAACATAGACATGCCTAGGACAAAGTAAGAGGTTAGTCTCCTATGGACTTTGAGACCTGTATTTGGGGAATGCGTCAGCTCCCTCCCCTGGGGGCTAGAAGCCGCTGAGGAGACACGCCATTTTGTAGTTTTCAGAGGCAGCTCCAGCTCCCGGCCTGCAAATTGTAGGGAGATCCAGCGATCAGTCTTGGGGGGTAATCACTCTTGCTTTAACCTCCCTGGATCTGGATTGTGATCTAGGGTGGAAGTTGTGGGTGGGTTTACAGCTTGCCAGAAACGGAAGTTGCCCCCCACACTTTCGGGGCGAAAATTCCTCTATCTGGCCTTAAAGCCATAGTGTGGCAACAAGCCCAAAAGTCAAGCAATTAAGTGGCAACATGCCAAGGCAAAGGAAACAGAAAAATGCAACCCTAGACTCCTATTTTTGGGGCATAGAGAGGGAAAAGGACTGTGAGGTCAGAAGTCCTGCTCCAAAACCCCAGGGGAAAACATGAGCGGGTTGCAGGCCATAGAGGACCTTAAGGAAAAATTGGAAAGAGAAATGAGAAGGATGCAGGAAAAGTATGAAATGAGGGTCAACAGCCTGACTGAGGAAAACAACACCTTAAAAAATAGACTAACTCAAATGGCAAAGGAGGCCCAAAAGGGCAATGAGGAGAAGAATGCCTTAAAAAGTCTAATTTGCCAGATGGAAAAAGAATCTCAAAAGCTCACTGAGGAGATTCATTCCTTCAGAGTTAGACTGGAGAAAATGGAAGCTAATGACTTTATGAGAAATCAAGATGCTGTTAAGCAGATCCAAACAAATGAAGATTAGAAGGCAATGTGAAATATCTCATGGGAAAAACCACTGACCTGGAAAATAGATCCAGGAGAGACAATTTAAAAATTATTGGACTACCTGAAAGCCATGATCAAAGAAAGAACCTAGAAATCACCCTCCCAGAAATTCTCAAGGAAAATTGCCCTGATGTTCTAGATCCAGAGGGCAAAATAGAGGTTGAAAGAATCCACTGATCACCTCCTGAAAAAGATCCCCAAAGGAAAACTCCCAGGAATATTATAGTCAGGTTCCAGAATCCCCAAATCAAGGAGAAAATACGCCAAGCAGCCAGGAAGAAACAATTTCTATATTGTGGAAACACAATCAGAATAGCACGGGACCTGGCAGCTTCTACACTGAGGGATCGAAGGGCATGGAATATGATATTCCAGAGGGCAAAAGAGCTGGGAATGAACCCATGGGTCACCTACCCAGCAAAACTGAGTATTTTGTTTCAGGGGAAAATATGGTCATTCAGTGGAATAGAGGACTTTCAAGCATTCTTGAGGAAAAAGCCAGAATTGAATAGAAAATTTGACATCCAGACACAAGAAGCAAGAGATGCCTGAGAAGGTAATCAGGGAAAAGAAATCAAAAGGAACTTATCGAAGTTGAACTATTTACATTCCTATATGGAAAAGCAATAACTGTGACTGATGATATCTTTCTCACTATGAAAATAATGGAAGAAGGGTGTTTGGTCATATGAATACATATGTGGATGTGTGTGTAGATGGTTACAGTTATATATGGATAGAGGGCATAGGTTGAATTTATTGGGAAGGGAGAATACTCAAGGGATGAAATTATGAGGTGAGAGAGGAAAGTGGCAAGAGGAGATGGGGACAGATAGGGTAGGGTAAACTATCTCATGTAGAAGAAGCAAGGGGAAGTCGTTGCAAGGGAGGGGGAAAATAGGAAGGCAAAAAAGCCAAAACCACATTCTCATTGAATTTGGTTCAGGGAGAGAATGACATACATACTAAATGGGATATCTCAACCTGCAGCTGAATAGGGGGAAGGGGGATGAGAGGAGGGATGATGGATGGGAGGGCATCCTTGGGGGGAGGGGAGGTTGGAAGTACCCACTATAGAAGAGGGACAGGATCATGTAGGGAATGGACCAGGTGGGGGGTGGGATGAGGGGGAGGGAATTATAAGCAGCCTTGTACAATATATCTACTATGATAATGTTTTGCATAGCTAGACATGTACAACATATACTGAATTACTTATCTCCCCAGAGGGAATGGGTGACAAGGGAGGAAGGAAATGGATCTGAAATTCAAGGTCTTAACATTAAATGTTTCAAATATATATAAATACTATTATTAATACTCTTTTGCTTATAATTGGGAGATAAGATGTGCAGGCATTGGGACACAAAGATTCACCTTCCTCTAATGGAAAAGTCGAAGGGGGTATGGGAGAAGGTATGGGAGAGAGCAGATTGGAGGAAGCGATATCTTGTGGGACTGCTATTCTGGGAGGTTGGGTAGGGGAATAACAGGGGGGAAATGATTGTAACTCAAAATCTGGTGGAAATGAATGCCGTAAAACAGAAGTTAATAAAGCATTTGTTTAAATAAAATAAAGAAAAGAAGAAAAAAAAAGAAATTCATATATAAAGCTATATACACATATATAAACCTTGAGTATTATTGTAGTATGATAATAACTAGCATTTCTATAGCACTTTAATGTTTATAAATCACTTTATATATTCCTTTAATTTTCACACCAACTCTAAGAGATAGATGCGATTATTACCCTCATTTTAGAGATAAATCAATTAAAAAAAAAGAAGAAGGAAGTTTCGGCTGTCATAGAACCTACTTTTTACTGGGCGGTAGAAGAGAGGAAGCTAAAGAAGGAGGATAGGATGGAATAAACAGAAAATAAAATAAGGGGGAAATGGAATTTAAAGCTGAGATCAGCGAAAACAATAGGCATGGATGATATGCAATGAAATTATAAGAAAAAAAAGGTCTTACAATTCTAATGCTCTGTTTTCAAATTCTCAAAAGATAATCTAATATCCTAGATTGATTCATTGTCTTATGTGGGAGAATTCCTTTGGATTTGTATTTTTTCCCTTTATTCCATCATTCCAACTTATTATCAGTTGTTTGTGATTGTGGTTGAAAAATACACATACACACATTCCATGATGTAAAATACTCACCAGAAACTTGAATGAAATTTCATCTTTTCCTGATCTCATCAGTGTAGAATAATGGCAATAGATCAATAAAATGGCTTTTAATGGGGATAATTATAAAGTTGTACATTTGTATCTAGAAAAAAATCACCTGTATGAGAAAAGAATGAAGAGGATGTGCCTATACACTTCAGTTATAGGAAAATGAACTGAAAAGTTTTCAGTGTGAGCTAATAAGGGCAGCCCAAACTCCCAATGCTGTCTGAAGCAGTATTAAAAGATACATGGTATCCATAATGAGGGAGAATCTTTCCCTCCTCTTTTTTTTTTATTTTTTTTTATAAAGCAATTGGGGTTAAGTAACTTGCTCAAGGTTACACGGCTAGTAATTTGATTTATGCGTGGGTGCTCATTTTCTGAGGCCGGATCTGATCTCGGGTCATCCAAACTCCGAGGCCGGCACTCTTACTCACTGCGCCACCTAGCCGCCCCTTTAGGGCAATTGGGGTTAAGTAACTTGCCCAAGGTTACACGGCTAGGTTTTTTTTGTTTGTGCGGATTAAGTGTCGGAGGCCGGCTCCGAACTCAGGTCCTTCTGATTCCAGGGCCGGCGCTCTATTCACTGCGCCACCTAGCCGCCCCACCCTCCTCTTTTTCTCTACCTGATTATATGGCATCTGGACTATTCTGCTTAGTTCTATGTGCCATATTTTAGGAAAGATGTTGACAAATTACATGGCATCCAATGTATTGTAATCAGAATGGCAGAGGAACTTTTATTAAATGATGCCATATGAAGGATTGGTTTAAGGCCATAGGAATGTTTGGCCTGAATAAGAGAAGACTTGTGTGAGGGCAGACATGGAAAGAGACCTCTCATGTGACAGAAGGGTTAGACTTATTTCTCATGGCACCAGAAGGCAGAACTATGAACACTGGAGAGAAGATAGAGACACTTTTTTCCCCTTATGTGAAGAAAAATTTCTAACAATTAAAGTTGTCTCAAAGCAGAATGAGCTTCCTTGGTAGGTAGTGAGTTCCCAACTGCTGTAATTCTTCCAGGAGAGGATAGATGATCATTGGTTGGTGGAATTTTGATTGTAGAAGAGATTTTATATCAGGTATGAGTTGCTGGTCTCCAAGGTCTCTTCCAGGACCAAGATTCTATGATTCTTTAAGGCTACATGAATTATGCCAGACGATCTATCTCCAAGAACCAGATTTAAGCAAACATCTAATAATGTATTTCTAAGAAAAGTTCTTTATGTAGCCATAATGGATAAACCTTTAGAGGCATGAATCATAATATGTAAGAGAAGAAATTAATCTCTTATGGTAAGAAAAAAGGGAAAAGTTTTTGTTACCTTTTTGAGAATTATTTTAAACCTAATTTGAAAAGAGGTCATTTTAAAGCCAGTAGTTTATTGCATTATCACTATACAGTGGGTAGTAATGACTGATTTCTGGGCTGTTGTTTGCCAAGATGACTAAGTTGTCATTTTTAATTAGCTTTATGTTCTTCTTAAAGGCTAATTGCTTTACTTTTTATCAAGATTACTTGATTGTTAATGACAAGGGTGCCATGGTTACATATTTTTATAGAATTCCCAAACCTACTCAGTTGTATGATATTCCATTCCCTCTGGATTTTCTGTACCATAAATTCATGTTTTAAGAATGCTTAGGAAAATACATATTTACTAATAGCATTAGTAAAATAAAATGCCTCCTTTTTATATTTTTATTTTTTTGGCAAGGGGACTATTGCTAACATATTTAGCAAAAATATAAACAAACATTTGTGGTTTTATTTTGGCTTTTAAAAATACTTACATGTACTCTCTCCATTTCAGCATGAGTGTTTTAATCTTCTGGACAAATGCACTAGAGTAGTTATATAAATACACCATGCTTTGTTTACAAACTCGACACTAGTGACCCACCATCAGTAGGGCATGTGCTTTCAATGGTTTTCCCAGCAGTAGGGCCAAATTATGCTAAGCCATCCACACTCTCTTACCCTTTGTGATTAACAGTGTGAATTTTTTTAGGGGATTGAGGGAGGTTGGGAATTCAGTCTGTGCCTATGGAACAATATTTTTCCCCTGGGTAAAGCTAAATGGCCCATATGTCATTGTTGTTGTTCAGTCATTTCAGTTGTGTCCAACTCTACATGACCCCATTTGGGATTTTCTTGGCAAAGATACTGGAGTAGTTTGTCATTTACTTCTCCAGCTCATTTTGCAGATGTGGAAACTGAGGTAAACAGAATTAAGTGACTTGTCCAGGGGGCACACAGCTAGTGTCTGAGGCTGAATTTGAGCTCAGACCTTCCTTATTCCAGACCTGGAACTCTATCCAATTAACTACCTACCTACCCATCCCATATGTTACCTGAGACCTTATTAGCAGCATGAGTTACTCATCTGACTTAACTAGTCCAGACTCAATTCAATTTAATACATCTTTTCAAATTGTTTATTATGTACAAAGAACTGGGATAGGTGATGCGATAAGAAAGACTAAAATGAGCCCCTGCCTTCAAAAAGGTTATATTATATTGAGGGGAGGGGAAACTAAACTCATTTAAATTATGTCTCATATCCTGGTTTTATATTTGCCTTTTATTAGTATGCATCTGTACTGGCTTTAAGGATTTTCCAGGGAAAACTTAAAGGGTTCCAGGTAAAAAAAAATATTCTTTTCCATCTCCTAGCAAAAACTGAAGTCCAGTGCTGGTTAGATCATCAGAAGCTTTACCCTTGATCCAGTTGCTCATCTCACTCCCTATCACAGATGTGTTCCAGGGAAAAGCCTTATCAAACATTTGGACATTTTTAGTAAATACAGAATCTTCACATGCTCCCTTTTCTGCAGCAAATAAACAGAAACCAGATGTATGGTAACCAGAATACTCTCATAAGGCTGTCCTAAAAAAGTCAGGAGATGTTGATTTAGGTCAATATTTGCAACTCTTGCTGCTGTTTGTTCTGTTGTTGCTTTGCTTCTGTTGCAGGAAGAAATCCTCTTCTTTAACATCTTCTCTGGTCAATTATATAAGAAAGTTTTGGGTCTATAAAATAATCATAACCATCTTTTTGTAAAACTAAATGAATAAAATAGTTTATACTATTTAACATTCCCTACTTACTTTTATAGGAATTTCAAAATAATATTTTTTTCAGTGTAAAAGAACTCAAAATCATAGAAGTGATTGAAGTAACCTCAATGGCTACCTAATTAAGTTTATACCCCCCCAAAAAAGAATCCCCTTCTCCATTATACCTCATAAGTGATCTTCCATCTTTTCCTTGGAAGACCTCCCAACACAGACTAATTTACTTTTGTACAGCCTTATTCATTAGTAATTTTTCCCCCTTAGATTGAACTTAAGTATGCTTTAATGTGAATTCTGACCATTGCTCTTAGCTCTTCCCCTCGGACAAAGAAGAAGGAGATTTATGACACTTTTCAGGTGAGTCTTTGAAAATCTTGAAAACTGTTATCAGGTCCATTTTGTCTTCATCTCTCCTGGTTTAACATCTCTGGTCCTTTTAGCAGATCCTTACCTGCCATGGCATAATTGTGGAACACTTAACCTGCTTGTTTTCCACTGGATAATTTTCAACTCTTTAGAATCCTTCCCAAAGTGTAGTGTCTTTGTTGTTGTTCAGTCATTCTGTCATGTCTGACCCTTTGCAACCCCATTGCCTATAGCACACCAGGTCTTTCTATCCTTCACCATCTCTCAAAATCTGTCCGAGTTCATGTTTGTTGTTTCCATGATACCATCTATACATCTCATCCTCTGCCACTCCCTTTTCCACTTGCCTTCAATTTTTCCCAACATTAGGGTCTTTTCCAATGAGTTCCATCTTGTCATTATGTGGCCAGAGTATTTAAGCTTCAGCTTCAGTGTTTGACCTTCCAGTGAATAGCCTGAATTAATTTCTTTCTTTTTTGATTGACTTGATCTCCTTGCTGTCCAAAGGATTCTGAAAAGTCTTCTCTAGCACAATTTGAAAGCATTGATTCTGTGATACTCAGCTTTTCTTATAGTCCAATTTTCACAACCATGCATTGTTAATGGAAAAGCCATAGCTTTGACTTTATGGACCTTGGTTGACAAGATGACATCTCTGCTTTTTAGCATGCTGTCTATATTTGCCTTAGCTTTCCTTCCAAGGAGCTAGCGTCCTTTAAGGTCCACATAGTGAAAATGAAGTACCCAGAACCAAGCTCTGCTCAAGATGTGGTCTGCTGAGGGAAGAGTCTAAGATGGTCATTTCCTTAGTGCTGGACACTCTACCTCACAATATGGGCTGAGATTACCTTAACGTTTATGGTTGCCACTTCACACTAATGAGCTTGTTCTAAAACATCCTTCTGAAGTAATTTTCACTGCACTCCATGAACTCGCAGCAAAAATCTAATGAAATTAAAACTTCATTCAGGTAGGAGGGAATAAGTTATTACCTAGAAGGGCGGTTCCTTCTTGCACCCACAGAGCACCACTCTGATAGAAGCTGTAGCAATGCAAAGACACAGATTTTAAAGAGCCTATTCCTCGTCTTCCTGATGGCTTAGAAACAATATTTTGATAGACAAAGGAGAATGTTCTTTCCTCTGTGTCTGTGAGTCTGACACAGTTTATTGATGTGGTTCTTGTTGTTTTCAAAATAAAAAATAAAAATGGGATGAGGATAGAATGAAATCTTCTAGGTTAATATGGGGGGAAAAGACTATACATGTGCCAGCAGAAGGGATCAGGATTGATGACAGTGAAATAATTTAGAATTCATGATTATACCAAACATTTATGTAATACTTTAAGGTTTGCAAAAGGCTTTACATATGTTGTCCCATTTGATCTTCACAAAACCCTGCTCTTATCATCCTTATTTTATAAGTTAGGGTCCTGAGGCTAAGAGAGTTTGTGACTTGTCCAGGATAGATGACACAGCTAGTAAATATCTGAAGCAAGATTGTAAAAGGTAGCATTTATATAACGCTTTAAATATGGTAAAGTGCTTTACAAATGCTATATTATTTTATACTCACATCCACCCTTGGAGATAGGTGCTTTTATTGTCTTAATTTTATAGTTGAGAAATCTAAAACAGAGTGGTTAAGTTTCTCACCCAGAATCACACAGCAACTAAGTGTCTGAGATTGGATTTGAATGTAGAAATTCCTGATTCTGAGTTCAGAACTTATAAACTTAATCTCCTCTGGCTGCCTAATTAAAATTTGGGTCTTTCTGTGCCACCTTTCTTTCCTTACTATGGTTAACTTCCTTACTATTAGTTAACTAATACTGCCTATGGATGCACTGGTGCTTGGTAATGTTCTAGGCAGTTGCTTAACTCGGAAGAGGTTTCCAGGGCTTAGCTCCAGGGCACCAAATATAGAGGGAGATGTCAATGTAGTGTAGAAGGACCTACCCTTCCAAAAACAAGGCAACCCCACCCCTAAGTTTAGCAAAGACTTCCCCCTTCCCCAAGTCCCAGGTAAGTTTCTCCTTGGACCATCATTGCTATCTTTCCCTGCCACCCATTCTCTGTCTCTGGGGTAGCATGTCTCTGTGCTTGAAGAGACACTTATCTCTTGGGGCCTCTGACTGTCCCAACCTAAAAGTGAATTTGAAGACATGTTTCATGCTTTTTGCTCCAGGTTCACAAATGCTAGTTGTGACTCAGGTAGTAGGTACTATAATTCAACTACTGATCTTCTCAGCATCCCTGGGTAGAGTTCACTCAAACTTTTTGTTCTTCCATTTCCGGTTTCAAATAAAAAATATTATAAAGGCTTCTTATTCTACAAATATGAAGTGTGATAGTAAATGATTATATACTTATCTACAAGCCAGATGAATCAGTGGAGGGCAAGAGGACACTTTTAAAAAGGAGAAAAGGAAAGAGGAAAAGAGAGAGAGAGAGAACGCATCAAATGAATCCGAGGAAACACAGATGTCCAGAACAGAGATCCTATCTGCCAAAACAGTTCCTCTGAAATTCTCAATTGAGTCAAAATTCCTAGCATCTTTCCCAGACGGGTTTGCACCGCTCCCTAATATTGTCTTGGGTTAGGTCAAGCAGTCCCAAGCCTGATAAGCTGAATCTTACTGAAATGGAAATAACCATTGTTCTTTGGCATGCAAAATTTCTTTTAAACCTTGTCTAAATAAATGATTTCTCATTCCCTTGTGATAACATATGCTCTTGCAGAACCCCACATTAAAGAAATGTGGAGTTCTATTAATTGCATGAATGTTGATTGTTCAAATCATATGTTAATTGGTAATATCTGTGTGCAATAGTTTTTTTTTTTTTAATGTGTTAGATTACATTTAACTAGCCTCATGTCTAGAATATCTGAAGAAAAGCATTTGGAGAATTTTTTTATAATTTGTTTAATTGGCTTTTTATAGTTTTATAGACTGAGGCAGCATGGCATTGTGGATCAAATCCAGGATTTGTAGTAAGGAAGACCTGTGTTAGAATTCTGCTCCAGGCACTGAATAACTGTGTGACCTGGGCAACTCACCTAAACTTTCCAAGCCTCAATTTCCTCATCTTTAAAATTATTATAATCACACTTAACTTGCAGGGCTATGAAGAGGATCAAATGAGGTTATATGTATAAACTATTTTAAAATCTTAAAATGTTGTATATATACATATATGTGTATATGTATATACATACACATATACATAAATACATATACACACACTTCTATAGATTATCAGTAGAGGAGTGAAATGAAGAGCATCTACTAAGTAGATGTTCATAATTTTTTTTCACAGTAAAATATCCTTTCCTGAAGTAGTCATTTAAATGATAAGGATCTCTGGATAATGCTGTTAGGGTTAGATAATGGAGCATGAGTCATAAACATGCCACTTCAATCTAAGAATGAGTAACTATAACCAGCTCTTTGGCAGATCCTCCCATTTTTACGGGGTTTTCCACTCCCATTTCAGCAGCACACACCTCCAGTGCCCAAACTGGCAGGTTTTCATAGCAATATAACCAATTTTAGGAAGAAGAATACCTAAATCCCACAAGTAAAAGAAAATGGAAGGCTATTACTTTTCCTGTGCATACCATGAAAAAGTAGAACTATGTGAAAACTGAGGATAGCCTATAATTTGGTAGCCATACAACAGTGTCTGGGTTGCAACTCAGCATGTAAAAATACAACCTTACTAAGATGTTCCTGGATCTTCCAGCTTGGATGGAATAGAAGTTTATTTGTTTCTGTGTACTTGGAGATAATTATTTCTTGCTTGTCTATTTTTTTCCACTGAATTTAAACTAATACACCTGGGAAAAAGTTGGGAATTTTATTTTTTTACTTCTCTACAAGGACCTGGGCTCCCGTATTCACTACTCCCACTTTACTTGTGCATTACTTAGTCACTCTTTCATCTGCCCAGTTGTCCTCACATAGCACAAGCACATTTTTTTAAAAAATGCATTTTAGGATTGAATGGATTCGGGTAGTCATTTGTCTCATTACTCAAGGAACAGCCTTAGCTCACTAATTGAGCAACTGCAGTTCCCACTTTCTGTGACTAGCTATGACTCACAGTCTGACCTCAAGAAGGGGCATTTCCTTCATCTTCAGTCTCTGGAACTGTAGAATGGGAGAGATGGCCTTGTTACTTATTAATATTACTGAAATACTTTGACACTGTTGGATGAACTATGATACTTCTTCAGTTCTCAAAATTTCCCCAATAGAAGGTGTTTGAAAAGAATATAATATTGTTGTTCAGTAATAATTGATTCTTTGGAACCCCTTCTGGGGTCCATATTTTCTCCAGCTCATTTTACAGATGTGGAAACTGAAGCCAGCAGGGTTAAGTGACTTGCCTAGTCACATATCTAGTAAGTGTCTGAGACTAAATTTGAACTCAGGTCCTCCTGACTACAGGACTGGCACTCTATTTGCTGCACATCTCGCTGCTTCAATATAATAGGTAGACTCATATTTGTTTATCAAGAAGATCTGACATTAAATAGATATAGAAATGTACATATGCACATATACATATACGAATATATATGCACCCATATGCACATACATATATACACACATATACATATATAGACACATAGACATACACACATATATTATGACTTGAGGTTCATGAGGTTCATATATTTGGGGTTGGAAAGAGGCAGTATAGCCTATCGTATACAGAACTGGCCTCAGAATCTGAGTTTAAGACCCACCTCTGATATATAAATGTCAGGGGACTCCAGGTGAGTCATTTGATGCCTCATTGTTTTAGGTCAAAGGTGTCAAATATTCTGCAGACCTGAAACATCCCTGTCCATTGTTAGGTGCTTAATAAATGTCTGTTTATTGATTGAGTGTAGCCCAAATATGGAAATGCTTGTTTTATTCCATAAATTAAAAATAAAATAAATACAAAATTTAAAAATAAATAAAATAAAATAATGTAAATAATGTTCCCATATGGTTTTCTAAGACAATATGTGACCTACAGTTCAATGGCCCCTATTTCTATTTGAGTTTAATATCACTAGTCTAAGTAAATCCACTTGTATGGATTGAAGGAGTTTCTTTATCTGGGAATTCTCTACCCCAATAAAATTACTGGTATAATCATTTTTCTTATCCTCATTTAGAGATGAAAGAGACCTCATGAGACATCTTTGCCAAGACCTTGATTTTATAGATGCGAAAATGGAGGCCCAATGACTTGTGTTTACATAGGTAGTGACATCAAGGGTGGGATTTCAACTGGACTTTTTTTTGCGTTTTCCACTATACTAAGCTGTGGCCTAGGGAAAGAGTAATAGATTAGGAGTAGAGCAGCTAAGTTTAAATTCTGGCTCTGTCATTTATGATCTGTATGACTTTAGAAACATTATTAATTTCCCTTTTCTGGGCCTTATAGCGGCAAGCACCCTAGCATCCCCAGGGTGGCTACCAACACAGGTTCTTAGATCCATTTTTCTAAAGGAAAGCAACTCAAAATGGGTTAACAATCTTGCTTTAATCAACCATATGTCATTTACCTAGTTCACGGGGGAAAGGTCATGACCCTGAACTTGAGAGAATACAGACAGAAGGTACAAGCAGAAGTTACAAGCAGACATTGAAACAGATCAGCAGACAGGCTTCCAGCTGTCTGACCATTAAATCCATACCTAGTCAGCAGAGAGGGAAGCACCAAAATCTGGGTTCTCAAAGCTGGGAAGGGGGTGGGGGAGAAATCAACAGCTGCCCGGAGTCTTGTCTGGTCAAATCACATTCTTCTCAAAGTGAGCCCCGAAACAAAATCTCACATCAGGGTATATATAAAACTGTCTCCTGGGTCAGAGAATGACCCACTGCCCAATCAAAAAGCAACCAGATATGGGCATTCCTGAAAACCAAGCCTCCTGCCATAGGCTACACGTGACCATATTCAGCCTATTAGGAGGCAGAGTATATTTTCAGATAAAGGAAGGTTGTCAGTCACTTAAGCCTATCAAAGGGCCTAAGAGCAGAGAAGATCTTAAATTCCCATTCCCATAACAGGCCTCAGTTTCTTAATCTGTAAAAATGAAGACTTGGAATTAGTTGACCTCTAATGCCCCTTCAGTTTCTAAACTGGCGATCTTATTTAACATTCATTGGAGTCTAGATCACTGTGCAAGGTAGTGTCAGGAGATATGGACCTCAGGTCATACCAGCTAATATCCTTTAGGGAGAGCTGAAAAAGTAACATGTGAGCTCATCATACTTGATTTATCAATATATAAAACACATAGCAGTTTTACACTGCAATTCTGATGTGTCTGGGACCCAAACTAATACTTAGAAAGTGTTTCCTTACCTTCAGTTTATGTACTATTTATTCAGCAACATGCATGTATAGAAATGGGAATCTTAAAAGAAAATAATTAATAGTTTGATATCTATTATTTTCTTTTAGAAATAGAATAAAATCAAATGCAATAATACAATCTGCTGTGCTGAGCATTTTAATGCTTCATACTAAAGAATATGAAAATATAGTGAGATAGGTATTGAGGTATATACATATTGATGGAAGAGATATCACTTTTAGAGAAGCATTGATGGGGACTGGGGAACACTTGGTAAGAAGGAAGTGTGGTGCTATTATGAATTCTTTACCTACTATTAAAATCCTACTGCATTTCTCTCTTCTGGAACAGTTCTAGGGCAAAGTATACAAAGCATGTATCCCAGACCTGTTTCCTTTCCTTTTTTTGTGCTCCTACATACCTATTGTTAAAGCTGCTTGTGAGATGAGAAAGATGGGCTATGAGAAAAATCTACTTTATGGGGCCTTGCACAGGAATCAGTGATGGATAGAGCATGGAAGCAGCTTTAAAAGCCATTTTCTTTACTCATTTTAGGCCATGAGGGTACTCTCTACAACTCTCTGGCCACCAGAATGAATAAGAGTGTTGTACACACATGCACACACACGCACACACACACACACACACACACACACACATACATACACCTAAGGTCTATCATTGATTTAAAGTGATTGATGACTAGTCTTGTCTGATTGGGTTGAATTGTTAAGCCATCCATCATTCCAAACTAATGCTATGCTCCACAGTCCAGTATACAGTTACATAGGGTGAGAGGGTGAGGGGGGGTTATTGTTTTTTGTTGTTGTTTTTTTTTTTTTGCTAGAGGAAGTGACACTTTGCCTCAGATTTCCCAACTTTAGGGAGAAATAGCTATGTAACCACCTATTAAAGATCCAGTTAATACTGTAAGTTGCATAAATATGCACATTGAATTAAAGTTCCAAGAAAATTTCATCAAGAATTTTATATTAGATGGAATTACAACAACAATAATAGACTTCCCAGTTAGCTAGGCATTCATTCTTCTAAAAGAAAAATTCCATACAGGAAGCCCCAAGTGACTCAGTGTTTATGAAAAACACATCACAGAGTCCTCATCTCAAAGCTTCTTTCTTCTCCCTGTGTGGATTAGCCCTCCACTCAATTTGCCTTCAATTTCTGAGGGAGTTAATCCACTTAGTTTTGACACTTTTCCCTTAGATCTGAGGAGTCTTTGTAAGTCCGTGAGTGCAAAGGCACCAATCCCACCACATTTATCCAACCCTCCACTAGATAAGACAGTTCTTCACATTCCCTGTAGCTTTTCACATGGACCATCCTGCCATCTGCACTGCGTTGACACACTTAGACCTCCACCCCACCTCTGTTTTGCTCTAGGCAGAATAACCAAATTAATACCTGAAAAGGAGTATTAGGTTCACTGCTTTATGAATCAACTTTCCATCTTTGTGATTGGCTAGACTAAAGCTCCCTTCCTGGAGCAAAAACTGTCCTCTTCCCGTCTCCCTTCCTTCCCTCCTCCCCCCTTAGAATACAAGCTCACTGAGGGCAAGGACTCGGCATCACTTTTGAATTTATATGCCGTAAACTTAGTAAAATGCCTAGCACATATGCTTAATAAATGATTGTTTTCTTCATTCATTTATCATTGAGTTTGGTCATTGGGAATAGCAATAAGAACTGATATGTTATAGTTCTTTAAAGTTCTCAAAACTACTTTAAAATCATTATCACATTTTGGTCCTCAGAACAACCCTTTGACCTTAGTGTTATCATTATCCTTAATTTACAGATAAGGAAATGAAGAATCAGAAGAATTAAGTGACTTTCCCAGGGCCACACAGCTAGTTACTGTCAGAAGTGGCATCCAGACACAGGTTTTCTTGACTTCAGGTCCAGAGCTATTCACAAAAGTTTCCTGTATGAAAGTAAAGTTCATGGACCTGCCCTAAATGCCTTCAGTGTGATGTGAGAAAATGTTTTTTGTTTCTGTTTTTTTTAAAGTGGAAAGCAACCCTTACTATTTTTTTTTCTTTTCACCTGTGTAGAGGAAATAAATTCAATTTGAGGGACCATCTGCTGTCCCTGTGCCCCTGCCAATAGACATAAGCCAAAACCCACTATGGAGCACTTTTCACCAAGGATTTAGCGTTAATCAGGCAGCTGTCTAGATGGTGTGGTTTTAGTGACTGGAAAAAAATCCTCAGCCCCCTTAAATGCTTGGAATCATAGAAAGTTAAAATCTGGAAAGCACCTTAAAGATCACTTAGTCCTAGCCCTTCATTTTGCAGATTGGGAAAGCAGAGTCCTTGGAGCTAAAGTAACTTGCCTCCCCTATATACCTACTGATTCTTGGGATTCCTTTAATGAGGGACAGTTTCTTAATACACGATGAGACACAAATCTTACACCACTCTCTCAGTGGTGTAAATTCACATTAAAGTGTAAATGACAGGCATGCATATAAAATGTGTATTTATGTATCTATATTATAGGTACATTTTAGTGTCTAGACACAAATATGCCTACAATCCAATTTCTGAGGGAGTTAATCCACTTAGTTTTGAAGCTCTTCCCTTAGATCTGAGGAGTCTTTGTGTAAACTCCTTTAAAGAATATGCCATATTTATACACATATGTACATACATACACAAATAGGTTTTATATTCATGGATTTGTATACATGAATATCTATATATAACCTACATGTGAATATGTAGGTATATTTGTATAGGCACATACTATATATACATATATATATAAACAATATCATAGATATATGTACACATGCACACACATATACATACATACATACATACATACATATATAACTTTCTGTGTGGCTAACCTTCTAAACAGTGGCTCATATGGGGCAGCTAGGCTACACAGTGAATACAGGACTAATCCTAGAGGCAGGTGGAACAGAGTTCAAATATGACCTCAGACACTTAATAGTTATGTGACCCTGGACAAGTTACTCAACTCTGATTGCCTCACCTCTCCTCCAACAAAAAAGAAATTCTATTGGCTCATGAGTCCCCACTAGTGTGTTTTCTCTTAATAATCAAACAGAAGATTCATTTAGTTATTTTGAAAAGGTATTGACCTAAATTGTATATCAATAATGTCAATAATAGTAGTTATAAAGACTCAGAATCTAGGAGCAGGAAGATTTGTGGGCACCAAAATAAAGTAGTGAGGGTGAGGTACACATGTAGGGAACACACGTGGCCAAGGCAATTCACAGCTCTGGAAATATAGTGTCTCAGTGTCCCTCTGGAGGGATTTCATGATGTTTGCTTTGAGTTGCTCCACTCTCCATCTGGGACTGCCTCTTCTAAGGTGTGAGAGTCTCACTTGGACAAGGAACTTTGAATCTGGACTGAGTGGACACTGTTACTAGGTAGCCATCCTGGCTTCTCACAACATTCTGTTGCTGCTTCATTCAGAAGGGCAGGCAATGCTGTAGGACATTGCTGCGGGGCCACTGCTGCCTAACAGTACTGAGCAGGTAGCTTAGCCACTGGTCCCTTGTAAGCCTGGATATGCAAAACGCTGCAGAATAGGTTATTCAGTTGGTCTTCTGGGCTCATTCTTTGAGGAGAAACTACACTTCCACCTTTAGTCATTGGCTTGGCTGAATAGAATTCTGTGTGTGTAGCAGCAAGCACCCCAGAATCCTCAGGGTGGCTGCCAACACAGGTTCTCAGATCTGCTTTTCTAAAGGAAAACAACTCAAAATGCGTCAACAATCTTGCTTTAATCAAACATATGTTATTTACCTAGTTCAAGGGGAAAAAGTCAGCACCCTGAACTTCAAAGAATACAGACAGAAGGTACAAGCAGAAGTTATAAGCAAACATAGAAACAGATCAGCAGACAGGCTTCCAGCTGTCTGACCATTATATCCATACTTAGTTACTAGAGAGGGAAGCACCAACATCTGGCTTTTCAAAGCCAGGGTGGGGAGGAGGGGCTCAACAGTTGCCCAGAGTCTCATCTGGTCAAATCACACAACTCTTCTCAAAGTGAACCCCAAAGCAAAACCTTACATCAGGGTATATATATCCATTTCCTGGGTCAGAGACTGTCACAACCCTCATGACCCACTGCCCAATCACAAAGTAACAATGTGTGGGCTTTCCTGAAAACCGGGTGACCACATTCAGACTATTAGGGGGCAGAGTATATTTTCAAATCAGGGAAGGTTCTCAGAGTCACTTAAGCCTATCAAGGGGAAAAAGGGGCAGGGAAGATCTTCAGATTCTCATTCCCATAACAGTGTGATTGTGATCTTTTCAGGTGAAGCCTTGTAGACCCCTTTCATCTTGAGAAAAGACCCACAGCTTAGTAGGAGAAGCGTCTCCCCATTGTCTCTGTCATAGCCTCTGCTCTATGGTTGTCACCTTCAGGCAAAAGATGGAAGAAAGCCAGCTTGTTCTATGAACAAATTCTTCCTGGCTCAAATGCTTTCAGTAAGCCACTCATGTTGTTTTAGAGTTATTAGTTTCAATTCAGTCATTTTCATCTTCCATCTTTCCTGGGAATCTTATGTAGATGTTTTCCGGGCCTCTTCATATACAATTTAGGTGGTCTAGCCATTACCCCCAGGGTAAGGAATATCTATTTTGCTGAAGGCTTTCTTTTTTTCCTTTCATTGTTTCTGTTAGACCCAGCAGACCTTCAGCTTTTGCAAATATCTTACTAGAATCTGACCGTGTGTGTGTGTGTGTGTGTGTGTGTGTGTGTGTGTGTGTGTGGTCTACTGAAGATGGAATGAGAAAGATATGACATTGAAGGGTAAATGTGATAGCTGGGACAAAATTTTCTTTCTTTACAATTTTCCCTAAGAAAGACCCAGAGTGTAAGGGGATCGGAAATGAGGCAAGTCATATTTTCACAGGATGACAAGGGAAGAGGCATGAGAAGGCACCAGTATCCATGCTGTTATCAACAACAAAACATCTACAGGTGCTCATTAACAAGTTCAAAGGATTATTGATCTAAACATTTTGTACATCTGTTTCATTTTATAGATGAGGAAGTTGAGGGTCAAGGAAGTCAAGTGACTTGCCCATGGTCATATGGGTAGTAAACATCAGAGGTAACATTTGAACTCATGTCCTCAGGCTCCAGAGTCAGGGTTCCTTCTACTTTTATCACATAGTCTCCCACCATATCACAAGAATTTTTGCACCAGGACTAAGAATTAACTTATTCAAGGCCTATGGATGTATTTAGTTAGATTTTAGAAGAGACTTAAAGAACACTCAGGGGGTATTAAGTTTGTGTGAACTTTAAAAAGAAAATGGTCCAAGCCAGTACACAAGGGAAAACGAGTCAGATTACTGCTAAAACATGCATATACACACAAAAAAAGAGCAACAATAACACATATCACACATATTAAATATCTGAGATGGAAGAAAATTAAAGCAAACTAAGTAGCTCTAGTTTGTCTTGGAGTGGGGAACTTATTTAATAATGAAACAACTGCCTGGACAAAAAAGGGATGTTTGGGAGGGATGCAGAAAAGTTTATAAAGGCCAAATTTATAGAGCTCTTAAAATGCGACTGTGTTGGAGGGAATTTCGGGAGTCCTGATTATTAAGGCTACTTACTGCTTCTCTTCATCTTTGTCCTGCCAAATCCCTCTGGTCCAAGAGCACACAGTTTAAGCTATTGTAATGGAATTTGGAGAATCCAAGAAACTTCATCAATTGTCCTGAGAAATGCAATGAGGCTAACAGGAAATCAGTTTTATGCGGCCTTCAGAATATTAGTTCAGTATCAAACCTAGGATAAACTATATTTGAAGTTTTAATTAAAAGAAAAATAGATAAATTATAAAGATTTTATTGTCCAGAAGATAGTTATCTGTTGCAGGAATGTCTTTTTTTCCCACTCTAGCAATTACAAATGAAAATTGACATTGGATTTAAAAAATCAAAAAGAAAAAAAAAAGATAGCATAAATCTCTCTCCCTCCCTCTTTACCTCCCTCTCTCCCTGCTTCCCCCCCCTCCTTCTCTTTCCCTCTCTCCTTCCTTCTCCTCCCTTTTTTCTTTCCTCTTCCTGTTCTCTTTTTATTTCTTTTTCTTTCTCTTCTTTCTCCTTTTCTTCTTCCCTCCCCCCTTAATTTTCTTTCCTCCCTCCCTCTCTTCATTTCTTCTATCCTTCCTTCCTTCTTTCCTTCCTTCCATCCTTCTATTCTTTCCACAAAAGAAACACTTTAGATTTGCCCTTTCTTAGAAAATGGGGCTGTTCTGTTTCGGGGTATTTACACTAAACAGAATGAACAAGCACGGTGGCCAGTGCAAAGAGCAGTAGAAGGAGGCAGAAGAAGGAGGACTGGGGCAGGGATGAAAGATATACCTCCCAAAAACATTCTAAAATATTAACAATTAAAAAATTAACTAGAAGGAAATTGCCAACAAAATTTTCAGAGACAAAGGTTAATCTAAAATGACAATCAGACCTAGAAAGGTTAGCTGTCAAATTCAATAACAGGGACACACAGTGGTCACTGGGCTACCCAGGGGAATAAGTTGTTAAATTACTTTCTTCAGTTCACATAATTTACAGAGAGATTAGCTCTTCAGTGTCTTTGGCTAGTTTGTGTTAAGAAGGTCGGCATTCTATTGAAGGTTTTGTTAACCTAGCTAGCAGCAGGTCCTGATTGGTCATGGGAGAATCTGGACTAAATGGTATACATTTCTGATGATGCAAAAGTAAATTAGAGAACAGGGCAAGTTATTACACCAGAGAACGTGGGGCAATAGGGAATAATAAAAATCAGGCTACTCTAATTTCCTTTGAACAACTAAATATATACGGGTCATTATTTCCTGTAATCCACAGGCCTCCTAGTGAAGGTCCCAGCTCTGAGTTAAAGCCTCTGAGACAAAAACAACAAAATGCAGTGTAGAGAGAAATTAAAGAGGCTATAATGCTATTTAAAGAATGGATTAAGTACATTTGATGAATGTGGATTCTCTTCCATGTTGGAATTTTAAACTGCCTGAGCCAGGGAAGCTCACCTTGTTCTAATCATGTGTACTCTTTCCCAACTTTTCTCTAATCTTATTAATCCCTATGGCTTTTGCTGTACATCAAGTTTGCTGACTCTTCCATACGATATACTCTAACTTTTCTTTCCCAGGACTGAATAATCAAGGGGATGCCAATTATTCGTGACAACTGGTTTTGCCTTCTTTCGTCCTCAGTTTTCCTACCTAGAAAATGAGCAAATTGGAGAAGAGGATTTTGAACAATGCTTCTGTGACAGATATTTGGGGGCATCTCTTGGATCTAGATAAGTACAACACATAGTAGTATATGTCTGTCAGCCACCATTATTTCTAGACAACCAAAAAGGATTATTCTCTTTATATCTTCGTGATAACTCAGGAAGATACTACTTGACCCTGTTGGCTTTTCTGTTTTCAACTTTTGATGAAAGTTAACAAAAGGAAATAAAGTGTAACTCCTTAACGTTAGTATTTGAAGAAAAGAGCAGTATCTAAATTTGTGCTATTTGTGTTAGTTCCAGCTTTTTGTTCCATGGCAGTATAATGTGTGTGTGTGGCAATCTAACAGTTTTTAGTCCAAGTATATAGATCCCATGGGCAAAGTTAAGCCATGACAAAAGAGCTAAGATATGAAGAAGTTCATGAATGGCCCTTGTCACAGAGACTGGTTCTGATCAGAGATATTGATACCACTTTCCCTCTGAACTAATCCATGAGAAATTGCTTGGGAAATCTCAAAAATACAAACAAGCAAACAAACAAACCAAAAAATAAAAACCAACAAAACCCTCTGACCCGAGTGGTGAATAAGATCAGGTAGCTGGGAGTTTCCAGGATGGGAGGAGTATAGAGTGGGAATAGGGAGAGATTCCATAGATGAAAGGTGATATCTTAGGAACTAGAAGGTTGGAGGGAATGAAAAGGATTGAGAAAGGGGAAGGATATGATGGGAAAGAAGAATTCCAGAAACTCATGAATACTTAACTCCATTGCCCATTTTGCTATTCCTATGATTATACATCTACAAATATAGTAATGTCCATTCCTATCAATGATAAAATTATAGTATCGGGGGCTAAAATGAATCACAGACATCATCATTGTATCCTTTTCACAATTTCCCATAACTCCAGCCCTGTCCTCTTCCATTACATCACCCTTATTCTGATGTCACTTTTCTTTCCCCACAGTTTTGTTTCTGTAGGGACAAGTTCAATTATGCACTTCCCTACACTCATGAATCCATCTGCCTTTGTCCCATCTCTGAGCATACCTTGTCAATCCTATTAGCTACTCAATGCCCAGGGAGAAAAATCATACAGTATGCTAGCTGGGTCCCTTACAAATTTATGTTGTCTAATCTCAACTGGTCACTCACTGCTGAGTAGCAGTATTTTTATTCTTACCTAATTGATTCTCTGTGGAACTTTCCATACTAGCTATTCTAAACTGTTTTTTCTCCTCTAAGGAAATGACCTTGATTGAACTCCTATTTTATTAAATGGAGACCGTCTATTTTGGGTGTCACCTTGCAATGGTAATGGGAATATGAAGATCTTCCCTGCTCCTTAATAGGCAGAATATAATCACATAGAGACTGTGGTGGGAGGAGTTTGATGAACCAGTGGAGCAGGAAGGGTGGAGCAGAGCTGAGAGGAAACTGGGAGTCAGAGCAGTTAGATATGGAGGGAGAGAGAAGATGCAGGCAAGAAGACAGCTAGGATTCTCAATTTTTGTCTGGGGGAAGACCCAAGCAGGGAAAGGTTTTGGGATGGTATTGCTACCTGTGGTGATAATGTGTATTAATCTCTTTGTTGCCATGATAGATTCAGTTTCCTGCTGTTGGGATTTGACTTTCTAGTGTCTGAATAAATGCTTTGCTTCTCTCTTCTATTGGGGAGTCTGCTATATTTTGCAATTCAGAACTGTGCTGGCATAGTCATAATTGCCATTAGTGCTGTGAATTGCCTTGGCGATATACCCCTTCTACTCTTCTATGCCTCTAAAAACCCCTCAACATTAGCTGGCATTTTTTTCTTGCGTTAGATTGAATGAGATAATATTTGTAAGGAGCTTAGTACGTGATTTGACTCTGTTGTAGTAAGTGCTATATTTATGTTAGTTATATTATCATTTATTATTGATGTTGTATAGTTGTTTCAGTCATTTCTGACTATGACTCCATTTGTGATTTTCTTGGCAAAGATGCTAGAACGATTTACTATTTCCTTCTCCAACTCATTTTATAGATGAGAAAACTGAGGCAAAGAAGATTAAGTGACTTGACCAGGGTCACATAGTAAGTATCTGAGGTCAGATTTTACTTCAGTTCTTCCTGACTCCAGGCCCAGCACTCTATTCACTACACAACAGAGATGTCCCTTTTATTATTATTTTATTATTATTATGATTATTAATGATTTTTATTATTGTTACTATTGTCTCTGGGAAAGAAATGGGCTTTCTTGCCAAGGCAAACCTGTCTATTGAAATCTTTGATTCTACTTCTTTTTATTCTCTTTTCAAGCTTCCCTCTATCTTCTCCCATCTTTCAATTTATCCCTATCTACTGGTTCCCCCCTTTTTTCCTACATATATGCCCTGACTCTCCCTATCTTAAAAGTATCCTTAAGATACTGAAGAAATCATTGTCCATGTACCCTAGTATCTCCTCAGGCTATCTTGTCATATATCTTCTCTTTCATAACAAAACTCATTGAAAAAGCTACCTCTGTATCTTCTCCTATCCAACTCTTAATTCCTTGAAATCTGACTTTGGACCTCTAAATAAACACCTTGGTTCTTTCTTAGATTTTATTATGATTTTTGGCATGTTTATCAACATCTAATTGCAAAATCATGATATTATAAATATATTATAATATTATTGATATAATATTATATCTTATATAATATTATATTAATATTATATATGATATAATATTATATTATATATAATATTATATTATATTAATATAATATAATATATTATAATATTATTGAATTATGGAGCCAAATGGAATGTCAAAGATTATCTACCATCACCTTTTATTTTAAGGAAGCTAAGCCTCAATGAGGTTAACTTATTCAAAACCCTATGTTCTTTTTTCATCCCTTGGAGTTGATAGCTTGGCAGCACTTGACATAATTGATCAACCCCTCCTCCTGGATACTCCCCCCTTCTAGGCTTTCATGATATTCTTCTCTTTTAAATCTTCTCCTACCTATCTGACCACTTTTTTTAAAATTTTCTTTACTGGATCATCATTCATTCTCTCCCCACAATTGTATCCCTCAGACTGTCCTAATTCCCCTTCTGTTCTGTCTCTCTCGGTATATAATGTAGTAGACACTAAATAAAGTTTGTTGACTCAAATTGAATTGATTATCTCATTGACTTCCATTAACTCAATTAACAACTATACACAGTTGACTCTCAAATCTTCATATCTAATCCTCACAACTTTCCTGGGCTCCAGTTCTATATCACAAACTGATTTATGTACATCTTTGATTATATATCCTGTAGACATCTCAAATTGAGTATTTCCAACCTAGAGCTCATTATCTTTTTGTGTAAACCTCCCATTTTCCCATTCTTTACTCTTCTGTTTAGAGTATTGTCATAATTCCAGACATAGAGTTTGTAAAGACTGTTATCCTCATTTCTTCACCCTCCTCAACTCTCCATATCCAGTGAGTTGCCATATCTTGCCAATTTGGCCTCCATAACACATCACATTTATGTCCTCTTTCTCTTCCTTCACACTGTCTTAATTTTGGTTTAGGTCTTTATGATAACTTGTTTGGTCTCTTGTAGCAGACTCCAAATTAGACATTGTATTTCAAATTTCTCCTATCTCAAACACATCATCTATTATAGCAGCCTACAATAACCTTCTAAAAGCACTTATCTCACCATCTCATCCCTATGTTCAAGAACTTCCTAGGTTTTTATTGCCTCTAGGATAAATTTTTTAAAAACCAATTCTTTAACATTGGAGGTTCTTCATAATCTTTCTCCACCCTACACATCTAAATATTGTACATCACCTCCCTTTATGTATTATTTGTTCCAGCTACACTGGACTACAGACCATTCCTCATACAAAGAATTCCATTTCCTAGCTCCATCCTTGTAATGATGATTCCCCATGCCTGTGATATGACCTATCTTTATCTTTACCTCTGAGAATCCTTTGATTTCTTCAAGGTATAAGTCATGTGTACTTCCTGTGGGAAGCATCTCTTCATTCTCTAATTGACAGCATACTGTCCCTCCTCAAGTACCATGTATATAGTTGTCTGCTTATATATTGCATCCTCTAGGTTGAAAGTAAACACCTTGAGGGCAAGAACTATTTATGATTTTTTTTCTACCTGACACAAAGCAAGTGCTTAATGAAATCTCACTGGAGATTATTATGAAATTATTATGAAAATATTATTATTATGAGATTATTATGAAATCTCATTATAGGTTGAATGTAGTTCTGATTTTCCATTTTAAAGATTGGGAAACTGAGCCCCCCAAAAGAGAAGTGAATTGCTCAAGGTCACACATATTTAGTAAGTGACAGTGTTAAAATTCAGTTTCAAATTGAGGTTCCCTGTCTCTAAATCCTGTGTTCTTTCAACTGTATCATACTGCCTTCATATTAACTCTATGAGGTGAAGAGTGATTATAGTCCCATTTTGTTTTCCATTATTGTTCCTATAGGAAAATTATGTGACAAAAAGGATAGAGCATTAGACTTAGAATGAGAAACCCTGGTCAAGTCTATTCATCTCTGTCTCAGTTTCCTCAACAGTAAAATGAGATAATAATAATAATAAAAACCTTTCAGTGCTGTTGCAAAGACCATTTGAGATAATATATGTATAGGGCTTAGCACAGTGCCTGAAATGTAGTGGGCAGCCTATCAATGATTCTTTCTTCCTCCTTTCCCCCATTTTAGAGATGAGGAAACAGTCTCAGAAAGATTAAATCATTTGCCCAAGGTCACACAGCTAGTAAGTTGCACTTTGCAACAGACTTGTAAAGTGGGTTGACCTTTACTGTGAAACTATATGATTTTTCTATGCCATATTTAACTCAGATGTAAACTCAGTCCTAACAGTGCCATTTATGTTGCCAATGGAGTGATATATTTATATGGTTTTAATGGTTGCTTCTGTATCAATCAGCAAGCAGTTATTTGTTGCTGAGGAACTTCAGTGGCCCATTTAACTCACAAATATACCTTCACAATATACCCCCCTCATATGCATATACATAATAAGCCTCTTTGGAAAATGATATTTGTGTATACATATTAATAGATAATTACATGTCTCTTTCCATTTAGAGAAATGAATGCAAGATTCAGGTAGAGAAGAGAGGGCAGATTAATGAGACAGAAATCTGCAACACTGCTTCTCTAAAGTTGAGGGGATGCTGATGCTATTATAGGATTAAAATCCACTTTCACTGCCAAACAGAAAATAGCTCTGAAGAAAAAGCAGAGGAAGTTAAAAAAAGTGAGAGAAGATATCTTTTCCCCCCCTTCTTCATTGTTTGTTTCCAAAAAAAATCCACCCCCGCATAGGTCACTTGGAATTCATTTTGTCTACATCCTGGATTGCACGTAGGGAGAAAAAAAAATGCCTGGGATCTGCAAAGAGGAATGCGATAGGGCATGGGAATTGTCATGTCATGGTGGTCACCAGAGCATAGTTTGGCTTGTCTTAAAACAAGCAAGCACCGTTGGACCTCTGTAATACTAGCAAATTGGGGCTGCTATCAGACTACCTATCAGAGGCTGAATGCTTGAGAAAAAGTGTGTGGGTTTTTAGCTGGAGCCTCAGGCACTGGAGGCCCTTGTGAGCTGCTGTTTGCTGCTTGACTCCCAGTACTGTTCAGTGACCTCTGCCCCAATCCAGTGTACTGTTACAGTTCATTTCAATAATTAAGCAGTTTAGGGATGGCAGGACTTTTGTGCTGTCAAGAGAAAATCAGGGCAGCGAATTTTTTTTTCTCTCCCCTATACTGAAATAAGGAGTGTTTGTATTTAATTCTATTAACCAGTGGCTCTTCATTAATTTTCCCAATCAAAGGGAGGCATGTCTAGGGGAAGATTGGCAATAGGTTTCAACAGTTATTAATGCAGGGCGTCTCAAAGGGAAAGGGAACTGAACTCTGACAAAGTCAGATGTCTGAGATTTCAATCATCTACCATGAGCTTGGATGGCAGGCTCACTCCACAAAAGAAGACAGCTCTTCTCCCATCTGGAGCCCTGTACCACTCATGGAACAAGGATTCATTGGGTACCAGCTCCAAATACAAATATGCTAGTTTCCTGATGCCAGAAAAATAAACGGCTGTCTTTCTGTGAGCTCCGAGTAATTGGTCGATATGCTGCTTTAAAGACAGCCTTAGATATTTACCACTGTTCAGTGAAGCCTTACAGAAAAAAAGCACTTAGTAAAACCAGCAAAATTTCCATTTTTGCTGGCTTAAGCAAAAATTAAATGTTAAGATTTCAACTTTTTGGTAGGGATGCCTTATAAAGTTCTCTCCAATTAAGAATGTATTTTAATGGATCTTAATATTAACTCTTAACACAACTTTTCAGTTATCCATCTGGTCCTTTTGCTGTTCTTCTCTTATTGACTCTGCTTGGTTTTATCAAAACAGTGCCTAGCTTCTAGTCCTTCTGACATTATTGAAGTCAGTATACCAATCAACCAGCCAGTCAATAAGCATTTATTAAACATCTATCATGTGTTTAAATACTGACTAAGTGCTAAAGATACAAAGAAAGACAAAAAGAAAATTCATGATGCTAAGAAACTCATAGCCTAATGGACCAATTAACAGGGACTTTAGGGACCTCCTATGTGCTTCACACCATGCTAATCTCTGGGTACACAAATTGAGAAACCCTTTAAGGAGCTTATATTCTATTAAATAATACACATGTGCACACACATACATATTATACAAAAGAAGTGCAAGACAATCTTGGGGTAAATACTATAAGTTGTGGAGGGTTCATATAAGTATTTATAGGCAAATGGGCTGAGCTTCAAAGGGAGTTTGGGATTCTGCTAGGCCCAGATGAGGATGAAGGACATTCTACATATGGGGGCATGGAGATGATACATGGGGACTGACAATATAGTATTATGTGGGAGGGTTGATATATTAATCATAGTAACTGAAAAATGCAAGTTTGGCTGGACTATAGACCACTTGGAGTACAGTAATATATAAGAAAATTGGAAAAGTAGGTTAGAACCAGTTTGTAAAAGGCTATATATGTTAAAATGTTTGTATTGTTTGTCAGAAATAATAGGCTACCACTGGAATTTACTAAGCCAGGGAGTGACATGGCCACACCTGTGTTTTAGGAATATCACTTTGGCAGCTGTAGGTGAATGATCCCTTAGGACAGTGGCATCAAACTCAAGTAGAAACAGGGGCCACTAAACCATACAAAAGGATCCCTTAGGAGTGCACAGTGACATAGTTTAAAAGTGTAATGTTGTCTATGTTGTATTGCATTTGTATTTATTTCATTAAATATTTCTTAATCACATTTTAATCTGGTTCAGCTCTAACTTGGGAATTGGGGGGTGGGTCTTATGTGGTCCTCTATTTTCTCCTAGAAAAATGATGAATGGTTCAGAATGGGTTAGTGGAATAAACATAGTCAAGGATTATGTGTTTCAACATAATAATTATCATTAACAATAATATTTATATAATATTTTAAGGTTTTCAAAGTGATTTGTGCAAATTATTTCATTTGATTCTTATAACAACTGTTTGAGGTAGTTGCTATTATTGTCCTCATTAAAAAAAAAAAAACTGAGGGGCAGCTAGGTGGTGCAGTGAATAGAGCACCGGCCCTGGAGTCAGGAGGACCTGAGTTCAAATCCAGCCTCAGGCATTTAACACAAAAACTAGTCTTGTGACTTTGGGCAAGTCACTTAACCCTAACTCCCCTCCGAAAAGAAAAAAAAAAAACTGAGACAAAAGTCTCAAACTATGACTAACAGGTCAAATGATTTTCCCAGGGTCACCTAGCTAAAATCTAAAGTAGGATTTGAATTGAGGTCTTCTCCACTCCAGCACTCAAATTACTATACCAGCTGACGTGTAAGAGCTCAATATATCTTTATTTTCAGACATAATGTTTCCCTCCCTGCTGTGTGATATCAAAGAAGTTATTGAAACTTTCTATGCCACCACTCTTTCAGCTGTTAAATAACAATAAACAATAAAACCTTTACAAATACATGAGCAATTCTTTTCAATGCATTCATCTGCTAAAGGAACAGGTTTTTTTTCCTCTCTACTTTTTTCTCTCTTTTCTGAAATCTTTCACTGAAGAATATACTCTTGTTCCATGCTCAGAAATTTTCATATTGTTGAACCTGAAAGTCTTTTTTTTTTAAACAAATACTTTATTAACTTCTGTTTTACATCATTCATTTCCGCCAGATTTTGAGTTACAATCATTTTCCCCCCATTATTCCCCTACCCAACCTCCCAGAATAGCAGTCCCACAAGATATCGCTTCCTCCAATCTGCTCTCTCCCATACCTTCTCCCATACCCCCATCGACTTTTCCATTAGAGGAAGATGAATCTTTGTGTCCCAATGCCTGCACATCTTATCTCCCAATTATAGGCAAAAGAGTATTAATAATAGTATTTATATATATATATTTGAAACCTGAAACCTGAACCTGAAAGTCTTAATAAGTCAACTAACTATACTGCAGGACATTTGTGATCTCATGAATATGGGGACTTCTTCCAAGGAAGTCAAATTATATCCTTTTTATTATTTGGTCATCCTTTGTTGTCCATGTTCTCTCCTAAGTCTTCTAGAGATGACCCACTGAACATACTGGGAGTCGTCCTTGTATTCTTTTGACATCCTAGAAAAAACACAAAGTCCCACTCACATGGTTCATTAGTTGAGGAGAGTGATCCTGTGTTCTTGAAAGTTATAGCAGTGCATCATAAGGAATGATCTACCATGTTGGAAAGACTTTGAGATGAACTAAACCATGCCTAATTTCTGAGGACCAGGTTGATGTAATGGTAATTGGACTTTCAAGATCTTCCCTATCCTTTAATAAACCAAAGGGAATTTGATGACCTTCTCTGATTTGAAGATATTCCCTGCCCCATAATAGGCTAAATGTAATCATATGAAGTCTGTGGTGGGAAGAGTTTGCTGAAGGGTAGAGCAGAGCCCATGGGAATCTGGGAGTCAAGGCAGTTAGAGAAAGAGGGAGGAGAGGATGCTCAGGCAGGGAGATAGCTAGGCTTGTGAGTAAATGTTTGTTTGTGGGAAAGCTAAAGGATGGCATGGCTTTCTGGTGTATTATAGTGTACTAACTTCTATGTTGCCATGATGGATTCATATTCCTCATGTTGGGATTTAGTTTTCTGGTGTCTGAATAAATGTTTTGCTTCTGTGAACACTATGCTGACATATTCACAGTCACCGTAGGTGCTGTAAGTGTTGCTATAGCTGGTTGTTGTCCTTCATGCTTGAAGAGGATCAAGATGACATCATTATGTCAGGGACAATATACAGTGTGTCTGACTGCTGATCAAACCAATATGAGCTGGAAAGGGCCTACTACAGGTTGGGCTAAAATAGTCCATATGAACATTTGGGAAAGAGATGTCTCTAAATTTGTGCATCTCATGTTTCTTTTGAGCTAGTGAAATTCTTATTTTTTCATAGACCACAGGGTCTTCTTTGATGCTGGCACACCATCATGGGTGGTCCTGTGCCAATATCTCCCATGTCTTAATCTGTAGATACTCATGACTATGAGGTTGGGTGTATGGTGATGAATTCTTTGTCCATGGCAATAAGCAGTCTCTTTGCCCTCTAGTCACAGTTGATTATACATATCCTATCCTTGCTCTCTGGGGATTAAATTTGAGACATTACTTTATTAGAAATTGAGAGATATTAGTCAATTCAAGGTCTGCTGAATTACTAGTACCCATTCCTAAAACATAATGGTGGAATGGAAAGAACAGTTGACTGAGAGCCATGGAACCTCGGTTTTGGCTAGAACTGTTAGCTGGGTGACTATGGATAAGTCTCTATGACTCTTGGATTATCTGTCTCATCACCTATGATAAATTGCCTATGTTGTAAAGTTTTATAAGGAAAAACACTTTGTAAAATGCTTCATATAAATCATTATTATTGTATGGCATCCAGGATTGCAACCCTAGGATAGAGTTGTGAAAAGGTGGTTTATTTGGGAAGTTGTTTTTTTTTTTCCCTACCTAGTGGTCCCTAGCTACCCAAAACTTTCCATTATGATGCCACATCTAGATATGTCCTTCTTACTCTAGAGCCTTCTGCCTTTTCTATAATCTCAAAGCAAAAACATACTTTGTCTATGTCCCTTTCCCTCAAGGCCTATGTGCCTACAAGACAGCTACAGATAATAAAGTAATACTATGTCCCATTTCTATAAAAGCTATTATGCCTTCACCCAAAAGAATAGCTAATATGAGAATTTTAGGCAGTCTGATGGAGAAATTTGTTTTGACCAGGGTGCTTTTTAGGACTCTTCAAATCATACCATCAAGGGATAACTAACTGGTTATTCTGAGATATGTCCTTTCAATGTGATCTAATTCATTCACCCATTTTGGATGTAAAAAAATACATACACACACACACAGAGACACACACACGTGTAGAGGGCCAATACTGAGCCAGTCCAGTCATGGGTAAAGTCTGGGTAAGGATTTCCCTAGGCCCCACTCCTAGTGAGGGCTCACTGTTGCTCAGGGTGATTGTCTCAATATTTTTCCTTGTTTAGAAGGGAATAGAGTGTGATTACCAAGAAGTGATTACTGAGAAGTGATCACATGTGCACATAATGGAATAAAGTACTAGGAGGTAGAATATCAGATGCAATCACTTTTGCTATTAGTATATAAACCCTCACCCTCAGATAAATAAACAAACTCCCTAGATAGCTTCCTACATGGCTTGTGTCTCATCATTCCCACACTCTCACATTCAGCCCACGCCCGTTTGGTATAGGCATTATATATGCACACAGATACACAACACACACACACACACACACACACACACACACACACACACACACATATATATATATATATATATATATGTACAATGAAATAACTGAGTCTCTCACTCTTTTCAGGTGTCAGATTTGCCAAATAATGAAGATTGTTTCAAATTCTCTTTGATTCCATGACTATCTTAAGATACTTATCTTAAGATACTGTAAAGCCAAGCACAAGTAGCTTTCCAGATGACTGCTGTTGTGGACAGCTTCAATTTTTTGATTACATAGTATAGTGAACTCTCTATTTATTCAGTAACAAGCGAAGACAAAAAATTGACAGAAACCAAAGTACAGTATTCACAGTGTTATAGTATCACAAGTTATCACTAAAGTGGCCACATAGTTTTCACCAAGTGGTCACCTAGTTTTAAACAAAAGATATCATTCAGTAAGTCCTTAACTTATTCATCCTTAAGGAGCAGGCCTCCTTAAGGGACACAAAGTACAAAGGTCAAAGTTCTCCACACCTAGCTCAAAGTAAATCATAATCTTCTCAGTCAGCTTTCAGTACCCAAGAAGAGATCTTTTCATCTTGACTCCAGGCTGGCTCTCAGCTTCCATGGTTCCTCTTCCATGGTCCCAGCTCCTGCCCAAATCTATCCAACTGTCACCTGGATTTAAAGACAGGCAGCTCTCAGCTCCTTGTACAGATCCTTGTCTAGGTCCTCATCCAGCTCCCATTCCACACTGAGGTCCACAGTGTCCAGTCCACCTCAAGTTCTTCACAGTTCCTGTTTCTGGGAAGACAAAGCTCAAAAGAGCCACAATAACATTCATACACATTAACATTCATACACATTAACATTCATACACATTGCCAACACCATCATCAATTCACTACCTGCCTGTGAAATCAATACAGACCCACAAACAACGCCCAAGAGATCAACACAAATCATCAAAATAGAAATCAACACAGACCCACAAACAAGGTCCAACAGGTCAGCACAAATTGTCAGTAAAGTCCTAGGACCTCCAAATCCCTACTCCAAGACTTCTGTAAACAGACAACCAGAAAATCCTCTTTCAGGGCTTCCCATAAGGTCCCAGCGCTTCTGTACAAAGTATCACAAACAAACATCAACACAGACAGAGCAGACAAACAGAGTGCCAGGATACCACAAGTTTTCTACTTCTTGATTCTGCCACCACAAGAGTCCTCTTCTCAGTTCTGCTCAGTTCTTCTCAGTTCTCCTCTATCCAGCCTGGGCCTCTCCTTATATGTGGTCATTAGCTCCTCCCCTTCTTGTTACATCAGCAACAGAAGTCCAAAAGTTCTAGGGTTCACAAGTTGTGTGGTTCACAAGGTCTGCTTCTCAACAAAAACTTGATATAATCAAGGACAAGGCTCAATTTGAAACAAGGCGCTAAATAATTAAATAGCTGAAATAAGACGTTAACTACTTCTTTGCTTGCCATTACAGATACTTTATCACTACTTGGTAAATCACTTATTTGCTTGTCATTGGTGGATGAATGAGACAAAATGAGAAATGAAGACATGAAGTATCATTATCTATTGAAATATCCAATCTAAGTCCAAACTCCATGGTGTGGCATTTAAGGCTCTCTCCAAATTATTTTTCAGCTGAATCTACCACTACTACCCCTGCTTCCCATCAGCTACTCCATTCTTTGAGTAAACTAGAAGCTCTTACTGGCTCTTGGAACACATTCTGATGGTTTCTACTCCTATATTTTTGTTCATTCTATTCAATCTATTATCTCAACTGGTTGAAATCATACTTGTCCTTCAAGGTTCAGCCCAAAGGTCAAGTCCTTTATTGATGCTGAATTATTACACAACTAACAGAAGTTGCCCTCATTTCTGAACTCTCATATAACTTTGTATCTCTTCTGAGAATTTATAAAATTTTAACTTTATAAGTCTCATTTGCCTCCCTACCAGATAATGATAAGTTCCTTGAGAGATGACCATCCCTTTAAAGTTCAGAATGGGAAGGAACCTTAATGCCATCTTGTACAATCATCTCAGATAAAGAATCCCTCTGCACCATACCAGACACGTAGTTACTCAATCTTAGCTTGAAGACCACCAAAGCCCACTGTTTATGGAGTATCCTGGTCTGCTTTTATATAGCAGATTGTTAGGAAGTTTTGTTTTTGTTTTATTTCCTTTAACATTGTTTGTCTTTTTGCAACTTAAACTCATTGCTCTTAGCTTTGCCCTCTAGGACCAAAACAAAGCAAGAGTAATTCTTATTACAAATATTTTAAAAATAAATACCAAGTCCTTGATTCTCTCCCCCACCCCTACCCCAGACTTCTAAAAATCCTTTGTTTCTTCATTTGTTCTTCAAATGTCAGGGTCTGGATGCCCTGTTCTATCTTAGTCACTCTCACCTGGATGTTCTCTCATTTATCTAGTAATTCCTCAAATGTGGAACCCAGAACCAGACTCTAGATGTAGTCTAATCTGGGAACAGTAGGGCAGGACTAGCACCTCCCTAGACTGGGCATTGCATCTCTCTTAATTTAGTTTGACTATATCAGCTTTGTTTGACTACCACGTCCCACTATTAACCCATACTGAATTTTTAATCTATTAAAAGACCCAAATTAACAATAAATATTAATCAGTTAACCTTAAATAAATATGATAATTATATTTTATTAATGGATATTTCTTAAACTAAAACACAGACTAAAGAACCAAATATCAAATGATTTTTTTTAAAGAAGAAAAAGTATACTGCAATTGGGATGTTTAGATATAAATGGACAGCAAATAAGTTGGAAATTGGATTAAAACATGAATTTTGAGGATGGATGAGATCAAATATATTTGAACACAAAATCAAAGGAAGCAGAGAATAAGGAGAAATGAATGAATAAAAAGACAGCAAAGTCTATCAGGAGGCAGCAAGAGATGGAGTCAAATTCATTCACTCAAGTATATACCAAAACTCTACTATGTACATAGTAATTTCTTAACTACTATATATGAAACCAGGTATGTACATACCATATTTTAACAGAGTCATGGAGTAGAAGGTATATATTGGGTAGTAGTGGTAGAAGAGGTTGGAAAAAACAACCAGAGAATGATTATCTGTGCCATGCTTAGAAGTCTTGGATTTGTTCTGCTACAGAGGATGGGTGGAGAAAGATACTGAAGGCTAATGAATAGGAAAGTGATGACAAGATAAAGGGCTTTTTTCTCTTTTAGAATACTCATCTGGTTGAAGTGTGCAGGGCCAATTGGATGGGAGAGAGAAAGGAAGAATGGTTAGGAGTTTTTGCTATTATTGTTTAAATAAAACAGGCAGGGAGGAATAAAAGCTTGAACCAAACCGTGAGAATGAAAAGGAAAGGATAGATACAAGATATGTTTTCCCATGTCTAGATCTGTGATTCATAAGTGTAGAAACTTCCTACACACACACACACACACACACACACACACACACACACACACACACACACACACACACATCTGTAACACATTAACCTTAAATGGCCCCTTTTGCTCCAGGAAAAAATTCAAGACTTCTCAGCATGGTTTACATAATTAGGCTCCATGGACACTGTAAAGTTTAGCCCTGAGAGAGTATGTGTATATCTATATATCTATATCTATATCGATATCTATATCTATCTATCTATCTATGATAAGAGGCAGGACTTGAACCCAAATCTTCTTGATTCCAAGGCTTGTCTACTCTCCATAATGCAAAACTGTCTCATGTGATAAATATCACAAAACATGGAATGGCAAATTGTTGACTGGTTAGAACTTTGAACTACAAGGGCAAGGAGAGAGAGAGAGAGAGAGAGAGAGAGAGAGAGAGAGAGAGAGAGAGAGAGAGAGAGAGAGAGAAAGAAAGAAAGGAAGGAAGGAAGGAAGGAAGGAAGGAAGGAAGGAAGGAAGGAAGGAAGAAGGGAAGAAAGAAACTAGTTGTGTGACTCTGAGCAAGTCACTTAACCCCTATCTGCCTCAGTTTCCTCAATTATTACATGAAGATAATAATAGTATCTACTTCATAGGTTTATTATGAGGATCAAATGAGAGAATGTTTGTAAAGCACTTAGCACAATGTCTGGCACCTAGTAGGCACTTAATAAATGCTTGTTCTGTCTCCTCCTCAGATTCAAAGTAGACCACACAAGGAGGCTAGTTTAACAATAGTATAAAACCTTCCCTGTGGCTTCTCTTATTTCTCTCTTTACCCTTTACCACGTTGAATGGGGTATTAATGGAGGATTAACAGCTCTTGTATGAGGGCTTGAAGAGCCCTTTTTCAAGGCTGCTCATCTACCTTTGTATCCAACTGGTCACCCAACTCCCACTCCAAGAAGTGGTAGCATGTGCAACAGCCACCTGGTAAAATCATCTTAGAAGATGGGACAAACCAGGTTGAGGGTAACTGACTGGTCTTAACCTATCGGTCAGTTAGGGGAATGTCTCAAGCATGTGAAGATTATCCCCCTCCCTACCGCAGACTGCATGGTGGTGACTGAAACAATTTGTGGAAAATTTAGGTCTTGGTCAGACACTGAAAAAATGTTATCCACCTCATCCCAAGCTGTTTCTAGTCATCCTGAATTTTGTCTTGCCATTGGATTTGACTCCAGAACAGAGTAAGGCTGATGACTCAGTGAAACTCAACTTCACTTAAATCCAACTCATAGGCAAGTCAGGACATCACCTTGTCATATCATCGGTCCTCTTCAAAAATGAAGGACAAACAAAAACCCTTAACTGCTTCTCCATTTTTTCACTCTCTTTTTTTGGCAGTTACTATGAAAAGTCCTTAGGAAATAATCCCTAAAGGCTAAGTTGTTACTTCAAATATTAAAGGGAATGTCCAAAAAGGAGTGGGAAAAATCGAAATTCTTCACCTTCCTTTCTAACTTTGTCAACATGTGCTCAGACTTCCTGCGTCTTGTCTGGGCATATTTTTATGGAGCATATTTAACATATTTGGATATTTAAAAAGGACAAACCAGAGTGAGTCTGTGGAGCTGTTAGTTTTCCTGCTAATTTGAGGCAAGTGGCACCCATAAGACCAGTGATGCTAGATAGAGTTAGGGATGGGGACTGCTGGGGAACTTCCCTGGAGTAAATTAACTCAATCAATACACATACATACCTTCTCTGTGACTTGTAATCATAGAGTTTCCCAGAGCATTGTAGTCTTGCCCAGGGTCATACAGTTAGGATGTGTCAGGTGGGACTTGAACCAAGGTGTTCCTAGCTTTGAAGCTATGATATCATGTTATAGCTCCTAAATATTGGGGTTTCTAAATATTTGTTAAAACAGTCAGCTTCAGGATAGATTAATCAGATTTATTTTTAAAAAATCATTCTATTTCAAATGGCTTACCTAGCAGAAAGATAAAGATAAAAAAGAAGAAAGTAGAGTTTGTGAAGGTGAATTCTTATGTCTATGGGGAAAATAAAGATAGGTATTTTTAGAAATGTTCATCTAGATAGCCTTTTGTTTGGTTAATATGAGGAATAAAGACAGCTTTGAGTTTGAAAGGAATAGGAAAGATGACTTATAATTCGTGTGCCTACATTGAAGCTTCGATGAGGGTACTTTCGATGCTTCATCTTGTTGTGAAGGTGAATTTGGTTCTCTAAAGGTTAGGTAAATGGAAAGTACTGTCAATTGCAGCTAACTGAGCTAAGGTGTGGAGAAAAGAGATATATACATAGATTGTAAGCTCCTTGAGGGCAGGGACTGTATTTTGCCTATTTTTGTATCCCCAGTACCTAGCATAGTGCCCGGCACATAGTAAGTACTTAATACATGTAATTGGTATGTGTGTATATATGTACATATTATATATGTATATACATATACACACATATATCTATATATAGGTATTATATATAGATATATGTGTGTGTGTGTGAGTGTGTGTGTGTGTGTGTGTGTGTGAGTGTTTGAGTTTGTGTATAAAACTTTCTCAACTATAAAATGGGGATAAAAAAGTACTTGTTTCACAGGGTTGCTATGAGGATAAAATGAAATAATAATTGTACATACACCCACAGAGAGCACACAATTAAAAGCTTACCATTAACCAGGCACTTTTTGATTGTAAAAATAAAAGGAAGCAAGATAACTCCTACCCTTAATGAGCTTACACTCTAATGGGATTGTGGTGGGGGGTGGGGATAGATGAGGATGATGTCTAGAGTGTAGGCAATGTGTTGTGCAGATCACTGGGAAGAGTAATACTTAACATATTTGACCTCTTTTAATTAAGCTCATTTAACCTAATTTAATTAACTTTTATACAAGTTATGGGTATGGTTAATAACTTTCGTTACTTCTTCACAGTGCAAAGGAAAGAAACTCTTGGCCCAGTAGACAGCTAATCAATTATGTTTTACTGTCATTCAGTTCTCTTGAACCCAACAGTTCTGGTGCTAGAAGGGATGGTAACCTGAAAAGCATATGATCTGAGAGTCAGGCAACTTGGGTTCTAATACCAGTCCTGTCACTAATTAGTTGTGTGAACCTGGGCAAATAGGAACTTCCTGGGTTTCAGTCTCCATCTCTCTAAACTTAAGGGGTGGGCAGAGAAAATCTCAAGATTATAAAACTTTAAAGTTAAAGTAGATTTTAGTAATTATCTGGTCCAGTCTTCTCATTTTATAGAAATTAAGTTCTAAGAGCTTCAGTGAATACCCAAAGTCTGACTCCCAGTCCAGGGTTCCAGTTCTTTTGGTTCTAAAATCTGTAATTTAAATAGACCAAATCATAGTAAAATGTAATTAAGCAGATAAATGCTGAGATAGTAGAAATGTTTTGTAACTATCTTCCAAATAGGAACAGGTTGTTAAAGCCACTATGAACTTGAGCTGTTTAGTATTTTACATTCCTTAAACTTTTACAGCATTTAAGCTGTCATATAACTCTTCGTGTCCATTTAAAAATGTGAATGCTATTTAAACAAAGAATGAAATTCATAGGACAGATATTTCAAAATACTTTTGGAAAATATTGGAAGGGGGTAGGGAAAGAGTGACCGGAAGAGAATACAGTGGGAGAAAAAATTGAATGAAATGAAATTTGTTTTCCCCCTTTGGGGAAACAGCTGCACTACTGATATTCCTTTTTCTTTTATGGAGTTGAGTACTTACTTGCTCCAAGACCTAGGACCATTTGCAACATATTTCGCTTGCAAGAATTTCAACAAATAGATAATGTCTCCTCTTTAGTAATTTCATGTTCTTTGCTTGGCAATTTATCCTATATAAGCTCAAATATTAACTATTAAACAGAATCAATGATTTCTATAAAGGTGTCTTTATACTCAGGAAATTACTAAATAAATCATAGATGTATCCAGGTAAGAATTGGAAAGGATCTCAGTGGTTCTCTAATGGAAGCCCCAAGATCATACTACTGAATGGTAATATTTTTCATTCATTAAATATGTCAGTACTAATAGTAGTGAGCCAGGCAGTTGGTGCAATGGATGGAGCACCAGGACTGAAATCAGGAAAACTCATCTTCCTAAATTCAAGTCTGGCTTCAGACACTTACTTAACTGGGTGACCCTGAATTTCACAATTAAGAGATAATCGGTAACTCTGCAGAAAGTTATTCCAGTGAAATGATGAGGTAAGAGTCTGGAATGCAAAGGATTGAGGAGTGAGTAAGAGGAGAGGATGTAGAGATGACAAGTGTAAACAACTATTTTTAGAAATTTGACTGAAAAAGCAGGGGAGTAAGTGGAACAGAAACTCGAGGGGATCATGGTGATGTTGAAAGATTTTTTTTAATATGATATGGGAGACTTAGCCATTTATGAAGGCAGTAGGTTGAAGATAGGTGGGGGTGTATATGATAGAATTTAGAATCTGCTGCAATCAAGGATTCATCAGTACAGGTTACCTTTGGCAAGGAGAAGGGTGCCCCTCATTGTCTGAAACCTATTGAAAGGAGGAAAAACTGGGGGATGATTTTTGGCAGCTATGTGAAGAATGAATTGGAGAAGGGGAGATACAAGGCAGGGGATCATTACAGTACCCTAGATGAGAGATTTTGAGGGCCTGAACTCTAGTCATTGTGGTATGAGTGAGTTAAAGTTTCTGAATGAAAAAGTAGATTTTCTGATGAGCCTTGGAAGGAACAGAAAACTCTAGAGTACTCGTTTGTTCCCAATATGATAAACTACAAACATTTTTACCTGGCATTTAAGGCTCTCCACAATCTGGGTTAGCCCACCTCTTTAGCCTTATTTAACACTATCTCCCAGGTTAATTCCAGCTGAACTGGATTAGTTTGGGGGCAAGAAAGGACTTGAAGGATCACTGATTTCAGCAGTCTTCAAACTCTCCCATTTGACAAATGAGAAACAAGCCAAAATAAGTCAAGTGGCTTTCCTCAAATCACACTAATATTAAATAGCAAAACCAATATTTGAAGGAAGTTCTAGAAAATGGATGCAATACTCTTTGTCATACAACCTATTGCCTTTCATTCTGCCTATTAACAGGTACATTCTCATGGTGCCTTCACCCCTTGTATTCATTAGTGTCTAACTCTTTCTGTTCTGAAAAATCCTCTTTCTTCAAGATTCAGGTTGGATGTCACTTTCAAATCTTCCTGGATCTCCTAACTGAAAGTAATCTCTCAATCTCTCTCTCTCTCTCTCTCTCTCTCTCTCTCTCTCTCTCTCTCTCTCTCTTTCCCTCCCTCCCTCCCTCCCTCCCTTCCTCCCTCCCTTCCTCCCTCCCTTCCTTCCTCACTAGAACACCATGTCCTGATTTTCCTTTTTCTTATCATCACATTCTATCCTGTTCCATATTTACTGGTGCATAATTTTTTAAGGTCAGGGACTAATTCTGTTTTTCATCTTTGCAACCTCAGATCCTGGCCAAGCACCTAATAGGTGCTCAATAAGTATTTGTTAAATTCAATTGAACTTTATACACTGTGCTGTATCTACTTCCTCCCACTTACTTCTAAACCCCTTTCAGGATGACTGATGACCTCATCATACAACTGAAATTACTCTCTTCCAAATTACCTATAATCTTTTAATTGGTAAATCCCACTACTTTTTCTTAGATCCCATCCTTTATGACCTTTGCAGCATCTGGCATCATAAATCATCATCTTCTATATATCCTTTCCTTTCTGGTGTTTTGTGACTCTGCTATCTCTTTTACTTTTGACATGACAGGCTATTTCTTCTCAGTCTGCTTGGCTAAATCATCAGTTACATCCTTCTCCTTAACTGTGAATGTACTCCAGTACTCTCTTGGGCCCTCTTTACTTCTCTCTTTATATTCACTCTCTCTGGGATCTCATCAGGACCCAGGGATTCAATTATCTTTTCCATGCACATGAATGCCGGATCTTCATGCCCATTCCTAGCCTCTCTCCAACTGTTTATCGAACACTTCCAATTGTATTTCCCCTATATATCTCTAAATTAATTTGTACAAATCAGAAGCCATTATCCCTCTCCTAAAAACCACTCCTCTTCCTAACTTCACCATTTATGTTGAGGGTACCATCGTTCTTCAAGCCACTGAGGTTCTCGATGTCAGTAGGATGTTTAACTGTTCAGCTCTCACACTCTGTATCCAATCACTTCCATGTCTTTTCTCTTCAACATCTCTTGCATCTGTCCTCTGCTCTCCACTCACATGGGCATTACCCTTGTATAAAGTCTCATCATCTATCACCTGTACTATTAGAATTACCTCCTGGTTGGGTTCACTGTCTCCAGTCCCTCCTCTTTCTAATCCATTCTCCATACACCATAAAATGATGGACCACAGCTATGACCTTGTCATTTTGCTGATCAAAAAGTTCCAGTGGTTTCCTATTGTCTCCAGGATAAAATATAATTTAATTTGTTGTCCATTTAAGGCACTTCCCAATCTGACTACAGCACTACTATTCTAGGTTTATTCCATATTTTCATTCTCCCTATACTTTCCTATTTAGGCAGATTGGTCTATTTCTTATTCCTCCTCGTGGATAAAATTCCATCTCTCATCCCTCTGCATTGGCCTTGGCTCTTCCCCTGGCCTATGACGTCCTCCCTTTTCATCTGCTCCTCTTAGGGAACTCTTAGATTCCTTGACAGCTCAGGTCAAGTAGCAGCTTCTTCAAGAAGTCTTATACAACTCCTATTGTAAACTCCTACCAACTTTTATTAATTTACCTTGTATATATTTATATATGTTCATATATATGTGTATATATACATGCATACATATATATGTACGTATATACATATAAAGAGAGAGAGAGAGAGAGAGAGAGAGAGAGAGAGAGAGAGAGAGAGAGAGATTCTCTCCCTCTTAGCCTATTTCCATGGAATATAAACTCCATGAAGTCAGGAATTATTTAATTTTTGTCTCTGCATGCCAAGTGCCTAGAATAGCAGTGTTTAAACAGGGGTGGGGAACCTGTGGCCTCTATGCCCTCTAGTGCAGGCCCTTGACTGAATCTAAACTTCACAGAGAAAAGGGGATTTGAGATTTGTTCTGTAAAGTTTGGATTCAAAGGGCTGTACTTGAGGACCTAGAAGGTCACATGTGGCCTTGAGGCTGCAGGCTCCTCACCTCTGACTTGGAACACAGTGTTGTTGCTGTTCAGTTACTTGACTCATGCCTGATTCTTTGTAACCCCATTTGGAGTTTTCTTGGCAAAGATATTGGAATGGTTTGACATTTCCTTCTCTAGCTCATTTTACATATGAGAAAACTGAGGCAAACCAGATTGTGACTGGCCCAAGGTGACATTGCTAGTGTCTGAGGCCAGATTTGAACTTGGGAAGATAAATCTTCTTGAATTTAGGCTGAGAACTCTATCCACTTCACCACCAAGTCACCCTTTGGAGTACAATTGGTGTTTAATAAATATTTATTGAAAGCTTGATTGATAATAAGGTGATGTGAAGCACTGTGGAAACACTGGAACAAAGCAGCAACTCTTGGTGAAGGGGCTATGTAACATGACAAATGTAGGTAATTATCCCAGCTTTTATTTCTAAAGTGAAAGTTTTCCTAGAGTAAGAGTTTTATAATTCTGCTTTTATCTGGATCATGTCTATACTTATAAGGATTTTCAAGTTTTCATTTTCACTTACACTTTTTCTAATTAACTAAGATTTGGTGAACAAAGATTCTTCCACATTAAAGATAAACTAAAAAGAATCATGAACAGTAGATAAGGATATGACTGGATCTTGGAGGTCCACAAACAGCCGAGCAGGGATTATAAGTCCTGGTTGGTTGGATGGTTCAGAAATCTGGTTGGAAACATTGAGCATGGGATTATTAATTCTAGCTTTGCATAGATTTAGATATCTATCCAGGCAATCAATAACAAGTTCAAACGAATAAATGTATTATTGAATTATAATTTGTTTCCACCCATAGACCAAAAATTATTTTTGTTATCTTGGCCAGACCACTTATGGGATGATACCCTTTACAAAATTCATGGCCATCAACATTCTGGAAAATCTGGATTCTTGAAGTGGCATTATTTCAGATGACACTTCTATAGAGGAATGGAAAGGGGTATACATAGGAAAGAAGCAGTGGTTGGGGCATATGTGTACTATGTAGAAAAGAAGTGAATATTGTCCTGGGTGGATATAAAGGAATGTCTTCTAGGAAAAAAAACAGGTATCCCAATTATTTTTCAAAGGTTTTCAAAGTTGTTTGCTTTAAGAAAAGCTGGTACTTAGGTAACAAAATTAAAATATCTATAACCATGAGTTATGGAGAGGGATCATTGGCAAGAATAACTTTGGAAACAATGAATGTAGCCTATCTTTAAGAAACTAAGCCAAAATCTCATCTTCCCTAGCTCTATGGTGGAGGTTTCCCAGGGGATTACAAAGGATGCAGTGCAGGGACAGTGTGTTTTCTTTCTCACAGTCTACTTTACCTTTTCCCTGTATCTTTGGAAAGATCTGCTGTTTGTTGCTGCCCATTTAGGTTTTCTGCCTTTCTTCAGCTTTTTTGCTTTCCCACCTCCGCCGAGTCCCACACTTATGCTATTAGGCAGGGAGCTTGCTCCCCACACAGTCCAAAACAAGCAAAAGCCCCTTCAAAAGCCTCCCCCCCCCCATCGCCCCCAACAACAGCATTGTCCATTTTAATGTATGCCTAGAGACTGTTACAGTCTGTTTCCTTCCCTGTGTTAGAACAGCTGGAATGAAATGAATAGAGGCGGGTTCAGCAGCTCAGCAAAATCTTTGATAATAGAGAAGTCCAAGTGGTCCCCGTCAGCAGTGGGAATGATAATTTCACTTGTATGAATGATGTAACAAAGTCGTTGTATATCACTGCCCCATTCTTTTCTTGTCCCAAGACACCCTTGGAAATGTGATGCTACATCTCAATGGGATTTTCCAGTACAAAGACCCTTTACAAATAAAATAATTGTGGACACACACCACTCCTACAGAGGTAAGTATACTGAAGATGTGCCAAAACACTGGGGCTGAAATGTAGTTGTTCTGGAATATAAGCAGGAATCCAACAATTTGCTATTATAAATAAGTTTGTGTAGACCCTAAGACAACAAAGTATATGTTTTCCACGAAACTCAAATTGCTTGTTTATTTGTTTTTAAGGAAAACAACTTTGTAAATGAAATAAAATGCTTCCAGGAAAACAGAGTATCTTTATTCAATGACTTTCTATAAATTTATATTAGGACTGTCATATGAAGCCACATACAGGGACATATGCTAGTGATACAATGAGATAGTTCCTTCCTTAGTGTTGCTTTCGAACATCTTCCTTCTTTCTTTTCTTGCTCCTTTCCTTGCTTCCTTGCTTTTTTCCTTGCTTCCTTCCTCCCTCCTTCCCTTCTTTTGTTCCTTCACTCCTTCCTCCCTCCCTCTTTCCCGACATTTGTTCCTTTGTTCTTTCATTGCTCCTTTCATTCTTTTCTTCCCTCTCTTCCTTTTTTCTTCCTTCTTCACTTCCTTCCTCTCTCTTTCCCTCTCCCTCCTTCTCAACCTTCTTCCCTACCTCCTTCTTTCTATTCCTTTTTTTTTGACTGGGTCTTCTTTTTTTCTCTTTTTGACTGGGTCTCCCTATCTTGACAAGGTTAGAAGTGCACTGGCTCCTAACAGGGTCAGTCCCAAAATTGATAAGTAGGGAACAATTAGCTTGTTTTCTATTTCTAACCTGTATTAGTTTGCCTCTACCTGGCGGTCCTTTACTCCAGGAAATCACTATGTTTGTGCCAAACTAGTGTGGACATTCAATTGGTCAGCCCAATGTACCTCAGTATTGCCAAACTCAAGTGATCCACCTGTTTTAGTTTTACTAGCAGCAGGGATTAAAGATATGTACCACTAAGTTTGACTGGAGATAAATTTTTCCCGGAACTCTCTTCTTGTTACTACCAAAAAATTTCCTCCAAATTGTCAGAGCCATAAATAAGATAGGATGACTGGGGCTGTGCCACAGGTCTCTGAAATTGACAAAGCACAAACATTTAACTTATGGCCTCTTTGTGCAGAAAACACCATAAGAACAAACTCCTTTTTGCCAAGTAATTTGTATATGATCATTATGCTTATTGTTGTTATTATGTTTAAAATTAAAGACTGAATGGATTGACTCATTTGAAGATAGCTTTAGAGTGAAGAAGATGTGTGTTCAAGTCCTCACTTTGGCACATAGTGCCTGTATTATTCTGGGGAAATCATTTAAAGTCATAGTGCCCTTCTTTTCAAAGACAATACTTTGCAGAGAAATGCCAATCCACACTGGTAAAAATAAGTTTGCTTACTAATATTCCCTATGCCAGTGAAATCTCAGATCCCATTTCATCCCATTATTTTTCATTATTTATTATAAAGTTGATTTGAAGGGAGTGATTGCTCTGAGTGTCAAAATTTCTAGTTAAGGTTCTTCAAACTGAGATCAAATCCAAAGGAAGTCTGGCAGGGGAGACTAGCACAGTAGGAAGGATAGTAGGGAAAGGTTAGAAAACAAGCTAGCCTGAGGGTAAGGAATGAGGGAGTTATACCAACCCCATAACAGTTGAAGGAACTGGGGATGTCTAGCCTACAGAAGAACAATTGGGGGATATAATAGCTGTCTTTAAATCTTTGAAGTGCACTCATGTAGAAAATGGGGTAGACTAGTTGTCTGTCACTCCAGAGGCCAGAGTAGGGACTAGAGAATACTAGTTATAGCTAGGTAGACTTCAAGTCAATATAAAAAAAATCTTTATAGTAATAAGCACTGACCTGAGAGTTCACAAGTAGCCATTTGTAATAGTGAGTTTTCTTTGAGGTATTTACATAGAACCTGGATGAGGGTTGACAGAAGTCTTTCTCACCAATCTGCTAGAATTACTGAATCTTCATGTTAACACTTCTTTGATCTAAAAAACTAGAAATAATGTGTAAGTATATGAAAAATTAATAAAATATGAGCCTAAGAATCAGGAAACATAGATCCTAGTCTGAACTTTTCACCACTTAGCCATGTAATCATGTACTTTACCATCTCCAAGCCTCATTTCCAATAACTATTCCTTTTAAGCTTAATGGTACATATATACATATGTACATGCACATGTGTGTGTGTATATGTGTGTGTGTGTGTGTGTGTGTAGCTAAATCATCAAATGGGGTCATAAAGAATCAGACATGACTGAAAAGTGACTTCAGCAACAACAAAATGCAAGGACAACTCAGTTCATTGGTTCTCTTTATGGGGATAAGTACAGGGTTTGACAAACTTGTGCTTATCCTATGCCCAAAGTCCCCCCCACACCCACACACACACAAACAACTTTATAGAATAATCTCATAATGAAGCATCCACAAGGAGCATAAGAACACAGACTACCATGAAGATATTTGCAACAAATGAACCAATATTTCCAGCAGAAGATGAGAGGTAGTAATGATGAAAATACTTTATTTTGTAAATGATGAGCCATTTATTCCACTTATTAGATTTGTGTTATCAACCTTACATTTTCATAGGATCATAGTTTTGGTGTGTGTGTGTGTGTGTGTGTGTGTGTGTGTGTGTGTGTGTGTGTGTTTTTCCTGGAAAAACTGCAAAAGGTTATCTAATCTAAGTTCTCAAATTACAGATAGGGAAATTGAGGCCCAAAAAGTTGAGATGAAATACTTTTGGTTACACTCAGTAAGGCACACAGCAGTAAATAAGCACAGCACCCTAAACCTTTCTGTTGGTTACTCAGAAATATTCTGGGATGATATGCCTTAATTGGGGCTCATACCATGCATCCTGCACACTCAGTCTTACCCCTCTGCTTCTCATTATTTTATAAGATAATACTATCATTATCATCTAATATGATCGCTGAAACTTTTTGAATGATTTCATATCTCATAGCAGCATTGCACTTATTCACCACGTCTCCCTACTTGGCAAAGAATTAAAGGGTTTCCTAGCTGAGACTAGTCTGGGACTCTTTTAGCCTCTTCACTGTGATTATTCCACATTAGTTAAATTTTGTGGGAAATGGTGGTAGTCTGTTTCAATATCATTTGCTTTTTTCATTTGCCATTGTTCAGCATCAATAGCTTTTTTGAAATAGGTTAGGTGAGAGTTAGAAATGCCTGTCATTTCATCTTCTTCTCTTCATCTTGTCTTTTAGTTTAGTGTTAATTTTAATCTTTGCTCTAGTAAGTCAAAGATATGACTGCATGGAAAGCATTCTTCTGTACTCCTAAATCAGTAATGAGTCATTTCCTTTTGGTTAAGATTTAGTTTATAATTTTTTTGCTATTATTCAGTGTTTGCCATATCTAATGTCTTATGACACTTTTATTGAAAAAAGCATTCATAGTCTATAGAGGCTAAGCAGTCCAAAAGTCTTTGGATTATTTCCTTTGGTCTCTTTCTTAATTATGAACCGAATTATCCAACAGCTTTTTAGATCCTCCTCTATGCCTGTCTTTTCAAAAAATTATTTGTTTGTTTTTCACTTAGGTCAATGTGTACTAAGGGATATGTTGGCTGATTTGGGAGCATCTTATCAAATTCTTCATAGATTAGATAACCTTTTGCAACTTTTCCAGAGACAAGAAATTTGTGGTACTATGAAACTGGAAGGTGGATAACACATATCTAATAAGTGGAATAAACTCATTATTTCTAAACTAAATTTTTCATTATTACTAGTAGGATAATCACATTTTAACTTTAACTTAATCACAAAACCTGATGAATTATACAAGAAAATTATAATAAGTGATGACAGTTTGAGCAGACCAAGGACATAGAGAAGAAATCTTTTCTGGAGATCATACAATTTTGAAAGTATTAGAAAATTGATTCACATGATATCTGATAAAGGGAAGGATAATGGAATGGGAACAAAATCATGGCTGGTATCACTATCACTAAAAACAGGTGATTAAAAGAACATATTAACTAATAAGTCATGTTCTTACTTCGTAATCTCTAAAAATATGAGAATTATCTACACAGGTAGGGAGGACATCCTCGATGAAAGTAGGAAAAGAGAATAGGCAGAACTTTGCAATTTTCTAAAATTTTATTTTATAACAGACTACATATTCAATCATTCAGCTGGCTGAAACATGCAAATAATACAGAATCTCACAAGTTTATTGCCTTTTAATTATAGTCTGAAAATTTCCAAAAATACATATTGAATACATTATGATCATATGGAATTCCTTTAGAGGTACAGTAGAGATAACTTTTCTGAGGAATACTCTGATCATTAATATTAAAAGAAACAGAAAACAGAAATATATGAACACATAAATATATTTTTAAAAACCATTTATTTAGCACTTTTATATACCAAGCCCAGTGCTGAGAGTTAAAGATACGTATAAAATTAAACAAGAAAATACTTGTTCTCAGTAAGCTTATAATCTAACAGAGGAAGATAATACATGTGAGGAATGGTATCCAAAAAAGAATGTTTATATATAGGGATGGTAAGCACAGTCAAAGGGTAATTGAATGGCTTGTTTTTCCAGGCATTGTGGTGTTAATTTGTTTTCTCTTCCCAGACTCTGATGTAGAAAGTATGAGGTAGTTGAGGGGATAATGGTAGGAGAGCTGGAGTACAGAATGTTAGATCTGTATCTGACTAGATATTGAAGCTTTCATCCTTTAGCCTACATCCCTAAACATTCCTGCATAATATGTTTGATCATTGAAGGCTATTGATTTTTAAAATCCTCCTGTTTTTATCTTCCTGGATCCTCTGTTTGTTTTTGTCTTGGCATATTGATAATTTTTTTTCATCTACACAGTCAATTAATTTATATAGTAAGCTTCATGTAGATGAAGATCAGATGAACTAGAGAAACTCATCATGATATCTATTATATCAATATATCATATAATATTGAAGATGCATTACTAATTACTTTGCCACTTCACCCAAGGACCTCTCACCTTTCCATCTGATTTGCAGCCAAAGACTTCTATGTGTATTGTCTCCCCCACTGGACTTGAGAGCAAAGATTGTTTTTAACCCCAACAATTCACAAGGTGCTTTGCATATAATAAGTGTTTTAAAAATGTTTCATTCATTCATTTATATGAATACAGGCAATTCTTAATTTGCCAGTGTTATGGAAATGGGAGAGGTCCACGACTATGTTTTTATCAGTACTATGTATAAACTCTCTCCATGGATAGAGATGGGAAACTCTTTTGTGTACTAACAGGTTAAGTGCCTTACTTATGGCCATTTATCAATGCATGTCAGAGAAGTTGTTGAATTTAAGGTTTATAGTCTCCACTGAGTCTTTGTCTCTATCTATTAGATTTTGCTGCTTCTTGTTAATGTCATTTTACTTTCCTAAGAAGTTTTTATGAGTATCCTAACATGAAGATGTTCTTGTCAAGTATTTCTTATTTTTACTTAATAAAATTATTTTATTAAAAAAATCATTTGGAAATGTTCAATTTAATCACTAGAATAACTACTAGCCATGTAACCCTGGGTAAATCACTTAATTTCTCTTTGTTTCAGTTTCCTCATCAATTAAATGAGGATAATAATAGTATCTACAGTTGTCCTGAAGATCAAATGAAATATTTGCAAAGCACTTAGTATAATGCTTGATACAAATATTTATGTATGTTTTGCTGTTGTTGCTGAATTACAAAGTCTGTAGCTACATCTAGAGTGTCTTCTTCCTCCCTTCTGATACAAAACACGTTGCAAAGAGGTAGCTATATGCAATAAAAATTGAGGTGAGGGAAAGTGCTTATTATACATGTCATTATAAGAAATCCATGCTCTTTATAATCCATAACAATGAGAAATTAATAGGGAACAATGGAATCTAGAATTGTAGTTCTAGAGTTAATCAAGTAAGATGGCATAAACTCGTATTGGGGTCCTGTTTTTGTAGTAAGAAATAAGGCTATGGAAAATGTGCCTTTGGTAAATATGAGAAAAGCAGAACCTGTCCCTTATGCTATCAGTAAATAGCCAGTGTCAGGTTTATTTTCTTTTCAGTTCCTATTCAATAAACAAGTGACTTTTGAGGGAAATACAATTCTAACTCATTGTTTCCAAATCATTCTGCTCAATTCTACTGCAAAGCTTTTGAAAAAAAATGCTTTGGGGTTACATGTTAGTCAAACCAAACTGCTTGCTTTAATAAGGCTATGCTTGTTAATAAGTAATTATCTCATTGAGGCAGATTTGGAGCAATGGCTATTATATTACATACTCCAGGAGGTAAGAATAGCATTTCCAGTGAGTTTGACATTTTGAGATCTTCTGTATGTTCTGTGAAGTCTTCATCAGATTCTTTTTTTTTTTTACCAGATTCTTCTTGTCATATTACCAGATATAGATAGATAGATAGATAGATAGATAGATAGATAGATAGATAGATAGATGGATGGATAGATAGAGTCATTCAATTGCTGGTCAACTACTTGGCCATTGTTGAGTAACCTAGCACTGAACCAGCAGCTGCAAGGAGTTCTGGTAGTTATCATTTTCCCATAGTGGAAAGAGACTTATCTTAGAATTGTTCTGTATCTTTCCTAATTTGAAAAAAAAGCCCTGAAGTTACCAGGAACTCATGCTTCTGGGTAAACCCATGTACCTATTGGTACAATAAGGGATTGTAGTTGAATCACTGACCGTTAGGGAGGAGTGTTGCTCAAAATAGGTTGTACATGGGAACCTGTGAAAATGCAGTTTTTATTTAAGAAACCACACCACATTTCATGTCAAAGGAGGTACTAGAATGCTCATACTATTTCTAGGGGAGGCAAGGAAGGGGTTACAGGAACAGGAACGTGGCTTCCCTAGATTTATCACTTGTTGACAATAAAATGGAATTTGGCTTAGTGGAGCAAAATTAAAGATTTTCTTTAAATAAGGCGTCTCTGATACCTCCAGATTACATAAGCACAGGAGATTCTGTAGAAAGAGCTCTAGACTTGAAATGAGGATCTAGAGGCATTTCACTACTTGTGTATAGATGGGGAAAACTGTCTGAAGGTGATGGAATGACTTGCCCAAATTCACACAAGTAGTATGTTGCAGATCTGGGATTTCAACACAGATATTCGACCCACAAATTTAGCACTTTCCCCCACTGTTTTGGTGTTATTTCTTTTAACCCCCCCCCCAAAAAAAATCACTACTGGAATGAGTATATAGCATTTCAGTTATTGTAGTAGTACTTACTGGACAGCAGTAGTTTGCTTGGTTTATACCAGGGAAAACCTCATATGCTAAGGTTTCTCTTCCCCTTCCTCCCACCTTATTAATTGAGATGAGATGCTGTCTATGAGCAGCTTTAGTGAGCATTACTATTCTGTAACTTATGTCGGTACCTAATTGCCATTCCCTCCCCCTAAATGTTTGCTCTTACCTCACCTTCAGCATCTCAGCTGGTAGAAAGGGAATCCCCAAACATTCCCTGATTAAGTTCTCGTTTTACGCTTGTAAGTTAATATTGAGATGCTGAGCCAGAAGGTGGAGGCATTGTTAGTGACAACTAAAATTAAAAAACAAACTGAGAATTAATTTGTTTCTCTAGCTGTCAGTGGGGAATCCTGTAAGGGAATATGGAATAGTAGCTGCTTTGGCTGTGCTGATGGGGAAAGCACTTGCTTGCCCTGGTGCTCTATGGAGTTGCTTATCTTCAGTAAGCACCAGTCATTTGGCATTTAGTGGATTTTTAGGTCATCAAACATCATGATGCCTTTATTTAATTTTTGCCCTCCTTAATGCACCGTGCAGCTTTGTTTCCTGCATTCACTTTCTTATAGCAGCTTTACTATATTTCAGCAATAGGTAAAACAACCTGCAGCTAATTGTATTTTGCTTCTTCTAATTGTTGTGCTACTCAGATGATGAAATTCTTGCCTGCATTTGGCCGCTACATATAACCAATATGAAGTCTTGGAAGATAACCTTATAAAAATGATGAGAATTCCTAAGGGTATCTAGATTAAATGCACAGAGATTCAGTAATTGGGAAAGGAATACTATGTCCATTTAGAATTTGGGGGCCGATTCATTCTACCAATTTCGCTAATGAACATGTCGCCTCTTTATAGCCAATGTGATGCTGTGGCCTATGTCCCATACTTCTAGTTTCTCAATCACAATTATTTAGTATTAATGCCCTTGAGGCAAGATGCATATAGTCTCCCTGTTCAACCCCCTATCCCTAGAGTCTCATATCCAACTCTCAACTCTATTCAGATCATTCCTGAGTCTCTGTTGTCCCATTAACCCCCTTCACCCCTCTCTTAGCTCATTCTTCTGTATATTTGGAACACCGCATCTACCCTTAGCAAACTCTCCTACCTTTTTAATTTGACTGAAACCTGGTTTTCCTCTGAGGACATCAAATATTTTGCAAAACCTTGAAATGGAGGCTGCTTCTCCCCTTTGTCCCAATTCTTAAAGCCCAGATGAGGTTCCCCTATGTCCTTGGCTTATTCACTTGCACACACTCACCCTCCTTTAAAGTTCATGAAATATTATTATTGTCATTGTTTATCTTTTATTATCAGAGAGCAAGTGACATCATGGGGTTCACATCTTGACTTGCATATGAATTAGATTTAAGTGAGGCAAAATTGCACAGTCACTAGCCTCACTCTCTCTTCAAGAGACATGGAAGTGTAGTATCAAGACAAAAATTAAGATGACTGATGATGGCCTCTGTATAAAAGATGACCTCAGTGTCTTTGATATCTGAACAAGCTATAAGTATGCCACTGATCCTACTTCAGCCACCTTCATGGCCATTGGAACAAACTGTTCTCATCCACTTATTCTGCTAAGGGAAGCCTTCATGTGCTTGGAGTAGACATTCCTCTAACTCACCAACAGGTTTGAGGTCTGCCAATTACTCTTAACCTGGTTTATCACATCTGCTAAGATAGTTTTATCAGGATGTGGCCACTGTGCAGGCTGTAACTTCTCAGAGTCACAAGTGAGAGTTGGGCAATAGGTAGACAACAAAGGTGGATTAGCAGCTCTGAAAAGGGCTTGGCAGGCCTTCACACAGAGGTGCTAGTCCTCCCTGAACACCCTATATACCCTTAATAATTATTATACTATCGTATATCCATCATTGTTGCTATTCTGTATGAGATTTTCACAATATTTCACAATATTCTCAACAATCACAACTATAGTTGAACAAAAGTGATCACTGTTTATCACAACCTCTGGAATGTGGTAGGCACTTAATAAATGCTTGATCATGAATTGGCAATATAATGCACATCTTTCTATGCCATTTTGTTCAACTATATATAATTGATAGTCTAATGAGATGATGTTAATATGGTCAAAATAGATCACTGGGTGGTTTGGGGCTTTTAAAAATGGGCTTCTGTAGCAGCAAACAATTTTAAGATTATTTGAAAGTGCTTCACAGTTTCCCATACGTAATACTGGATTATCTTTCATTTGATTCTGGGCTCAGCTTACTCTCCATCTGTGACAGCATTCCAAGGTGTATGTACTGAAGGACTGACTACATTGGTTACTTGTCCAATTGCATATTATAATCTGAACAATGTGCATTCTTCATCCACTTTAGTTTTCCCTTGTGGATGGCAAAGCTAAATTCTTTTGATAGCCTATGGATCTTGTTGAGGAGGCCCTATAGTTTTTTGTGCCTCTATGTAATTCTCTAAAATGTATTCAAGAAAGGGAGACTCTACTGAACCTCAACATTGATAAGGAATCACTTTTGTATTTGGACTTACTCAGGGCATCTTCTATGACACTGGCAAACAACTTGGGTGAGCATATGTCTCCCTGTTGGATGCTTTGCTTGATGTTGATATGCAACAGATTGCTGAACAAAGTGATCTCCATGGTTGCATCTGTCATGGAATCTTGTGTGCTCTTAACATATGCATCACAGACATGTTATTCAGAGAATGCCTTCAAGGCCTTTTTTTCCTCTATCAAGTCAAGTTTAGCCCTTCTACTGACTTAGATAACCTTGCACAAATTACTCAGCCTCTCAGTTTTATCATATGCACAAAAAGGAAAAGTTGAACAAGATATTGGCCTTGCATTAAAATACTTTAGAAACAATAAATTCTTTTCTAGTTTCTTAATGATTTACTGGGATTGGCCTAAGTTTTCCTGAAACTCTAAATCCTTTTATGCTTATAATCTAATCAACAAATATTGGTCATAACTCATATGATATCCTCAATATTTCTCTGTTAATTGTAAAATAATGAAGATGTCTACTGTAGAAAATTATTCATGAGAATAAACATATAACCTTGTCATATTTTTATCAAAGATACCCTCAATGACAACTGCCTTAAGATTTTACAAAAGTGAAAAAATTGACATGTGGATTAGTATTTGCTCCCGACCTCTTGGCCATATCTTTAACAATAATAAAGTTGTCAGTGAAATTTTCCATCTTTTGCAATCCTTTTCTTTTTGAGCTACTTTGAAAACTAATGACTCAGTTAAGTTATATTTGTGTGACCATTAGCTCGGTTTTTACTTTCAGTACAATTGCTACTTCCTTACATAATTCAATGAGTGTTAACATCAAAGAGTGCAAATTTGTTGGTTCCGATGTTACCTTTGGAGAGATTGTGTATATATGTATATATGTATACACATACACATATGTATGTATATGTGTATACACATTCATATATACAATCATATACACATAGAGAGATCTATCTATACATACATGTATGTTTAACTGTCTGTGTGTGTATATTTGTTGTCTTTAGTCCAGTTTTATCTGCAAATATTCCCCTGTTATTTAATTCACAACTCTCTTCAGGCTTGTTTAACATTTACTTTTTTCCCACCATCTTTGAAATGAAAAAGTTGAAATCTCTCATCCTTCTCTATGCTAGTTTGTAACATTATTAGCTTTTAAAATGGTGTTGTGCTTGGAGCTCTCTACTTGTTAAGGAGATCAAGTGATTGCTTGAGATAATACAAAATTTTGTCTGGTCTCCTTGTAGTAACTGATTTGCATTGTCTAACTTTCTCTAAGAAATAATGACCATTGAAGTCACTTTATTTTGCCCCTGTCCCTCCCTCTCTTTTTCTTTTGGAATTTGGTTTGTATATAGAGGTCAACTTGTATGTAACATAATTATATGATGTGTCTACTCATCTGTATCCTTTCTTAAAGGATAGTATTGGCTATGACTTTTGTTTTAGCCAATTGATGATGCAACTGTATATAGATAGTTGATTTATAAATGACCCCCACATTAGCAACAAATTGTTTCTTATTCTGTTAAACTATAACCAGTTAGGTGGCATACTAAGTAAAGCACTGTACCTGACTATGAGAAGACCTGAGTTCAAATAATATCTCAGATAATTATTAGTTGTGTGGCCCTGGGCAAGCCATTAACTCTCTATTTGCTTCAGTTTCCTCATCTGTTATATGAGGATAGTGATATTATCTATCTCCTAGAGTTATTAAAAGGCTAAAGTGAGATATTTGTAAAGCACTTTATAAACCTTAAAGCACTATATGCATACTAGATATGAACTATTAAAAATTTTATCACTTTTGGGCCCTTATTATGTCTAGCAACTATTTCCTCTCTTATTAGAAAAAGAGCATAATGTATGTGTAAAGTTTCTAAGCAGGCTGTAAAAGTTTTACATTTCTTCATTTTTTTTGTTCCTGAAGCATGTTTTCTAAGATATTTTTGTCATCATTTTCTTTAACTGTCTTTACATAGGTATAAAGGTAGTTTCTACTCCATCCCAATTAATGTAATCATAGAAGGTCCAAGTAACAATTATTTAAAGGTACAGACTAGTTATGAATAAGTTCTCAGTCATTTTGAGTGTATTTGTATGCTTTGGACCATTGAGTGAAGGCAGATAATGCTACATGGTACATCTCTTATGGACTAAAAGAATTAGTCATAGCCTTGCATCGATATATAAAACTAACAATGTGGCAGGAAGTAAGTCAGTTAATTGATGAAGTAGTCTAGTGGTGGAATTATTGTAGTTTAAAGGAGTACAATCCCAAGAGTTGGAACCAAAGATCAGGAAGATCTGAGTTCCAATCTGGTCACAGACACTCACTACCTGTGTGACTCTGAGGAAACTGCTGTTAATCAGTTACCTCAACTGTAAAATGGGGATGATATATTAGTACCCAGTTCCCTGGATCGTTTTGAGAATCAAATGAGACAACAATTATAAACAGCTTAGCATAGTGCCTGGCAGGTAGTAAGCATTATATACATAAATGTGATTCTTGTTCTTGTTGCTGCTATGTATTGTGCCGCCTCTGAAGAAATCCAGAAATTCTATGATGTGATGGCAAGATCATAGGACCATAGTATCATATATCTAGAAATGAAGGAACCAGAAAAACCAACTGGTTCAACCTACTTTTTTTTAACAGATAAATTGATATCCAGGAGGTTGTGACCTATACAAGAATATACATATGTAGAGCCAGAAATAAGTGTTGAATATGGATCCTCTCACTCTGAAGCCAGGTCTCTGGCTACTGCATCATGAAACAAAATAAGTAGACTTTTAACTTCATGGCATCTAAAATGCTTTTCAGCTCTCAATCTATGCTCCTGTATTTCTACAACCAGATATATCAAATTTGACAACCCCTTCTGAACAATCCCATATTTTTTAGGGTAATAATACTGACTTAAATGAATTCCTCTACAACTTTGGAGAAGTTGTTTTAAACTATCTAAAAGTTGGAAGGAATACTCAAAAATCTCTATCCAGATAACCCTTGACCAGTGCTTCTGGCACAATACCCACAACCAGGTGACCAAACAAGAGAAATTACTGCAATCCAGGAAGCAAATTCTCATCAGCAGAAAACTCCAGGGACAATGGATGTGTTAGTGATAATAACACTTGAAGTTTTGCAAAGTGTTTTTTTAATATACTATCTCATCTAACTCTCTCAGTAATCCAATGAAGGAAGTGATAAAAGTGTTACTATTCCAATTTTACAGGTGATCAACTGAGGCATAGAGATTGTGATTTTCCAAAAGTCACAGATCTTAGTGAGTCAGTAAGGCAGAACGTGATACCAGATCTTCCTTATCTCAGGTTTTGCACTTTATTCATTATGCTATAATACCTCTTTTTTTGTTCTGTTTTTCCAAATGCTTTATTAACTTCTGTTTTACATCATTCATTTCCATCAGATTTTGAGTTACAATTTTTCCCCATTTTCCCATACCCACCACCCCAGAACAGCAGTCATACAGGATATCCACTCAACCAATCAGCTCACTCCCATTGCTTCTCCCATGCCCACTTTGACTTTTCTAGTAGGGCGAGGTGAATCCCTGAACCCCATTGCCTGCACATCTTAGCTCCCAATTATATGCAAAATAGTGTTAATCATAGTATTTATATATTTTTTGAGAAATTTGATTTTAAAAGCAACTCAGTATATGCTGTACATGTGTAGCCATGCAAAACATTACCATAGTAGATATATTGTAAAAGACTGACTATATTTCCCTACCTCCCATCCCACCTTCCACCTGGTCCACTCCCCACCTTGATCCTGTCCCTTTTTAAAAGTGGGTGCTTCCAACTTCCCTCCCCCCTAGCCTGCCCTCCCCTCCACAATCTTCCCCCATCTCCCTCCCCCCCCACTCTCCTGTAGGATGGGACACCCTATTTAGTATGCATGTCATTCTCTCCCAGGTCCAAATTCAATGAGAATAAGGTTTTGCCTTTTTGCCTTCCTGTTCCTCCCCTCCCCTGCAACCACCTTCCCCTGCTTCCTCTACACAAGACAGTTCACCCCATTGTCTCTCCCTATTCCCTCTCATCACATTACTCTCTTACCTCTGAACCTCACTTTTTAAGTATCATCCCTTCCTACTAAATTCGACCTGTGCCCTCTATCTATGTATACCTGAAAACATATATACACACATTCGCATATGTATTCATATGTCCATATACCCTTCTTCAACTATTTTCATAATGAGAAAAGTTTCATCAGTTACAGTTATTGTTTTTCCCTGTAGGAATGTAAATAGATCAACTTTGATAAGTTCCTTTTGATTTCTTTTCCCTGATTACCTTCTCAAGCATCTCTTGCTTTTTGTATCTGAATGTCAAATTTTCTATTCAACTCTGGTTTTTTTCTCAAGAATGCTTGAAAGTCCTCTATTCCACTGAATGATCAAATTTTCCCCTGAAATATGATACTCAGTTTTGCTTGGTAGGTAATTCTTGGTTTTAATCCCAGGTCCTTTGCCCTCTGGAATATCATATTTCATGCCCTTCTGTCCCTCAGTGTATAAGCTTCCAGATCCTGTGTTATCCTGATTGTGTTTCCAAAATATTGAAATTATTTCTTCCGGGCTGCTTATAATATTCTTTCCTTGATCTGGGAATTCTGGAACCTGGCTATAATATTCCTAGGAGTTTTCTTTTGGGAATCTTTTTCAGGAGGTGATCTGCAGATTCTTTCAACCTCTATTGTGCCCTCTGGTTCTAAAACATCTGGGCAATTTTCCTTGAGAATTTCTTGAATAATGGTTTCTAGATTCTTTCTTTGATCATGGTTTTCAGGTAGTCCAATAATTTTTAGATTGTCTCTCCTGGATCTATTTTCCAGGTCAGTGGTTTTTCCCATGAGATATTTCACATTGCCTTCTATTCTTTCATTTGTTTGGATCTGTTTAGTAGCATCTTGATTTCTCATAAAGTCACTAGCTTCAATTTGCTCCAGTCTAATTCTGAAGGAATGATTCTCCTCAGTGAGCTTTCCATCTGGAAAATTCAGCTTTTTAAGGCATTCTTCTCTTCATTGCCTTTTTGAGCCTCTTTTGCCATTTGCATTAGTCTGTTTTTTAAGGTGTTGTTTTCCTCAGTCAGGCTGTTGACTCTCATTTCATACTTTTTTTTGCATATTTCTAATTTCTCTTCCCAATTTTCCCCCACTTCTCTTATCTGCTTCTTAAGGTCCTCTATGGCCTGTAGCCAGCTCATATTTTCATTTGGGGCTTTTGGTGTAGGAGTTCTGACCTCACAGTCCTCCTCCTGTTCCATGCTTTGATCCTCTTTGCCCTCAAAATAGGAGTTTAATGTTGAATTTTTCTGTTTATTTTGTTTCCTTTGCCTAGGCATGTTGCCACTCAATTACTTGACTTTTGGGCTTGTTGCCACAGTAGGCCTTTGCCACCAGCCAGGGGAACTTCCGTCCCAAACATTGGGGTTTTCTCAACTTCTGGAGGTATTAGTTGGGTGGACTCTTTGAAGCCCCCACACACTCTGCAAGCTGGTCACACACCCCAAGACCTCCACCCCAGACCACAATTCAGATCCAAGAAGGGTAAAGCAAGAGCAATTACCCCCCAAACTGATCGCCTTATGCCCCTACAGTTCACAGGCCAAGAGCTGAAGCTGCAATGTGGCAACATGGCACAAGCTGTGGCTGCTTCTCAAAGGCTTCCAGTCCCCAGGGGAAGAAGCTGACACATTCTCCCAACCGGTCCCAAAGTCCATAGGGCACTGACCTCTCACTTTGTCCCAGGCATCAGAAATGCCATAGCTGCTGGTGTTCTGGGGTCCCTCCAGCCGGCTGCTGGTCTGGCTGCCCTCGGGCTAATACCATGACTCATGTGGGCCTGGGCTCCACTCCCAGAGTGCTGCGCTGGCCCCTCCCTGCCTGGCTGTCAGTGTCCTCAGTGGGAGGTTAGGTTCTCTGTGTCATTTTGTGGGTTTGGAGCTCCAGAGGTCGTTCATAGTCCCCCTTTTACATAATTTTGAAGTGGTGTGGGCTGGAGCTCAGTGGAAGTGATGTTGCTACTCCACCATCTTGACTCTGCCAACACCTGCTATATTACCTCTTGTTTGACGTTGTATTCCAGGTAGCTGGGTCAAGTCTAACATCAAGGCCACATACTGACTTAGAAAACCAGAAATTAACATTATCTATGCTGTACTGTACTTTTATATACTTTATTAAACATTTCCCAGTTGCATTTTACACTGGTTCAGGATTCACTCTGGGGTTTTCTGAGTTGCATGCATCTTTGAGATTGATACTTCTGGCTTACAAGAACATACAGTTTTACAATTGCAGAGTTAACTTGGGCCTCATGGGTCACCTTGCCCAACCCATGCTTCGACAACTACAATATTGCCAAACAAATAGTCATTCACACCTGGACAGTCCTAGTGATGGTTAATTTACCTTCTATATTCACAAGATAGCTCCTTCCACTTTTGGACACCTCTCATTGTTAAGAACCTTTTCTTTATTTTGAGTCAAATCTGTTTCTCTACAACCTCTACCCATTGCTCCTAGCTTTGCCCTTTGAGATCAAGCAAAACAAATTTTATCTTTCAAATATTTTAAGATAACTCTCACATGTCTACCACACCATACCAGTCTTCTCATTCAATTTTCATTTCCCTTACCTAATCCTCATGACTTTTTAAAAATTCCTTAAATAAACCTGGTTTTCTAATCTAGGAAGATCCAACTTATTAAATCAATTAATCAACAAACATTTATTAAACATCTACTATGTGCTAAGCTTTGGGCCATTTTCTAGGGATAGATCTTTCTTAAAGATGGCATCTAGAATTTAACCCAGTCCTCTAGGCATGCTCTCTCAAGGGCTGAGTACAGTAAGACTATTATCTTTCTCTTTCAGGAAGCTATACTTTTGTTAATTTATCCTAAGATGGCATTGTCTATTATGTCTATCATATTGTGCTATTGAGGTTTGTAAGAGCACGGGTCCACAAAGCAATAAGACCTAAGTGAGAACTTAGATAAGGATGAAGTCAAATGGTCCCAACCATGTTCTCTCTGTTCACTTTATTGCAAGATCCTCACTTGCATTATTGGGTTAAGGGACAGCTCATAAGTGGAAGGACTTATCAATCCAGTTGTCATTCAGGAATCAGGGACACAAAAGAGATTTAAGCTATCAAAGATGTCTTCTGTTCTTTTAGTCACAATGCAAGAGAAGAAGTAGGGGAATTCCATAGGAAGAGAGGACTATATACTAATATGATTGTCGTTCAATAGGAGGGAAGTACATCATATTTAAGCACTGAGAAAAGCAGATTAACCAAGGAGACCATGAAACACACATAATAAACTGGCCATCTCATGAAAAGTTGTTCAGCCAACCAAGTTAACATTAAGTTACAAGTTCAGTGAAAAGGAAGGAAGGAAAGAATGAAGGAAGGAAGAAAGGAAGGAAGGAATGAAGGAAGGAATGGAGGAAAGAGGACAGAGAAAGAGAGAGAAAGAAAGAGAGAAAGGGAGAAAAAGATGGAGGAGTGAGAAAGGAAGAAGGAAAGAAAAGGAAGGAAAGGTAAAGAAGAGGAAGGAAAGGTAAAGAAAGAGGAAGAAAGGGAGAAAGGAAGGGAGGAAGGAAGGAAAGAAGGAAGGAAAGATGGAAGAAAGGAAGGAAGGAAGGAAGGGAGAAAGGGAGGGAGGGAGGGAAAAACTCTTCATTCTCAAGGATTTTATTTGGCCTCTTCAGGAAAGACAGCTGTAGATATGTTCATGTAGTGCAACCAGTCATGTGGTGTCCATGAAAATAGATAAATTCACTGAATCACGAAATCTCTGAGTTGTAAGAGTCCTCAAAAGTCATTCATTCAACTTATACCTGAATTCCCTCTATTACAAAACTTTTTTTCTTTTATTAACAAATGCTTTATTAATTTCTGGTTTATATCATTCATTCCAGCCAGATTTTCAGTTACAATTTTTCCCCATTTTCCCCTACCTACCACCCCAGAATAGCAGTCCCACAAAATATCCCCTCATCCCATCTGCTCTCTCCCATATCTTCTCCCATACCCCCTTTGACTTTACCATTAGGGCAAGGTGAGTGTCTGTGCCCCAATGCCTGAACATCTTATCTCCCAATTATATGTAAAATAGTATTAATAATAATATTTATATATATTTGAAATATTTAATTTTAAAACCTCGAATTTCAAATCCATTCCCTTCCTCCCTTGTCACCCATTCCCTCTGGGAAGATAAGCAATTCAGTAAGTGTTGTACATGTATAGCTATGCAAAACATTACCATAGTAGATATATTGTAAAAGGCTGCTTATAATTCCCTCCCACCCATCCCACCCCCCACCTGGTCCATTCCCTACTTGATCCTGTCCCTCTTCTATAGTGGGTACTTCCGACCTCCCCTCCCCCCAGAATGCCCTACCCTCCATCATACCCCCTCTCATCCCCCTTCCTCCTACTCTCCTGCAGGGTGAGATATCCTATTTAGTATGTATGTCATTCTCTCCCTGAGCCAAATTCAGTGAGAATGTGGTTTTGCCTTTTCTGCCTTCCTGTTCTTCCCCTCCCCTGCAACTACTTCCCCTTGCCTCTTCTACATAAGATAGTTTACCCTACCCTGTCTCTCCCCATCTCCTCTTGCCACTTTCCTCTCTCACCTCATAACTTCACCCCTTAAGTATCATCCCTTCCCACCAAATTCAACCTGTGCCCTCTATCCATGTATAACTGTAAACATATATAAACACATTCACATATGTATTGATATGCGCATATACCCTTCTTCCATTATTTTCATACTGAGAGAGGTTTCATCAGTCACAGTTTTTGTTTTTCCATGTAGGAATGTAAATAGTTCAACTTTTGTTTTCTTTTCCCTGATTACCTTCTCAGGCATCTCTTGCTTCTTGTGTCTGGATGTAAAATTTTCTATTCAACTCTGTTTTTTTCCTCAAGCATGCTTGAAAGTCCTCTATTCCATTGAATGACCATATTTTCCCCTGAAATAAAATACTCTAGTAGCTTTTGCTTAATGGCTATAGCACCTTCTGTGTTGCAACTTAAGATATAAAGGGAAATTAGGGAAAAAAGACACACACACGTAAAGTGGAATGAGGCAGGATAATCCATATCCATGGAATGCTTTTAGTAAAGGCGAAGCAGGGCAGTAGAAACATAAGGCCAAGGAAGAGCTAGGGTGCTGTCATCGGGAAGGGCCAGATACTTTCACATAAAGGCTTCTCAAATCAGACAAAATAAGATCAAGGGGTCAGTCAGGAGTCGTGGGGTTACAGCATTTGATAATCAGGCTAACTCAACAATTCTGCCATTGTTGCAAGTGAGTGATGATGTGGAAAGGAGATAGGGGTCTGTGGAGTCTGGTGGGGATGGGCCTTCATTTGTCTTGATAATTCTACAAATATTTTTAAGCTTTATCTGTTGTTGTGTTCGAAAGCTTCTTCTTCAGGGAAATCTGGAGAGGTGTTGTATTATGTATATTCTTTCCTTTTAAAACATGCTCTATATTCCTTCAGCCAAGCAGCTCAGGAGGTGTTTGAGGATCTCTGAGAAAGAAACCCACTTAAATGAAATTGGATGTAATGAATCAATGTTACCTCAGTGAAAGCTAAGTCCTTGATTGTTCCTTTTGAGCTGCACTCTTTTCTTTAGAGCATGTCTGAGTCAAAAATAGGAGTATACCCTTCAAATCACACTGCTTTATTTTAGACTCTGGTAAACAGTGTCAATTAATTAAATGAAAGAAACATTCTCTTTTTAAAACTATTATTTTAGCCATTCTGGAATCAAGATTTAAAATAATATTAATTCAGAGAAAGGGTTTTACTTAATGTGCATTAAGCACCAATCCTTGAAATATCCTGTTGTGCAACCAGCTGCTAAGAGATATTGACCTTAATTAATTAAGTTGTGAGATTTAGTAAGAATATATTATAAGAGTTTATTGTTGTGCAGCTTTAATGATTACACCCAACATAAGAAATAAATGTGGGGAGGGAGAGGGAAGAAGGGGTATTGGTATCTCCCATTCTGCTCCTCACTCTTTTGTCAAGGCATTCCCATAAAATTTTCTCTTAAAGGTTGGATTTAATTCGGATCTTTAAGAATTATTTGTGGTCATTTGATTTTGTAGTTGAATTTGAGAGGAAAAACAAAATGTAAAAGACAACTAGTTTTTCTTGCCCGGTTATGATGTCTGAGAAAGGGAAACTTCTTGTGGTGAGAAAAAAACATGCAAATTAAGTGTGAAACTCAAATTGTTCTGAAAAGAGGCAACAGCAACATTAAAAGAACAGGGTCGTCAGGGGAAATTCAAATCCAGGACACAACTGAGCAAAACCACAGAAAGCTTCGAGTATCAACACTAGTTTTAAAAGGATCAGGGTTTCTTACAAAGGGAATACTCAATGAAAACCATGAACCTAAATTCTTTCTGTTTAGAGAAGATCATTGAGCAATGGCTTAACTACCGTTGAACATATTAAAAATAAATATATTTCTTAAGGAGCAAGTTCCCCTTAAATTAGTGGAGATTGTACAAAATTATGAAAGTTGTCTTCATTTTTATTATTTATGTATGGTAAATGCGCTTACTCAATAAGTCTAAAGAACAAACTTTCCTGGTTATTCAAACATTCTAGTTAATAAGGTTTCTTTTTCCTTCCTTATTTCTCCCTTTCTTCCTCCATCCTTCCTTCCCTCCCTTCTTTCCTTCCAGCCTGGCTTACTTCCCTCCTTCCTTTCCTACTCAACCAACATTTATCAAATGCCTACTAGGTGCCAGATTTTGTGTATTGGGGACACAATTAAGAAAAAGGAAAGTCCTCTGTATCTTCAAGTAATTTACCTACTTATCTAATGGAGGAAAACTCCATGTAAAAGGAGGTAAAAAAAAAAAAAAGCAGCACAAGGGGTGTGGTAGAGAGGGAATGGGACACCTGATGTACCCAGCATGGCAGCATCTTGTTCCATGTCATTGAAACCAGACAGAGCAATAGATGCAAAGAGGAACGAGTTGGAGAGTCCTGTTTCCACCCTCTAAAAAGGAAAGCATCAGGAGGAGTTTTGTACTCTGTCCTCCAGATCTCTAATAAGAGGGTAGAAGAGGCTGAGGGAGGTGGTGTCAAGCAAGTCTTGAGTTTGTAACAAGATGGTGAGATTTGCACTGATGAGATTATCCTGAAGGAGCATGTTCTGTGGAGTTGAAACCAGGCAGAACAGCTATGCAAAGTTCTTTCTGTAATCTATTTTCTAGCTACTGTATTTATATTGATATAAGTATAATTAGCTACCTAGCTAGAAAATACATACACAATACTTTGTTAATGTTTAATTTACCAGGATAACTCATTGATATAGCTATAACTAGCCAGCCGATTTTCTTTATTTACTATATTTTATTCATTATTTCCCAATTGCATTAAAAAACTTAGCATTCTTTTTTTTAAAAAAAAAATGAGTTCTAAATTCTCCCCCTCCCTGATCCCTTAAGAAAGCAAGCAATTTGATATTTATTATACATGTGAAGTCATGCAAATTATATTTCTTTATTAACTAGTTAATTTTCAAATAATTTGGCATATAATTAGATGTAACAACATTAAAATGAAAATGTGTATAATTTAATATTTCAGATAATTCAGCAGGTTCTTCAGTTTATTTTTATTTTAATGTAATGATCTAGAAAATTGTACAACATTCATGAAACATTTATCAAACACCAATATTCAGGGCTATGCTTCAGGAAGTTAAATATATCCAATATAGGCCCTATTTAAATGTCCAGGTAGAAGAAGAATACATTACCTCAGAGAATTATAAGACTTATCAACACATAGGAAAAGTGAATGAAAGGGGAGACTACCATTTCATGAGACTGTGAGGGGAAGCTTGTTACTGAAGTGTACCCCCACTCCCATTCCAAACTTCCTTCTCAAGGTTCATTACCTTTCTGTGGCCACTCAGCCTGTACCTCTCAGTGTCACCTCTAGCTCCTCACTCTCTCACTATACCTATCCAGTCAGTTTCTAAATCTTGACATTTCTGTCTCTGCAACATAAATATCGTCTTCTCTTCTCTCACAGAAAGACTATGCTACTTCAGGTCCTCATCACCGCTCACATAGACCATTTCAACAGTCTCCTAATTGTTCTCTATGCTGTGTCTCTCCCCATTCCAATCCATTATATCTGTAGCTTGCCAAATTATTGAATTTTCTAAAGTTCAGATCTAACCTTGTTTTTAGTCTTTCTTCTCTCTCCTTCCCACTCCATCCTCAGTGAACTTCAGAGACTCCCCATGAACTTTTCTGTTTGATATTTAAAGCTCTTAAAAGCGTAGCCCCTTACTTTCTTTCCAGCCCTCTTACATATTGTAACCTTCCACATATCACAGTAAAATTTTTAAATGGACTACTTTCTGTTCCTCATGTGAAACTATCAGTCTTCTATACTCAAGCCTTTCCACTGTCTGTGCCCCATGCTTCGAATGTTCTCCTTTTTACCTCTGTCACTGGGAATCTCTACGTTCCCTCAGGACTCAGCTCAGAAAAAAAAAAATCAAAACAAAACCCACAAAACTAAAGTCTCAGTTCAAAACCTCTCTTCTGTAGGAGGCTTTTTTTTTCAGATCTTTCCTTCTTCCTTCCCCATAATAGCTAGTGTCTTTCAATCTAAAATTATTTTAGGCAGATGCTATTTTTCCTTTTGTTTTAAGGTTATATAGTCCAGATATTGTTTATCTTTCATTTTTCTTTCTTTTTCCTTTTTCTTTCTTTTTTGGTGAGGCAATTAGGATTGAGTGACTTGCCCAGAGTCACACAGTTAGTAAGTATCAAGTGTCTGAGGCCGGATTTGAATTCAGATCATCCTGACTCCAGGGCTAGTGCTCCATTCAATGGACCACCTAACCACCCCATTAGCTTTCACTTTTCCAAGATGGCTAATGACTCCAGGGGTGATGTCTTTACTTTCATATGAATTGAATTTGTGTGAGACATAGCAATAAGAAGACATCAGTCTCACTTCTCTCTTCTAGAGTCATGAAAGTCTAGTTGAAAGACAAAAGTCAAGATTATTGGCAATGGCCCAAGATGCAGGGAATGACCTTGGTGTCTTCAATGTCTGACCAAGTTCTTCATGGCCACTGGAACGAAAGAAGAAAAAAATCCACCCATTTTTGCCAAGGGAAGTCTTCAAACACTTGGGGTAGACATACCCCTAACTCACCATGGAGCCTGTCAGTTACCCTCAGTTACCCTCAATCAACCAGGTTTATCCCATCTGCCTGGGCAGTTTTACGAGAGTGTGGGCCTGTGCATGTTTCAGCTTCCTGGAGCCACAGGTGAGAACTGGGCTATAGGTGAACACCAAAGAGAGATGAGTAGTCCTGAAAAGGGATCAGCAGCCCTCACACCAGAGGTATCTTCCTGACTCTATCTATTGTACTGCCTACAGCAGTGCCTGAAAGCATCTTCAGAGTTGCTTTCAGAGCTCAGGCTCTGTGCTTTTAACATACAGGTTTGTTAAATTGAACTATTTCTAGTGTACCCTCAGTCCCTCATCTGGCTCTATCTTGGTCCCTTGTTAAAGGTCTCTGCTTCTCTGCTACAATTTCAATTCTTCATTTCCTGAAATCTCCTTTTGCCTTGCCCTATAGGGTAAGTTATAAACATCATGGGATCTTAAGATCAGGAAGGCACTGGAAATATGGTCTAGTCCAATCACCTCATTTAACTGAGGTGCAGAGAGCACTGAGTGACTGGTGAACAGTTGGAGTGGGATTCCAGCCTTAGTCCTCAAATTTCAAATCTAATGCTCTTTCCTCTATACCACAGAAATGATGGGCTTGAAGGTATAAATGTGATGATATGTTTTCAGACACAGGGTATGCAACAGAGACCAATGAAATTGATGAGAGAAGGTGACCAATTGCAATGATGGTAGAAGGTTTAAGTGGTAGAGTGGAAACAGCCCTTGACTTGGAGTCAGAGGACGTGGGTCTAACCCTGCCTTTGCGCTTTCCTACTAGTGTAAGAATCCTACTTAGATAAGTCTCCACCTTAGAACCTTAATTATCTGTGAAATGATGAGGTTAGACTAAATAATCTCTAATTCTCTCCCACCTACAAATCCTATGACTAATGTATTATTGGTTTATAGTTTGAGCCCTGAAGCCACCATTGATGAATAATTGACCTCATTCCATGTTGACTGGAAAAATAAATGGTACAGGAGCTGAAGGGGTCCTTCATTTCCAAGAATCTTGCAATAGGAGAGGTGTTTGGTTGGTAGTTGCCATTTATACATTAAAAATTCAAGCTGCATTTGGCAATCTAGCAATTCTCTAGCAAATCAGATATAATACAATGGAGGGTCTTAGGCAGACAGATCATTTCTGCCAATTCACCTGGTTGGGCTGAAAAGTCTTACTTCTTAAGATAGAGTGTCACTTGTATAATAAGTAGATAAAACAGTTCAAAGGACATAGGCAATCTGTTCATTAAGACAAGATACTAGGAACCATATGAACTCTTTGTTTCCCCTTCCCCAGTCCCACTTTTCTCCTTAGCAGGTTGATATGTGAGTTTTTCCAAAAATGAATCTCATTCTCAGTCCAGGGAATGAAACCTATGACTTAGTAGCAAGGCAATTCTTAGAAAAATCTCTCCCAACCCAAGACTGCAATAGAAATTCATCTTCAAAATCATGAGATCCTGCCCTCTGAACTAGCTGACATGATGCAATCATACTTAAAAAATAACTGCCGTTTTTTCCAAGGTATTGGATTATTTAACTGATTAAAATATCAAATGCACATCATGATGTATGTGAACTGATGTTTCTCTAGTAAAAAACAAATAAAGAAGTCTTAGGAAGCATCCTTCGAAGAACTCTTCTATATCCTACACATAAAGTACCATAGAAAATAATATCCAATGGGCAGATGTTAACTTAAAGTGCACATTGTTTGGAAAAAGAGTTAATTAACAACTTATTAATTGGATAGAAAGTCTGAAACTGTTGTACTTCTAGCAAATACATAATTTTCTTCAAGTATTATTAAAGCGGTTTTGTTGTACCTATTAAAGATTCTTGTCTCTAAGTTAATTTCATTATGCTAATAAGCTATCATCGTTACAGAACCTAAGCTTTGATCCATGTTAATTGTCGTGATCTTCAAAGACAAAGTCACCACTTACTTTAAATGAATTTTACATCTTTTTAAAGAATCACACGGAAATTAGGGGAAGTAATTAATTTTTTATTATGTGTCTCAATATTTTTAAGGGAGGAAGTCAATGGTATTGGCTAGAATTCATTTTAACATTTAACTAGGGAAAACAGCATGAGGCAAAAAAACGTTCAGATGCAAAAGATTAAAGAAAATTTGAAACTGGGACCTAATTTGTCTTGATAAACTTTGGTGTTTAATATGCTTCTTTTGTTCTCAGTGTGAAACTGCAGGGTTTTGATTTGTAAAAACTTTTTGAAGAATTAATTCTTTCTAATTTTTATTCCTTTCTTTGCCTTTCTTTTACAGTAAGACAGACAAGATGACCTTCAAACCATAACACTTTTAAATATCTATGAACTTACAAGGTTAAATCTATTAGTGGTCGGAGATTAGCTATTATACGCTTACAAAGTGTATATGTGTGCTTTTCCTGTAGCAGATAAAATTTAGCTTTCTCTATGTAACAACAAGCTTAAAAGCTCTCAATTTAAAAAAAATCCTTAAGTGATTTTTACTTTTCTTTATAATCTGAAAAAGCTAAATGTGAAAAGTTTAAACTCCTTGATTTTGTCCGAGGTTCTTGGTATGAAACTCAAATAGTCTTTAAAAATACTCCAAGTACTTAATTTGTGTCTTGAGTATCATCTCCATGGTGATTTATGGTTTTGAGAAATTCCTTAAAATTTCCATTAATCCTACCCAAACACAACAATTTTACAGAATAAAAGTAAAGCAACACATGGATAGATTAACTTTAGGCTATAGATAGGATTATGCAACATTAGATAAATTCATCCAGGGGTGGAAAACCTGTGACCTTGAATCCACATGTGACCTTCTAGGTCCTTGGATGCAATATTTTGACTGAGTCCAAGTTTTATGGAACAAATCCTTTTATTAAGGGGATTTGTTCTGTGAAGTTTGGACTCAGGCAAAGGGCCATATTGGAGGATGTAGAGGGCCATACGTGACTTGGAGGCCTCAGGTTCCCTATGTAAATTGTCATAATTTAAATTTGTAATTATTTATTCCCACATAGAATAAATGAATGTAACTTGCTTGTTTATTTTTTAACTGAGAGTCCCTGAATGTTGAAGCTCCCCTAATGGCCTAATCATGTCACAGAGTTCACTGTGACTTAGCCAATGTAATTGGAACTTTTCTGGGCCTGCAGCATGGAAACCCTTTCAGGGATAAGCCCCATAATAAGTTTTGTTCATCTTCTGAAGACTAGCCTAGACGATTTTGGAGGAGTCCATGCCCAGAAGGTTGGCCCACTTGGTAATGAATGGTGTGGGCCATTGGATTTTGCAGTTTTCCTCAGCCAATCAAGAATGCAGACCCATGAAATCATAGATCCTCATCTTAAACTTCCACTGACTGATGTCAGATTTCATCATGGAGAGTGGAAACAATGAATAGAAAACCAATATACTTTTTTATATAGAAAGATAAACCTAAGTATCATAAATTCAAACAAAGAATTTTAAAAATAACTTTGAAACAGTTGAAAAGTGGTGAAGTCACTGCACATTGTCTTGGCCCTCTGATTAATACTACTTTTGATTTAAACTCTTTATCCTTAAATCTAGGTAATTATTAATAATCATGGCACCACCAATTTGCTGAGAAAATAATCATCAATCAGATAAATTCTTAGGCAAATTTTAAAACTGAAGCATTTTGAATTTGTTACTAATATTGTATTTGCTGTGGTTATAACAAATGTAATAGAATACCTAAATCAAGAATCAAGTGTTACATGGACCCTTTTATTGTGTCATGGACCCCTTTCCTAGTCTGCTAGTCTCAGAATAGTATTATTGAATTGATGAAATACAATACATTGGATTACAAAAATTTATATTGAAATGGTTATCAAAATGTTAAAAAAAAATGACATGGTTCTCAAATTGACCCCCTAATCTAAATGTATACCTCAAGTGTAGGAGTCTATAACTTGATTCCAACAATGCTACCGGCAAAATTAATTTGGAATATATAAATGGGAAACTTCCTCAGAGCTAATTCACAAGTCATACAATGAAATTAGTCTTAATATTTTATTGTAAACTCAAATGTGGATTTTTGGGAGGAGTGTATCAAAAACTATAGTATATTGCTTAGGCACTCTTATATTTAATAATTTTGACTCCATATTAATTTTAAATGCCTCCAAAATATCAAATTAATTCTTTAAAACTTGGTGAGAGGGCTAGGTTTGGAAGTCAGAAGACTTGGGTTCAAATTCCACTTTGTGGCAGGTAGGTAGCTCCGAGGATAGTTGTGCCAGGTCTGGAGTCAGGAAAATCTGAGTTCAAATCTATTCATACTTATTTATAAGCTGTGTGACCTTGAGCAAGTCATTTAATCTTTTTCTGTCTCAGTCTCCTTATCTGTAAAATGGGAATAAAAATAGCATATACCTCCCAGGGTTGTTTTAAGGATCAAATACAATAATAAACGTTAAGTCCTTAGCATAGTCCTAGCACATAATTAGCACTATATAAATGTTAGTTATTGTTGTTGTTATCATTCCTACTACTTTAGGAGACAAGGTGGTATAATGGTTAATGTCCTAAAACAGGAGTCGGGAAAATAAAGATCCTGCCTTAAGCTGCTTCTAACTTTCTGATCCTAGGCAGGTTACTTTTGTTGTGCATATTAAGTGAGATAATACAAGGAATGCATTTTATAAATCTTAAAATCTCATATGTATTTGTTATTAATAGTAGTAATCTTAGGACCTTTGGCAAATCACTTAAATTCTCTGGACTTCTTTTTCATCATATAAAAAAATGAGGGTTTTTAGATTAGGTTAACTCTAAGTTTGGGCAACTAGGTAGCACAGTGCATAGAGTGCTGGACCTGAAGTCAGGAAAATGAGTCTTCCTGAATTCAAATCTGTCCTCAGACACTTATTAGCTGTGTGACCCTGGGCAAGTCACTTAATCTTGTTGTCTCAGTTTCCTCATCTGTAAAATGAGCTGGAGAAGGATGCAGCAAACCACTCCAGTATCTCTGCTAACACCAAACAACATCACAAAGAGTTGTAAATGACTAAAGAGTTCCTCTAAATTCTCTTTCTTCCACCTAAGTCTATGGTCCTAGCATTCTCTGACTGAGTATATTAAAAGGTGTGAGATGATTTGTACATATTGCTTTATCCAAGTAGGAAAAGCAGTAACTACAATGGATGTCACATAGAATTCTTATTTTCTTTGCCCCCACATGGTAAATGATTATGTTGTCTCTCTTGGCCTGATGATTGATTAAATAAAGAAAAACTATTGGAATGATTTGGGAACTTTTTTTTTCTCTAGAAATGTTCCACATGGAAGCCAATTTCACAAGATATGGTTCCATTTCCCATCAGAAAACTCTAAGTGTACGGTAGATAACGTCCACTGGTACATAGTTTTAAGGTGATTAAAACAGGGTCTTGGGTATTGACACCCTTTAAACAGTGAAGGAAAAGGTAATCTTTCCAACAGGAAAGGCCTCATTTATGAAGTGGTTATGAATTATATTCTTAACAAAATTGTAATATAAAGTTCACAGGAGAAAATTATTTCTTCAAGTTTTTTTTTGCTTGAGCAAAGGAAAAAAAGTTCCTTTTTTCTTGATGAGCAGAAGGCAAAAAGCTGTGGGCAGGAAAAACAACCCCAAATTGGCAAGGTGCCCTCAAGTGGTACAGTACTATATGATTCCTGGTAATGCCTGATTAAAGTCTAAATTTACCTTCCCCTGTCTCCATCCTACCCCAAAAAGGCTTTTACTATTTGTTAAAGCAAACAGTCATTTTTGTCCCTAGTTTTTACTAGAGGTGAGTGGTCATAGTCAAACTTAATTTGGTTTTTGCTCTTAGCATCTGAACAGATGCCAGAGTCAAACCTCAAACTGAGCAGGATTCTTACACAAAACTATTTTTCATGATACTTTAAGATACAAAAAGATATAAAGGAATATATAGCAAGAAAAGCATAGGTGAATAGGAAGAATTATCAAAAGGCTTAAATACTACCCTTAGAGATACATCTGGAGACACATGTGTTCTAGCTGATCTTGCCCAGGGATTCAAAAAAACCATAGGTGAGGGATCCTATTTATTGGGACTGAGAATAAACACAACTAAAGCATTAGGCTTCCATGAGAATAACCTTTTTCATGCATGCAAAAGTAACATTTCAACTTCAAAAAATGCTAAAATACCTTGGGCTGAAGATTATTCTGAGATGTTTGGGGTTAACTGTGTTAGATGCACCCTTCTTCTAAAGACCTTTGCTTTTCACTAAATGCTTGCTTATCTTTTTAATTTAACATAGTCCCACATTCTTCTTTGTAGTCATTTTGGGCTATCTGATAACATATAATGGAAAACATGTTTATGTCTTCCACCAGTTCTTGTTGCATATTTCAAATGCTTAGAACAACAATTTTCAGAAGCTTTCATTAAGGTTAATTTAAAAACTACATTAAATACAAACAGATTTTCTCACAAACAAAATGCAATGTGTACTTAACAGACTTCTGTATGTTATATTTGATAAACTACCTCATATAAATGCAAATTTTGACTTTCTGCCAGAACCAGGTGGTATGGAAAATATTTCTATTAAACAAATAATGCTGGAGGAGCAAACTTCAAGCTACGGTGTGTTGCGTGGGGGAAGAGGATGTTTTCATTCAAGTTTGATGTATTTTCTCAGGTTGACCTTTACTTCTACAAAAATGAAAGAGTTATACTGACGAATAGGACACAGTCTTCTGTGTGAAAGGACATTTAAGCAAATATACTTAGGGGAAATTTTGCATATTCAGTGAATTGGGCTCAGATGCTTTTGTGTATTATGGGGTTATTTACTAGTATGATCTCATTCCTTCCTACAGAGATCTAGATGGATTTCATTCGAATTGCTAAGTGAAATTGAACACAAAACCAAATACAGCAGCATCTTACTAAAAATCTTCTTCAGACCAAAAATGCCAAAGAGTCACAGGATCTTAATAAGACCATAGATTAAAGCTGGAATGAACCTTAGAGGCTAGCTAGCTCAACCAATTCTTTTTTTTTTTTAATAGATGAGGAAATAGGCCCAGTCAGAGAAGGAAAGTGATTTACTCTTTTCAGAGGCTTCAGAGACATCAGACTCTCCTGGTTCTTCTCCTAGTTTGCTAATTGTTCTGTCACTGTCTTCTTATTCACTAACAGACACCATGTGGTGGATGGTCTGCATGGATCTTTCTTTGACCCTGTTCTTTCTATATACGGTTTCCTTTGGAAATCATATTTGGTTCCAAGATAATAGCTTTCCTTTCTATTCAGATGCCAGGCGTCTCTCAAAAATTTCTCTTTCTTTCCATCCCTGATCTCATTTTTGAGCACCAGACCTGCACCTTAGACGCCTATAGAACAAATCTACATATGTGTGCATGTGCACATAGGATAAAATGAATTATTTGTTAAGTGCTTAACACAGTGCCTGGCACACAATGGGTACCGACTAAATACTTATTCCATCTCTCTCTATATGTATATATCTCTTTTTCTCTCTGTCTCTGTCTCTCTGTCTCTCTCTGTGTCTCTGTTTCTCTTTTTTCTCTATCTTAATGTGTGCACACACATATATCTATCTATGAACTATAGGGCATATAGGTATACACACATATATTTCTATAGAAATATAAAATTATGCATACAATATTTATGTAAATATATATGTATATCTCTTTTGCTGCATTTCCAAAGATAGATAGATGGATGGATAGATAGATAGATAGATAGATGGATAGGTAGATAGATAAATAGATAGATAGATAGATAGATAGATAGATAGATAGATAGATAGATAGATAGATAGATAGATATCTAGAACCTTCACCTGAATACGTACAAAATTGAGCTTATTGTCTTTCTTCCAAATCATCTTCTCCCTCTGACTTTATTATTATCCATGGTCCTCCATTCACCCAGCCTTTCTGGATCAAAATACTAAATTTATCTTTTACTCACCCCTTCACCTGTCATATCCCTTCAACTATCAAGCATTCTTGGTTCAAATTCCAGAACATCTCTCATATCTATTACCACTTATCTTTTCCCATTGCCATCACCCTAGTACAGGTCTACCTGGACCAATGAAACTTCTTCCTAACAGTCCTTCCCACCTTGACTCTTTTGTCTTTCCTCTATATCACTATCACACAAATCTTCCTTATCTAGTCCTGGTAAAGCTATAGATTTGCAACTATATTTTCTTATTATAATTTTTCAGCCAGATAATGGCTAATTCTCTAAATTTATGTCTATATTTAGAAATTAGATAGATTTTAGATAGATTTAGATTTCCAGGGTATGTTTTTTTAGCTGTGTTTGTACTTTACTGGATATATTAATATTCTTCTGACTAGATTTCCTTTTTGTTTATAAGTCTCTAGCCAGTTTTCTAGGTTTCTGCCAACTAGATTTCACTTTCTAAATTTACTAACAGGTAGTTAGATCAATTTTTTGATTTCGAGGTGAATTTCTAGCTTCCTATAATCTATAAATTTTTGGATAGATCTCTAGCATTGTAACTGTGATTACAGGTTCTTTGAAAAATTTCTAGGTTTCTAGTTGTGTTTGCAGCTTCCTGGTTGAATCTATAATTTTCTGGCTAGATTTCCAGTTTTCTAGCAGTGTTTATAGGCTCTCAAACAAAATTCCAGCTTTCTAGCTAGTTTTCTAGGTTTTTGAGCTATATTTTTAGTTCTGCAGTTAGATTTACAGCTGTGCCTGTAGCATCCTAGCTATGTTGCAGTTTTCTGGCTAGAATGCTGTCTTAAAGTGTTTGAAGATCCTAACTAGATTTCCAGGACTTTACTATCTCTTTTTGTGCTGAATTTCCATCTAGCTACATTCAACTATTTCTAGCCAGCTTTCTAGCTATTTAGCTGAGTTTATAGTTTTCCAGCTCGATTTCCAGAATATTAGAAGCCTTCTGGCTAGATTTATTTTTAGATTTCTAACTATATTTCTACCTTTCCAAATATGCTTGTTGGTTTCTTGATAATTGTATCGGTTTCTAACTTTACATGTAAGTTCCTAAATAGATCTCCAGATTTCTAGTTATATATTTGTAGCTTCCTAAAATTAATTTATATTTTTTAAGCCATGTTTCTAGGCTTCAAGCAAGATTTCCATTTATTAAGTTGTTTATGGCTCCATTTCAATCTTCTGCCCCAAATCTTCGGTGACTCCCCATAGTTTACTGAGTAAATTAAAATTCCTTCACCAGACATTCAAGGCTCCCCTAAAACACGATGCTATGCTCCTTTTTGAGACATCTCATATTACTTGGCCCTTCTCTCCAAACTAGACTACTGTTGTTTCCCCCAATGTGCCCTGAATTCTCCAATGCCTAATGCTTTGCTTTTTCTGTTTCTTAAGTATGGTCAGTCTTCCTCCTTACATCCTCACCTACTGAATTCCCACAAAACCTGTGTTTGGTTGTGTGCTTCTAACAATTTTCTTTACCAATTCAATAAACATGTGAAGAAATGTTTATTGAAGAAATAGAAAAGATGAAAAGTTTAGATATAAGAATCACACTCTTGGAGTTGAAAGACATAACAGAAGGCATCTATCCAGTTTTTATATGAGCGATAATCTTCTGTACAATAATATCCTTGAGAAGCGGTCATCCAGACACCATTTTTATATTTGCGAACATGAGGAAGTCACAGCCTGCAAAGGCAGCCCATTCTATTTGGGAACATATCGAATTTTTAAAGACAATTTTCTTATGTTGAAACAAAAGTGAATCTCTTGTAACTTGGGTGGGGGGACATGAGAGAGTGAATAATTTGTCTTTGATCTCATGGTTGCTTGATGTTGGTGGTGGTACTCAAAACTACAAATCTTCTGACTCCAAGTTCAGTGGTCTTTCTATTGTGTGAAACTTTCTCTATTTTGTTTGCTATTTGCGGTTTAAAGACTAAATTCCTTTACTTCCATTTTTGTCCTCTGGGGTCAAGTGAAAAGAAATTGAATCTCTCTGTACCATTTATCACTTCCAAATACCAATCCCAGTCTTCTCTTCTAGAGGCAAAAGACCCCCAGGTCCTTGTAATGGGAATTTGAAGATTTTCCCTGTCCCTTCCCTACAGGGAATTTTGAAGACCTCCCCTGCTTTGAAAGTAAACTCTACCCCCTAATAGGCTGAATGTAACCAAATGGAGCCTGTGATGGAGGGAATTTGCTGAAAGGTACAGCAGAGCCCATAGGAAGCTTCCCTGCTGTGAAGATAAACTCTGTCCCCTAATAGGTTGAATGTAGTCACATGGAGCCTGTGGTGGAAGGAGTTTGCTGAAGGGAAGCAGAGCCCGCAGGAAGTGGGGAGCCAGAGCCAGAGAGAGGGTGGAAGAAAGAGGTGCTCAGGCAAGGAGAGAGAGAGAGGTTTGTGAGTAAATATTGATCTTGTATTGGTTTGTGGGAAGGCTAAAGGATAGTATGGCCCTCAGTGTTATTATGACTTCTTATTATCTTTGGAATTATGATGGAATTGGCTTACTGGTTTTGGGATTCAGTTTTCTGGCGTATAAATGCTTCAGTTCTATCCTCTGTATGGAGATTTTGGTATATTTTGCAATCAAACATCATGCAATATTTATAGCCACAGTCTTTATCGATCATGGGTGCTGTAAATATTGTACTGGTGCTACAGTCCTTCAAGTGATCTTCTGATGTGTATAGATCACAGGATGGGCACCCAAATATCCTTATCATCTTCCTCAGGATGTTCTCCAGGTTTTCAATCTTCTTCCCCAAATATGGTGCCCAGAACAGAATATAAATTCTGGATACCTATGAATAATTTAAAATCTCACTATCTTAAAAATAAAAATTTCTTATCTGTCCCCATAAGAAAGAACTTTCTTCCTTAGACCTCACATAGTACTTTTCTTTATACCTTTTAAATGTATTTATCATTTGACACTGTCTAAAACAGTCATGTGTTTGTGCCTCATTCCTCTCTTTCATTTTAAGCTCCATAAGGCTACAAACTATGCTTTATTTAAATTTTATATGAACATCCCAGTACCTGGAATAGTACTTTGCACATTGTAAATGCTTTTCAAATGCCTAATGAATTGAGCAGAATTAACTATAATCACAGAAAAAGTACAAATAAGGGGTTAGAAGCTAGGTTTCCTGATTTCTGATCTAGTACTATTTCCTCTATAACATGGTACTTCTTTTTTTAAGATCATTCCTGTTATTCTTCCAGGACATGCATTCATTGTCAATCTAAGAACCTTGTACCATTCAGGGGATAAAGATACAGGAGTGTGGGGTGAACAGAAACCTCTGTCTCAACAGCTAGGGAAAATTTGGGAAGATTTTCTCCTTTTCCTTTCTGATCAATGCTTTGGATTTTTGTGTAATTTGCAGGCTGACTTATAACCCACTAGAAATGAGCATGGGATGTGCATGTGTTTGTGTGTGTGTGTATATATATATATACATGTACATATACACATACATATATACATACATATACACATGCATATACACAAACACAGACATATATGTGTGTATGTATATATATGTATATATGTGTGTATATATATATGTATGTATATAGGTACAATCCCTCTGTGACAGCTTTGTTATTGATTCTCTATTCAAAGATATTTTGTCTTTGAGTTGAAATATATGTGGTGGTGATGGGTTTTTAGAAAGCTACCCACATTTATTTTAATACTTACAAGATCCTGCCTCTGGCTCTTCCCAATTGATGTGACCACAGATAAGTTATACACTCTGAGCCTCAGTTTCCTCATTTGTAAAACAGGGATATTCCCATAGTATTTCTTTAACAGGATTAGTGTGAAGATCAGATGAGATAATGTGTCAAATGCTTTGTAAACTTCAAAGCACTATACAAAACATCAGCTTACTATTAACACATTTGCAAGACATCTGCCTGGGCTCAATTTTTGTTTGTAAAGAGCAAAATAGGCCAACAAGGATCAAAACCCTTGATCTTGACTTCATTAATACCATGATTTAATGATTAGCTTGAGCTAACTAGCCTCTTCTTACTCATATAAGGATAGATCTCAGTTCATAGATACGTGTTTTCTTGCAAAAGTTGCTTGTAGAGGTTATATATACATACATACATACATACATACATACATATCTTTGTATATACACATATCTCTACATAATATACATATGTGTGTATATAGAGATATATGTATTTGTAGATATATACATATGTGTACATAAAGAAATAAATGTCTATATACACATATACATATATACTTCTTTAATCATAGAACAAAATCACATTGAAGAATTTAGCAAACATTTTAAAATTTAAAAAAGCCAGTAATACTAAAAATTAGTCCCAGAATGTGATTACAAAATAGCTGTTATTTTTGTATTTGGCACATACAAGTAATACCCTTGACCTCAAATGAGCCTAAAGCAATTTTAGAGATTTCCGAATCATCTTGTTCATCTATGGGGTAATAATAACTTAACAAACCTTATTTTCACCTGACAGTGATAAAGAGCTTTGTGAATGCAAGACATCCTTTCAGAGCTAAGAATTCCCTCCAAAAAGAAGGAAGATTTTTAAGTTCTACTTTTTGTTGAAATGTCTAGAGTTTCTATTTACTCTATAACTTGTGACATTGGTAAAATATATGCATGTGAATGAGGCTAGTGAAAAGGGGAGGAAGGCATATTGAGATACTTTGCAAGGTCTTAATCGCAAATTCTCAGGAAAAAGCAACTAGCTTTTTATGTAAGTATGCAAGGTCTTAGGTTTTCCTACTTTTAAAATTGTTTCAAAATGTCCTGGTGAGATATGTAGTGCATGCCTGTCAGTGGCAATAGCCTGGATTAACTAAGACCTTTCAATGTCTTTTTGAGCCTTTTCATATTACTTCTATTAATATAACAGTCGAAAATTATTGACTGTTATATTAATAATGTCTTCAGTATTGACAATATCTGACCAAACAGACCTTTATAAATTGCAAATTTGTTTTGAATAAAATAAGAACATTTTTATTCCTTTAGCATAAAAAACTGTCATTTTAGAAAGAAACTGAAACCAAAACATGTTAACAGTTTAAAATACTTAGAAAGGCATTTTTTTTTCTGTTATTGAGTTCAGAAAAATTAAGGGTATGTTCACTTCATCCTTGCTGAAATACTTTTTTCATGTGAAAATTATGACTCAGAATGAACATTTAGTTAAAAACACTATTACCTCAAACTCATACTAAGCGTTCAGTGTTATTGGTTAGCTTTATTACTGAATAATAAATATTTGTGTGGCTTTATAGATTGAGCACTGGTTGTTGATAAAGACTCAGAAAGGTGTGGGTTTGAATTTTTATTTATCTACCAGTAGCTGTATAATTCTGGGAAATTTATTTACTCCCTCTGAGCCTCAGTTTCCTTATTTGTAAAATGGGGATAATAATAGCACCTATTTCACAAGGATGTTGCAAAGATCAAATGAGATAATAAACATAAAGTACTTTGCAAGCTTTAAAAAGCTATATGAGTGTTATACCACTCATACTGTTCTAACTACTACTACTACTACTACTACTACCACCACCACCACCATCACTACTACCACTACTACAACCATTACTAATAGTACTTCTAGCAGCTGCATGGGGATATGAGGAACAATCATTCCACAAGCTTTCATTAATCACCTACCTTAAATTGTGAAGTGAGTAGAAAGGTGAAAGAGAGCTGTTTCTTTATTTTTCCAATTCAATAAACTAACATGTTACTGGGGAGAAAGAGGTCTGATTCTAATGTATATAGTTGTTATAAAAGTTAATAGAATTGGGTATATTATATTATACTGGAAATATCAGCTTTAGTGTGATATGACAAAGGAATTATGTTTTAGGATGGAATCAGTATTTCCTGTTATACAATAATTGAATAAATTTGTTTTCCTGAATTGTGTGTAGTATCAAAAGGATGAATCAATGGATATGCAAAGCCATTAACTCCCAACTTGCTAATATCAAATAAAAATGAACATAAACTATTAAGACTGTAGAGATTAGCTATTATGAAAAGTGGACATTTGCCAGTATTTTAGATCTTAAAAGTAAAACTCTGAGAAACTCAAATGCTTCATGTTTGAGTAAAAATTGCATATTGTTATAATTGATACTGTTTGTTTACATTTTTAAAATTACAGCAATATGAATCTACTGGATAAATTTCGTATTTGAGCCAAGTACAGATTCTTTTGGGGGGAGAGGTAGAAGTCACACGCAGCACATGGAGTGTGTTATATTATGTCTAAGAAACAAAGCATTGGATTTCACAGAAGAAAGTAGTCAAGATGCCACATTGTTGGGATTTCTGACCCAGTTGCAATGCTTTGGTTGAACTACAAACCCCTGGGCCTAATTCACAAAACAATTACATTTCCTTTTTGTACCCTTGATGCCCAAAACACAGGGATTTGCACTTTTAAACAGGCAAAATCAATTCTCTCTTTCCTCCTTACAAAACTTTAAACTTACAAATGTGACTTACCTCACTTTAACTATACTCCTCCGGGACTTGGCAGGCCAGAGAAAAACGCAGTGGCAGCTAAGGAATGTGTTCCCAGCTCAGTCATACAGTTTATCTATCTTCACGGCAGGAACACTTTCCAAAACACAGGCACATAAAGGAATCCTACAAGGAGCATCTATAAAGGATCTAGCATCCCTTTAAAGACAGGTTTATGTCATCACTTTTGAGTGTATAATCACTATTTCTAAAAGCAGGGATTAAATATTCCTACCACTGATCATCTTTCTCCTCCTCCCTATTACTTCCCCCCTCCCATAAACCCATCTATCTTTGGCTATTCTTCTCCAGCATTGATATCCATATGGTTTTCCTTTTTAAGTTGATTCCTTCCTTTTTTTCAAATTAACAATATAATTAGCAAATGTGCTCCTAATATCAGAAATCATTTTCAAGCAAGGTAATAAAATTGGTGACAGCTTTTAGAAAACTGAATTTGTTCAAATGGTATAGCAAATGCTGGTTTCATTATAGGCTATGAATCTATCTTGATATCTTTGTGTATTTATGTATGCATATATGTATATATCTATAGATTTAATTTGCACACAACAGCTAATGAATAGTGAAATATAGATATTAAAATTAATATCAAATGAAGCATGTTATACATGTGCACTTATGTTTTATTTTTTACTCTTTCTTTAATTGTTTCAGTCGTGTATGACTCTTTGTAACCCCATCTGGGATTTCTGTGCCAGAGATTGGACTGGCTTGCCATTTCCTTCTCTAGATCATTTTACAGATGAGGAAACAGACAAAGAGGTTTAAGTGACTTGCCCAGGGTCACACAGTTGGTATCTGATGCCATATTTAGATTCAGGAATTCCTGAGTCCAGGCTTGACAGTCTATCCACCTTGCCATCTAGCTGCCGTGTGTGTATGTATGTATATGTATATATTCATAGATTTTAATAACTAATGTATACATAGTATTTTAAGGTTTACTAATCACTTTACACATATTATCTCATTTGATCCTCTGAGGTACGTGTTATTGTCCACATTCTGTACATGTGGCATGTTGCATAGAGCATGGGATATGTCAGGAAAACATAAATACTATTTCAGAGACTTACTAGCCACGTGGCCTTGGACAAGTCATTTAATCCCCATGTCTTTCTGTTTCTTCATCTACAAAAGATTCCTCCCTATTCTCAATCTATGATCCTATGACCATCTTGTAATGGGGCTCTGGTGTATGTATAGATCTCATCAGCATCTTAAATTAGCTTCATCTATGTAGAGGACACTAGGGAGCTTCTTCTGAAAGAATCATGAGGATTGAATCATGCATAGAAATTCTGTATTGGCCTACAGCATAATTGAAAGAGGCCTTTTCCCCATTAGATGTATAGTAAAGGCTTCTATGGCATTTGTGGCTGAGCAAATGAGGTGAGCTTATATGAACTTAATCCATTCACTTTAGCTCTCTGCCTTGGTTTCCTGATCTGAAAAATGGGGTTTACTGGTCTCTAAAGTCTAGCTCTAAAGCGAGGAGAGAGACATGTGGTGAGGGGAACAGCAATGGGCCCTTCCACCCAAACTCTCATATTGCCTCATGGGAAAAGGCCTGTGCTTTGGTATTTTTATTCTCTTTAGTTCTAGGTATAGGAAGTGGAGTCTCTGATCTTGGCTGGGAGAGTAAGCCAGAGGATTCTGGGTGTCTAGGATTCCAGGTCGAATGTTGCCTTCAGTTCACCCCCAACACTCTGAAGAGCAAGGCTCTAGGACTCCAGCGCAGCAGAGGTGGGCAGCAATAAGCAGCATCGTTCACAATTGAGCCTAAGATGTGAATCTTACCTTCACCCCACTCCAACTGTCAGACTAAGGGAGATTATGTCCCCAAGGTGATAGAGAAAATAGTTTGCATTTCATTCTGGCTGTATCTTTGAAATAAATATTTCTTTGTAAAAGTGAAATCAGTATTAGCTAGTTAAATGAAACTGGAATGCTAGGTACTAGCCTCCTAAATAGAGTGAACACAGTCATTGGGAGCTTGACCTAATAGTCCAGAAGAGACACCCTAGGTCAACAGAGCCATAGGGAAGTTAAAGATTTGCCCAAGTCCCTATAGATAGTCTTTGACAGTCTAAGGCAAGATGAAAATTCAGGTTTTCCTGTTTCTGATTCTGGCATTCAGACATGTACCAATTGTGTGATCCTGGACAAGTTACCTAAACTTTCTGCCTCTGTATCCTCATCTATAAAGTGGGGATAATAATAGTATTTACTCTATAGGATAGTTGTGAGGATCACATGAGATAATTGAAAACAATTAGATCATAAGATCATAGCTTTAGAGTTGGAAAGGTCTTTAGAGACCAGTATATCTAACTGCCAAATCCCATTTTTCAGATGAGGAAACAGAGAGTTTTAAGTGAATGGTATAAGCTCACATAGCCAATAAGTATCCAAGATGGGATTAGAACTCAGAACTCTCTGACTCTAAGTTGAGAATGCTCTATTAACTATGACCTGTTGCCTTTCAAGTTAAATATAGTGAAGCATATCCAATATGGTATGATTATTACATATATTAAGGAAAAAGATAATCTGACTCCTTTAACCTACTTATGAATTATTTAATCGCTGCAGTATTTTTTAATATCTTTTCTTGATACTAATACTTAGTATAATACAGTGGGAAAGTCCTAAATTTAGAATCAAAGGACCTAAGTTTGAATCATGGTTTGCCCAGGGTCACATAGCTAGTAAGTGTTAAGTGTCTGAGGCCGAATTTGAAACTGTTTACTCTCTGTATGACCCTGAGTAAGAAACAAGTACATTAAATGAGATACCTCTAAAGACCCTTCTAGTTCTATGTCTGTGAGCTTATAAACCTCCTTGTGTTCATGATATATTAGAAGCACATAAAACTACAAAATATTTCAATGTGCATCATGGAACAAATCAGGAAATGCTCTGGCTAAACCCACACAAAGAGATGAGACATTATGATTATAGCTGATTTTCTCTCCTCCCCTCCCCCCCACTCCACCCCTTCCTTCAAATTCTAAATAGAATCAGTCTTCTGGTAGAGTTAAAGAACTGGTAATGTTCAACTTGAAAAAAGCATAATTAATTCACTGACAATTAGAACTAATTATCACAAATATGACAAGACTCATTTAGTACCAAGATTTATATGTCATTAATGATACAAAGTTAATTTAATGAATGACTAAGTATAGTCTAGGAGAGGGGTAACCAGATTTGCATTTGGGGTCTAGGTTCAAAGACCAGCTCAGCTGCTGACTCCTTGTATGATGTTGGGCAAGTTACTTCATCTGGAAAATAATAGTAGAGGACTATATAATCTCTAAACTGCCTTGCAGCTCTAAGTTATCTGTTTGATGTTTCCTTATTTATGTTCAGAGAGACCTATGACAGTAGTCTTCATACTATTACTGATATTTAAAAGTGCAAAGTGAGGCATCAGTGCTGCCAAAATTGTCATTGTTTCCATGGTATATTTGTACCCCTTTAAGCACAAATAATTTATATAAACTTATTTGGAAAATGTTCCTTTGGTTTCTGGGGCTTATGGTGTAAATAATTGTAAACTACTAGATATGAAATTCAACCCCACAGGCATTCTGACTTTCTCCTCATGAGCAATCTTTTACCAGGAAGGACTATGAATTGCTAATGTTATGTATTTGTGTGTTCATGAATTTTGGGGGATTAAACAAGATTGGAGTTCTGAAAGTTCTAAAAGATACTTTATTTGAATAAGAACTTTAATCTGCAGTTGACTCACACCAGTTTTTATTGATTCTGTGGGTTAGAACCAGTTTGATGCCCTGATCCAAAAGACCATCTTCTAGATGTGGTGCTAAGTTTCAGTTTAATTAAAACTATTCCATCAAATAAATTCCGGAAATGATATGTTTCATACTTTGTACTCTTAGCATAAATCTAGTCTTGATGAAAGGATTTTCAAGACTGAGGAGCTGAAATGGTGTATATTTTGTAAACACTCATTTCAAGGGCAAGCATACTCTCTGCAGTGAAATTTGATCCACATTGAACTTAATTGAAACTGATTATTCTTTTCCACTATATTTGTATTATAGTTAAAGTTTTCTAAACATATTTTACAGGTATTGAGAGGCCTTGTGCCAAAATGGAAAGAGAGCTAAACTTGAAGCCAAAAAGTCATGGGTTCAAATACTACTTCTGGCACATACTGGCATTGTGATTATGGGCAAATCCATCAGCCTCTCAGTGCTTTAGTCAACAATCCAAAATCATCAATTGCAAAAAATGTGCCAGTTTATATTGTTAGATTTTCCACACCTGGACATTCCCTAACCCAAGGAAACCATGGCTTCAGTGCTTATCCCCACTAAATTACTGTATTTGATCTTTACATTTTATTTACTGACAAGTAAAATAAAACTCAGCATAGATGACTGGCTTCTGAAGGATAGAAAACTTTCAGGAATGAAATTCAGAAGACACAAAGGGAAAGAATTCAAATGAAGACTGTCTAAAGAAATTAATGCAGATCCACAGAACTTACCATACAATTTTGATTAAAAAAAGATATGCACTGAAAAGAGAAAGCAGGGAAATGCAACAGAAGATGAATGCAATAGTGTGTCATTATCCTATAGAATAGCATGAGTGTTAAAGCTCACAATGACTCAAAACAATTAAAAAAAAAAGACAGCCACCAAAGGAAGAGCTATTTATTTATTTATCCTTACAAGATGTTATTGGCATTTTCATTCTTTCTTTTGTGTTTATTTTTTCAAATATCTTATTTTTTCCAATGATATGTAAGAACAATTTTAACATTCATTTTTTTCAAAAGAATTTTGAGTTCTAAATTCTCTCCTTTCCTCCCTCCTTACTTCCCCCTTCATGAGAAGGCAAGCAGTTTGACATAGGTTATACATGTGCAGTCATGCAAAACGTATTTCCATGCAATGAAGGAAGAAAATAAGAAAAGAAGGGAAAAATAAGAAAGGAGGGAAGGAAGAAAAGAGGAAGAAAGGGCAAAGGGAAGAAAGGAGACAATGGTGGAGGAAAACAAGGATGGAAGAAAAGAAAGAAGGGTGAAAAGGGAGGATCAAGAAGGAAGTGGAAAGAAAATGAGAAATAAAATTAAAAAAACAAAGGAAGAAAGAGAGTTTAGAGTCCTAGAGAAATAGTATGGTAGAGATAAAATGAACCTCGAAGTGAAAATCAGAAAGTCCATTAGAACCTCTTCCACAGGAGAAGACCTTAGGTCTCTCAAATTACAGATGAGAACATGCTATTCATTGAGGTTAAGTGACTTAGTTAATGTAGCTAATTAGTGGCAATCAAGACTAAAACCGAACTCTCCTAACTTCTAGGTTCTAAGTAGCAAATGGATAGCTCTGAGGTTCAAGGGCTTTGGAATCATTAAAAAATCAATACATTTTTATACTTATTTTACATCAAAAACCAGAAGTCATTAGGACACATTCTTCTTCCCTAGAAATAGGCCCTATGTGGAGTTTCTTCTTGATGTTATAGTAGTGTTCCACTTATTTTACATGGTCTGATAAAAGCTGGAAACAGTATAGATTTAAAAGCCGTGATCATAATGCCATAATATAGAATTCATTGTCATCCATAGTGAAAATATTTTATTATGTATCCCAATACATGACACCTTAGAACTAATCAGGTTGAAGACATATATTGTCTTTAAGTGGCAATTTCTTTGTATTTCAATCCTTGAAAGATCTCTGATTCCACTGATGTGGGTACTTCATCCACCTTCACAGTTTAAAGACTCTCTTTACATATGTAGTTGATGGTCATTAGAGTTACTGCAACAGAAATACACCATAGGTTCATAGTTTTACACCTGAAAGTTTAAAGGCCATTAAGACCAACCCTTTTGCTTTATGCATGAAAACACTAAGGGCAAAAGAGGTTAAGTAACTCACCCAAGGTCAAGTACCCAGTGAGTATCTCAGGTGGGACTGAAACCCAAGTTTTCCAGATTCCATGTCAAATACTGTAGATGCTTTACCATGAAATCATCATCTACTAGTCAAAGTTCTGATGATGAACCTTTTTTGCATTTAATAGGAGTAGGGACAAAGGCATAGATAGTATATCATATTTGAAATATATAGCTACATTGTGACTCGGGTGGAAGTAGAAAAATAAAAGAGGTCTTATGCTTTCACCTCCATGCTATATGATGAGTGCCAAGACATAGTGCTATGCAGAAGGGACGTACTTACTTAATGATTTTTAATGAATTTGATTGCATTGAATTAAATTAATGAGTTATGGAATAGGACTTTAGTGGATGGATATTACTTTAACTTTAAAAATTCCAAAGGCACACATATTTACAAAATATATGTTATTCATATTTGTTAGTTTTTAACCAACACATAAATGCAAATTTCCCTTGAGGGCTTTTATTTTTGTAAATTATTTAATTTATTATTTTTTTAATTAACAAAGAGTTTCCCACCCTCCTTTTTTCTTTTCCCATGCAAAGAAACAGAGGGCAAAAAAATAAACAACCAAAAAAATCTTATAATGGACCTTCAGAGTCAAAACAAATTTCCTCATCAATGATATTAACATTTATGGATAGATAGAAATATACATACATGCATATGTGTATGTGTACATGTATGCATGTACATTTATATGAATGCAGATCTCATTCTGTACTCCTAAGTTAATTCCCCTCTCTATCAGGAGATGAGCAGCACATTTCATGTTTGATACTATGGAATAATAGTTGGTCAGTCTGTTGGTAAGAGTTCTTAAATCTTTCAAAGTAGTTCATCTTTCAAAATTATTATTATTTTGAAAATTATTCTCCTGGTTCTGCTTATTTCACTCTATTTTACTTGAGGCAAATCTTTCTAGAATTCTCTGAAACAATACCTTTCATTGTTTCTTATAGCAGAATAGAATTATATTCATATTCTATATTTGTTCAAACATTCCCAAATTAAAATAGGGAAATTAAGGCACCTCCAGTTCTCTGCCATCTCCAACCACAAAAGTTATTATAAATATTTGCATATGAGTGTCATCATTTCTTCTTTCTTTAGTCCAATAATGGAATTGAATTAATGTATTTGTTTAGTAGCTTTTAGGGCATATACATATACATACATAATATATATATGCATATATACATATGCATATATATATGATTAGGATGACCCAAAGCTTATCTTGTGACCTGACCTTGGTTTTCCTGACACAGCTTTTTGATCATAGCATAAACATTCCCGGCCATATGGGCTATGGGCCTGTCAGACTTGGACAGTGCCTAAGACCACAAAAGCTTCTATGTTCTGATGACTTACTGACACATGAATTGCCAAATGGAGTTGGTTATGGCTGTGTCTAGAGAAGCTAAGTTCTACAGTTTCTTTGTTGTATATCTTTGCTTAGGACAAAATAATCCTCTTTATGTGGGTAGGTAGGGGTATAATGGATAGGGTGCTGAACCTGAAGTCAGGAAGATTAATCTTCCTTCGTTCAAATCTGGCCTTAGACACTTATTAAATGTGTGACTCTGGGCAAGTCACTACTATTTGCCTGCATTCCTCATGTGTAAAATGAGCTGGAGAAGGAAATGGCAAACCACTCCAATCTCTTTGCCAAGAAAATCCCAAATGGGGTCAGAAGGAGTCATACATGACTGGGCAACTACAACAACAATCCTCTTTATATGTGTGTGTGTGTTCAACAACTTGAGACTTCCTCATTGTGTCCCATCAAACCTAATCTAAAAGAACCTTAGAATTCTGTCTCTCACAAGAAATACAGCAATATGAAGACAACTAATAAAGTGGAATTCTATTCTTCGTGCTTATAATGATCAAATTAGAAGAACTGAGAAAATTCACTCCTTATCTTCCATTGTATGAATCACAGACCATGGGTATGGAATATTGCCTCCACTACCAAAGAGTCAATATCTCAGTTGGTTTTGCTGTACTGATTTGTTCCTCTTTCACTTCAAATCTGTGTTATAAGAGATTTCTCACTAGGTATGGGAGGTAGGAATGATATATTTGGAAATGAAAGTATGTAAAAATTAAATACATCCATATAAAATACAATTAAAAATAAGAACTAAGAAAAACAACAGAACTTGCTCTACTTTTCTCCCATGAGAAAAACGTGTCTATTCTCAAAGTCTTGTCCATGATAGGATTTTCTCTTCAGAAAGAGTTTGATTCTAGAGCCCAATTTCTTTTGGAACACAATTATTCACCTAAGTAACACCAGCAGATATTAAATCCATATTTTAACTTTTTCCCTGATCATCAGATCAATCATATTTGTTCCAAGCCTCTAGCTGAATTAAGGTTATAATATGTTTGTAGTACCTAGGAAATTTCTGATTGCCAAATTGCAATCATTCATAGGCTGGTCCCACTTCCCTATCCACTAAGGTCTATCTGAGCTTGATATTTCACCTTCTCACCTCTTCCCTGAGTTTTTCAATATCAAGTTTTTTGTTTTGGTTTATTTGGGCTTTCATTAGAATGGAGGCAAAGAACAAATGACAAATTCTCCCAGGAAGTCACTTGGAGACATCACTTTCTATCTCTGTCCTTAGTCCCAAATTCCAGCTTTTATTATTAGTATTTGTTTGGCAAGTAGGATTGACCTTCCTTTCAAGATGGTTGAATTTCATAAGGAAGTATGCTTTCAATGGCCAAGAATAAGCCACTGAAATATATGACCTCAGTATAGCTTGTAAATTTATTTGGATCACCTTAAACATCGAATCAGATAAGTTGTATAGCTAAATTCACTCAATCATAAAATTCTATAGGTGGAAAAGAACTTCAAGATTATCTGATTCAACACTATCATGTTTTAACTGAGGCCTGTAGAGGTTAAGACAGTCACATAGAGAGTTAGTATCTGAATTGGACATAGAACTTAGGTCTGATGCTATTTCCAAAATAGCACTCTAGGATTTAAGAGAAAAAAAAAATCATTCAAATTTTTTCATCATTCAAATTAATTCAAAAATTCATTAAATTAATTCAATTAGATAATTTACAAATTTTTTTAAGCATTCAGTTTGTAGAGAGCACAATGTTAAGTGCTAAGGCAGGTACTACATTTATATGAGAGATGGTCATTGGCCTCATGCAACAACTTGATTCCCACAAAATGAAATTTTCTTCAGAGTGGTTACATACTGAACCCAGCGTGACCATTTTGATTGACTTGACTAATCCAATCAGTCAGAAAAAAGCAGCTTTTGGCTGACAGGATGGGCCAAGGCATTAAAACCTGTTTGTGTAAGCAGACAAAACCACCTCTAACATTTTCTGGTCATTGCAGTCATATCCGTTCTGTTATGTACTGAATAGTAAATCTAGGTATTGCCATGTTAATATGTTTCATAGAATTTTGTAGTAGCAGTTACATTAATATTTTAATTATATGTGTTTATATATGTATAAAGTTCATATGCATATGCACACACAAGCACACACACACACACACACACACACACACACACACACACACACACACTGTACTTATCATGTTTCCTCCTAAACTACTCTTCTCAATTTCAGATGTAGGCTTTCCCAGCTTCCCCCATGTCACTCAGGCTTGAAAACTCCACTTCATCTTTGGCTTTCCCCTTTCACCTTCATTCACCACATTCAATTCATTGACAAATTCTCTCGATCCCTCCTCTTCAACTTCTCCTACTTCTATTTCTCTTAATTTGCCTTATACAGCCTCATTTTAGTCTTCCATAAGTTCTCTCCTGCTTTTTTATATTAGCCTCCTAACTGTTCACTTGTCCTCTTTCTCCCACTCCGACTTAACCCATAAAACTCTGCCAAAATACTACTTCAAATGAATGGATTTGATGATGTTCTTCTCCTGCTCAACAAGTTTTGCAGTTCCCTGTTTGTTTTTAGATAGTCTGTAAATTCCCTAAGGTTCCTGGAATTTCAAGCTTTCTACTACAACCTGGTTTCAGCCTATGTTTCCAGCTTTCCTACACATCACTCCATTTCATGCACTTCATGTTCTAGGCCACTGTCTACTATTGTTGTTGCTAGTTTTGTTGTTGGAGAAAGTTTTGTATTAACTGCTAGTTATTGCCTAATTTTGTCTACCTTGGCTTCTATCTGTGAATTTATCAGTTTTCTAGATCCAGCTCAGATGCCACCTTAGCCATGAAGCCTTTCCTGACTCCTTGGAATGGAACTCATTTCTCCTTCCTCAAGTTTCTTAAAATGCTTTGTTCAGATTTCACTGTATTTTTTTTCACATAGTATATGATCTTTGTCTTCTTACCTTTGTAATCCCATTACAGAGTAGTTCCTCAAGGAGTGTATATGGACGATGTCTATCACAGTACCTGGTATGCTGGTGTAAAGGCACCAAAGGAATGTTTACTGAATTGAAATGAAAATCTCATTAATTTTTAAACATTCCATTTTTTTCTGTTTACTTGAATCATATATGCCCTTTTTTGGATATGAGGAAATATAACTGAATTACGTAAGTACAGGAAAAATTCTGTATATGAGGTATGCGAGATATATGCTTTTTACATATGCAGTGTATATATAGGATAGTCTCTAGCGTGCTGCACTTTAACCAATTCATTCACCATTTAAAAACAATTAAAAAATTCATTAAGCCCGATTCTGCCCTTGGATACACACAACAAAACTCCCATTGAAGTCCATGGAAATTGCACATGCATATCCAGGGGCAGAATTTGGCCCGCTGTGTTTAATTCACTCTGATCATTCCTATTAATTCAATATTAATATTTCCGTTCATTTATTCAATTAGTTCTGCAGTATTCAAAATTCATTGTATGTAATTCATTGTGATCAGTCAATCATTACATTCTCAGTCCACTTTCTACAATCAATATTGGAAGTTAGGCAAAGGCAAACTGCACTTAGAACCAACAAAAATACAAGTGGTTCCTTGGAACAGCCCTCTTCTGAGCTGCCTCATCTCCAAGTTCCAAGGAAACTTGAGGGCAGAGTTTGGCCTGTTGATCAGATGCCACTTTGTAAGGCATCCAAGGAGGATTATCTAATAACATCCAGATGTGAATGATTAATTATATGAAGTACCCACCTTTTAATTTGGTGACTCTGTTGAGCACAGTGTAGAACAAAGGATAGATCCAATTTCAGTTATATCTTATCACACCATGGGGATCTCCCCTCTCTTCATGAAGTATATGCACCCTCTATCTACCCTATTTCTATTTTTATCCATATATCTGATACTAATATTAAAAGGCATTAAATGTCTGGATAGGTAGGGTAAGAGTAAAACATAAAATTATCTCTGTTCACTTAACATCATCCCATTGCCCAGGAAAGTCTCACCTACTTGTACAGTTTCTGTGTTCATTTTTTTTATCTCCTTCAAAGCGTATTTATCAGTATGTCTTCTAAAGAGGCACACATACTAATTATATGTTTATTTACAAGATGTCATAAGAGATAACTTTTACATTCATTGAACTTGAAAAAAATCATGTCATTATGTCATATTCACTATTGAATCATCACTGTGTGCAGTGTGCTCACCATCTGTGGCCCAAACTGGGTACAGGAAAGAACAATTGGCAATCGTCTCCCACCACTCTCTATTTCCGTCTTCCACAGCATGAAGCAATGTGGAGATCAAGCAATTATCTGGTTCATTTAATTAATGTAGACCAACTGGATGATTCATACAAAGGAAAATCCACATTGGGCAGGGAATGATCCAGGATGATCATAGAAACATTTATTCTACATTGTTCTAGCCAACCAGATAATTGTGAAATCTCCACTTGGCTTTGCACAGGCCCCAACTCTGTGTACTGTATGTGCCTGAAGCACCTATTGTGGCAAAGCAGAACTCATCAAAATGGTTCCCCTGTTATGTCCTTGATTTGTTTGGAGTTACTGAAAGCAAATGTCCTATGGGATGATCCAGATTACTAGGAGTCCCCCTCAAGAATTGTACTCTGATGCCCTTAGCTTGATTATTCAAAAATATGACCACAGACTATCTTTTTCAATTAACTTTTGAGGGGTACATCCAGGGTTTCCCCCCATTATCTTAAAAGATATATAAATAGCAATTGCATCCTGCCCAAACCCTCTATTAATAATATATCTTAAAGACATGTTAGTGATTTCACAAAAGGAAACTTATGACCTTGGGTGAGGAATATGTTGAAGGGACAGGCAAACCATTGAAAAACAGAAAACTATCGTGTGTACAAATATCTCTTGAGAAATTAGGCAATACCAGTTATGTTGTACAAGAAAAACTGTTACTGAATAGAATGGTTTAAAGAATTCCAGGTGGTCTGTGTGGGTCACTGATGATAGCATTTCATCACTGAGCAGTCTTTGTTCTTTTCACACGTGTAGCTTTCTTCAGACCACTGCTACTTAGAAGCAGGAATAGCTTGGGCATGTAGACTCATTAAGGATGTGTCTACACACAAAATGAAATGGAAAGTTAAGGCAATGATCTGTGTCCAACCTTCCCTGAGCCCTTGCCTTTTTCTGGAATATTCAGATAATTCAGACAAATGTTGTTTAGGGAGGTAGGGGAAAGTGAAGGTGGCTTAAATTACATGGATCATTTCTTCAGGTAGGCAATACTATGTAGTGGAAAGAGCTCCCAACTGGGAGCCAGGAGACCTGGATTCTAGTCTTGGCTTTCAAACTTATGCTCACTAATTTGAGTTGGAATTATTTACTTTCTCTTTGCATTTTATCATCTCTGAAATGGTTTGGGCTCAATTGGAATGAGATCCCTTTGTAGAGGAGTAGGTAAAGAGCTGAAGACTCATAAAGACTAAGGCTCAAGTACTGAATTTATTGCATACTATGTGACCTTGGAAAAGTTATTTTAACTCTCAATGCTTGTCAACTCTCTTAAGATTATATAGTGTAGAACAGCTGCAGAGCTGCCAATCTGGGAAAGGGAATTTCCTAAACCTATGAAATCATAAGGCCAGATTTGGTGCTGTGAAATAGAGGAGGAATTTTCCTTCTAGTCCTAACATTCTAAGTTTTGCATTCTTATTTTCATTGGTGTATGTAGATTTAAGTTGGGTCCACTCATGAGAGAAAATTTTTGCTTAATCAGAGACGCTTCTGATATTCAGTAAGAGTTGTGGATTGATTAAAGTCCTCCATGCATCCCCACACATATAGTGAATGGGGAATCGGAATTGGTAGTATAGAGAAGGAAAGGTAACAGCAAGGATTATGGCAAGGTCTGTAAAAGTGAGAAGAGGAGACATGCTAACAGAATTTTTGTTTTTATTGTTCATTTGCCAGCTACATTAAAGACAAAAATAAAACAGTCCTAGAATTTAGGGAACTTACCTACTACTTATCTATGTGCACATAGATAAGAAAATGCAAAATTTACTCAAAGTTGTGTAAAGTAATTTGGAGGGATCAGGAAAAGACTGTGTGTGAGGTGGTAGCTGAGCTGTGTACTCTGAAGGAAGCTAGAGATATTACAAAAAAAGAGGGAGAGAATTTGGGGCCTTCTGCTACACCATGATGCCTCTTGTTCTTCCTTCCTTCCTTCCTTCCTTCCTTCCTTCCTTCCTTCCTTCCTTCCTTCCTTCCTTCCTTCCTTCCTTCCTTCTTTCCTTTTTCTTTTTCTTTCTTTCTTTCTTTCTTCTCTTTCTCTTCCTCTATTTCTTCTTCCTTTCTTCATTTCTTTCTTTCTTATTCATTACTTTAATTAATTATATACACATGCCTGCATACCCAATTTGGGTGTTCTTCTGGTTGAAGGTCAACATGACATCATAGATAAAATACTGTTCTTGGAGACACAATCATGGGGAATTCAAAATCTGCTTTTGAAATAGTAGTTGTGTCACCAGGAACAGGTCACTTAACCTTTTAGCACCCTAGGTGACTATATATTATTGAAAGGTTGCAGATATGCATTTATGATGGTAATTTCCATACTAGTAGTTCCCCACACCAATAAAATTATAGATTCAGTTTTTAAAGATATATAAACATGTACATGTACACATACATATATATTTATAAAAATATATTGTTATTCATATATACAAATGCTTCTGCAATATTATAACCAAATTATGTCTGCTATGCTCACATGGGTCTCTGCTTACTCAGTCTCTTTCTATCTCTGTCTCTCTGTCTCTGACTCTGTCTCTCTCCTTCACACACGTGTGCACATGCACATAAACTCGTGCACACACACACACACACACACACACACACACACACACACAGCCAAGTGCAGTGGATAGAGCTGACTTTGGAGTCAGAAAGACCAGGGTTCAAGTTCCTCTTCAGATTGGTTATGTGATCCTGGGTAAATTACAAAACCTCCCAGTACCCCAGGCAATTCTCTAAGACCATAAATAGCACAGAAAGTGCTATTCTACTTTGTTAGAAATCTGAGAGATCTATCTTCCCCTTTGTTTTTTGCTAAAAATATCAATAGTGTAATAATACGTCTCTGAGTATATATGTGTGTGCATGTGTGTGCATGTAGATCCAGAACAACAGTAATAGTCTTGATGATAATGCAATTTTAAGTGCCATGCAAGTCTTCATGTGCATATATCTCCAATGTAGTTCAGAGTCTCATAAAATTAATGTGACCTCAAAATTCATCTACTTGAACTTTCTCACTTGAGGAATGACCAAACTAACACATAGAGGTGAAATAAATTGGTCCAAATCACCCATGTAAGACTGCAGAAGAAAGCAAGTCCTAGTTGACTTGAACCTCTATTATAATTAAAAAATTGTTCTGAGGGTTCTTATTTTCTTGACGAATAGGAGGAAATTTAATTTTTGAGTCAATATTTATTGTGGAAGCCTTTAGCCCGTCAGATTCGGAACTCAACTCTTCTAACGTATTGCTTTTAGACCATTCCAAACTCCCACGTGCTTTCTTTAATGAGACAGTGAAAATGTATGAGACAACTGTGAAATATTTTGAAAGATTTCAATATCACTGAGACAAACCTTTTATTCTCTTTGTTTAGAGGCCAGCTGTAGCTGACACAAATATATAGTTTCTAACTGCGAGACCAACGTAACTGAGATTTTGTAGAAAGATTATTTATGACTAATTTCTTTATTTTTGTATTGAATAACTTGGTAACTTCTTTAGTTTGTAATTATTTTGCTTCAAGAATTACATTAGAAATTACAGTCCATTCAGAGTGATGTAAGATTCCTAGCCTATTATTGCATATTATATGAACGATGCCCATTATTCTTTCTTCCCTAAATCTCCTCCCACCCCCTTCGAACCCAACATCCATCCCAATTCATGCCCATTTAAAATATTTTCCTAGTATTAGCCTTGTGTGAACGTATTTCCGCTTTGGTCTATTCCTAGATGTGGGTGATATATACATGTCAATGACAGAAGTCCTATCCTGCTCATCAGCTTGACTTATAATGCAAGGCAATCTCTGTTCCTTTGGCACAGTAGAGGGGTGTTTTATAGTTAGATTGTTTAAGTTGACTTCATAAGGCTTTGCAGAATTAAAACAGCATGCACAGTACCAAGATGCCTTCACTTCCTGCTCCTTAATGTTAAATCCTATAGCACTGTGAATCTTATAAATGATTGAGTTATTTTTAAACCACTGGATGTCTTCCAGTCACTCTATTTCACACTGGATTAATTATGTAAGAAAACTGACTTGTTCATCACCAATGTTACAACTTTTAAAAACAACATGCTGTTTAAATTCAGGTTTGGCAACTCCTTCCTGAATCCCCTCAAATTTATGGCACCACACCCACAGCATAATAAAATCTTTAGTGGTCTTTTGTCTTTTAGCTTGCCTTCTATTTTTTCTCAAGGGTGTTTTATGCTGGAAGATGCATACAAAAGTTGTCCAGATGTTATTTGTATCAGAGCAGGGATTTCAGTCCAGCTATCTGTGGTTGCAAATGTTTATTTTAATGGGTTATTGTGCAATCTTTGCCGTGTAGACCTTAGTGGCCTTATATGCATGTTCTCAGCAATGCCAGTACATTGTTTTTAAATATATTCTTTTAGTCCAATAGAACTATTACTAGTCACTAGGGGAGCAAAAAATGTAACACCTGTAGTAACACAGAAAATATTTTTGCCAATGTCCCCATATTGACTTTGTGCAAAATGCTGGATTACGAAACTGTAACCAATCCGCTTTAGGTAAGAGTTGGAAGGTGTGGTCCAAGCCCTAGCAACAGTCACGGCCCTCCGAGACAAAGTTACACTGTTGAAGTAAACATACCAAAAGTGTTGAAAAAAAGTCCAGCTGCTAGACCACGTATTTTGATGGGATAAAACAAAGAGCTTAACTAAGTCACCAAAGTGTGTGCTGGAAGTTTATTTTAGCTATTGTAACAAACATGGGGTTGGGCTTATTGTGCATTTTTGGAATTCTAATAAAATCTTAACTGATGTTTCCTTGATAATAAAGTAAATTGTTTACCCTGTAACTAAAAACACTAACATACACAGTACACCAATTAGAAATGGGTGTATCTCTTCATTAAAAATTTTTTGAAGTTCAATTTCATCATGTCTAACGTAAAGATAATCTTTCAAGAAATGCTATACTGTATGTCTACCAGTTTTTTTTATCTAAGTGCTGATCTAAAATGAATTGGTGTATCTACTGTATGTGATCCTTCATTTTAAGCCAAATACTTTAAATGGACAAACTCTTAGAGATAGTTCATTGAAAGGAAAACTATATCAAGATAGTTGACCTATGTGACTGGCATATCCTCAAATAGAAATTTTACTATATATCAGAATCTTTATGGATTTTCTGTTTTAAGATAATGAGCATAGCATTTTATCTATCTTGTGGGTGATGTCAGGGAGCAGTTAAAACATTTGTGATCATAAGTTTGGGCTCTTGAAATACTATAACTAAGTATACAATCTATACATGTCATCTTTTACACCAGCGGTATCAAACATATGACCTGTAGGCCAAATCGGATTAATATGTAATTGGGAAATATAAAACAAAATAACTTTTAAAATATAATAATACATAGGTAACATTACATGTTAAAAGTAAGTCAATATGTAACCCAAAAGGGTCCTTAGAAGTTGACTAGTGGTCCCAATTGCTATTTAATTTTGACACCACAGCTCTACACACCCTCAAAGACCATCAAACTCCAATGATTAAGAATAGATAGGTCTTAGGGAATTCAGGAAAATGTTTCCGTTTGAGGTTATTCTAGGCATGTAAAATAATATACATGACTGAAACTCAGAAAACACATAGGATATATTATCCTGAATCATACATATAAAGTTATGATCATTATATAACATTTCAAAAATGTGTTCCGTATTGATGGTACATTTTTTTGTTTCTAGACTGAGAACTGTACCATTGGTCTAAGATTGCTATTTTTACAGAGTTTTGAATGGTGTTATTTGCTCTCATGGGTTAGTTGGGGTATTCTGTAATTATTAACACCACATGAAAAGGACAGTAATAAAATTAGACATTTAGAGGAAATTTAGTTGGTTATTCAATAGAGTACTCTTGTTTTATCTGACTCAATGATTAATTAAAGACCTGTAAGTAGCATTACATTGCTCCATTGCTATTTTATTTTATTTTTGCTTTCTTAGAGGGAGGAAGGCAGGCAGTAAAAGCAAAAACAAAGCACTTTTTCATTCAGATGAGAATGAAGTGATACTAATATGGTTGGGTCTAAATTTCCCCCCATATCTCAAAATATAGGAATGAAAAGATGATATATAACCAAAGCATTGGAGACAGTGTTCTTTTTTTTTTTTTGCTTTTTTTTTGGAGGGCAAATGGGGTTAAGTAACTTGCCCAAGGTCATATGGCTAGGTTTTTTTTGTTTGTTTCTGTGTGCATTAAGTGTCAGAGGCCAATCCAAACTCAGGTCCTTCTGACTCCAGGGCCGACGCTCTACTCACTGCACCACCTAGCCGCCTGGAGACTGTTCTTTAAAGGATAAGGTGTTTTCGAATTACAAGTCCTCCATTATATAATTTTTAATACTCATGAAATTGGTTATACATATATGCATATATGTATATACATATTGCTTATGTATATGTACTTATTAGACATGCATGATGATATATGCATAAATATATTCATGTATGCAGGATATATCCATATATGACTAGGCAATGCTACCAGAAACTTGAAAGGGGCTATCATGATTCATTAATACAACAAAACTAATACCTGAAAAATTCAGTTAAGGAGATTATTTTGTCAATACAAAGTTAAGACATTGACTTGAATTATTTTTTTTTTTTAATTTACACACTAAATTGGTTAAGGTATTTTTTTAGTGAATGTTATAAAGTCATTATAGTGACATAGTCACTAATGTTTGGACTGAGATAAGTAATTATACAAACAGAATGAAGTAATAATATATGAAATGTATATTTGTAGATTAAATGAGACTGGATCATCATTGTTCTTTTATCTCTTAGTAATGACTATTTTATTGGAATAGACATAATTAACCATAATATATTAGTCACTTTTTTTTTTCTTTTCCCTTATTGCTGGGCTCCTCTGCTCTTAATCTTCAGAGCTCCTCCTCATTTTAGTTTGTAACTTCTAATCTGCTACTACCTGAAAGATCAGAACATAGAAGTTAATAATTAATGTTAAATTAAACAATTATCAGGGCGGCTAGGTGGCGCAGTGAGTAAGAGTGCCGGCCCGGAGTTGGGATGACCCAGGATCTGATCCGGCCTCAGAAAATGAGCACCCACACATAAATAATGACTGCCCGTGTAACGTTGAGCAAGTTAACCCCAATTGCTTTAAAAAGAAAAAAATTAAACAATTATTAAATTTATCAAATGATATTGCATTTAAAGTCAATAAGCTCTAAATGACTAAGAATGCTTTCTACAAATAAAAAAAGAAATTTTAGTACGTAGGCTTCATGGAAGTTATTGTTTTTGTGTAGTTCTGCTAACCTGAAAACACCTAACTCTTTTTAAAGTTCGAAATGACAAGAAGTCAGGCCTTCAGAAAACTGAGCTATACTATATGTGTATCTAGATATAACAGCTATCACTCAAACAGTATCTGTTACCCTGGGGTGTTCACTGAACATGTACATACATAGTAAAATGTACATATGTGTAAGTAAGGGATTACGTTTGCTAAATGTTGTTTGAGTAACCAGAATTAAATTTAAGTGCTAATGTTACATATTGCTAAATCCAAATTTTTAGTACTGTGTAAAAATGATAATTTATTTTTTGTTAATGAAGCATATATGGCACAATTCTAACTACTGTATTTTTTTTAAACAAATGCTTTATTAACTTCTGTTTTACATCATTCATTTCCGCCAGATTTTGAGTTACAATCATTTTCCCCCAGTTATTCCCCTACCCAACCTCCCAGAATAGCAGTCCCACAAGATATCGCTTCCTCCAATCTGCTCTCTCCCATACCTTCTCCCATACCCCCTTCGACTTTTCCATTAGAGGAACGTGAATCTTTGTGTCCCAATGCCTGCACATCTTATCTCCCAATTATAAGCAGAAGAATATTAATAATTATATTTATATATATTTGAAACATTTAATGTTAAGACCTCCAATTTCAGATCCATTTCCTTCCTCCCTTGTCACCCATTCCCTCTGGGGAGATAAGTAATTCAGTATATGTTGTACATGTCTAGCTATGAAAAACATTATCATAGTAGATATATTGTACAAGGCTGCTTATAATTCCCTCCCACTCATCCCACCCCCGACCTGGTCCATTCCCTACATGATCCTGTCCCTCTTCTATAGTGGGTACTTCCAACCTCCCCTCCCCCCAAGGATGCCCTCCCATCCATCATCCCTCCTCTCATCCCCCTTCCCCCTATTCTGCTGCAGGTTGAGATATCCCATTTAGTATGTATGTCATTCTCTCCCTGAACCAAATTCAATGAGAATGTGGTTTTGCCTTTTTTGCCTTCCTAATTCTCCCCCTCCCTTGCAACCACTTCCCCTTGCTTCTTCTACATGAGATAGTTTACCCTACCCTGTCTCTCCCCATCTCCTCTTGCCACTTTCCTCTCTCACCTCATAATTTCATCCCTTGAGCATTCTCCCTTCCCAACAAATTCAACCTATGCCCTCTATCCATATATAACTGTAAGCATATACACACACATTCACATATGTATTCATATGACCACACCCCTTCTTCCATTATTTTCATAGTGAGAAAGATATCATCAGTCACAGTTATTGCTTTTCCATATAGGAATGTAAATAGTTCAACTTTGATAAGTTCCTTTTGATTTCTTTTCCCTGATTACCTTCTCAGGCATCTCCTGCTTCTTGTGTCTGGATGTCAAATTTTCTATTCAATTCTGGTTTTTTCCTCAAGAATGCTTGAAAGTCCTCTATTCCACTGAATGACCATATTTTCCCCTGAAACAAAATACTCAGTTTTGCTGGGTAGGTGACCCTTGGGTTCATTCCCAGTTCTTTTGCCCTCTGGAATATCATATTCCATGCCCTTCGATCCCTCAGTGTAGAAGCTGCCAGGTCCTGGGCTAGTCTGATTGTGTTTCCACAATATTGAAATTGTTTCTTCCTGGCTGCTTGTAGTATTTTCTCCTTGATCTGGGGATTCTGGAACCTGGCTATACTATTCCTGGGAGTTTTCTTTTTGGGATCTTTTTCAGGAGGTGATCAGTGGATTCTTTCAACCTCTATTTTGCCCTCTGGATCTAAAACATCAGGGCAGTTTTCCTTGAGAATTTCTTGAAGGGTGATTTCTAGGTTCTTTCCTTGATCATGGCTTTCAGGTAGTCCAATAATTTTTAAATTGTCTCTCCTGGATCTATTTTCCAGGTCAGTGGTTTTTCCCATGAGATATTTCACATTGCCTTCTACTCTTTCATTTGTTTGGATCTGCTTAACAGCATCTTGATTTCTCATAAAGTCATTAGCTTCCATTTGCTCCAGTCTAACTCTGAAGGAATGAATCTCCTCAGTGAACTTTTGAGATTCTTTTCCATCTGGCAAATTTGACTTTTTAAGGCATTCTTCTCCTTATTGCCCTTTTGGGCCTCCTTTGCCATTTGAGTTAGTCTATTTTTTAAGGTGTTGTTTTCCTCAGTCAGGCTGTTGACCCTCATTTCATACTTTTCCCGCATCCTTCTCATTTCTCTTTCCAATTTTTCCTCCACTTCTCTTATTTGATTTTTAAAGTCCTTCTTAAGGTCCTCTATGGCCTGCAACCCGCTCATGTTTTCCCCTGGGGCTTTTGGAGCAGGACTTCTGACCTCACAGTCCTTTTCCTGCTTTATGCCCCCAAAATAGGAGTCTAGGGTTGCATTTTTCTGTTTCCTTTGCCTTGGCATGTTGCCACTTAATTACTTGACTTTTGGGCTTGTTGCCACACTATGGCTTTAAGGCCAGAAAAAGGAATTTTCGTCCCGAACGTGTGGGGGGGCAACTTCCGTTTCTGGCAAGCTGTAAACCCACCCACGACTTCCACTCTAGATCACAATCCAGATCCAGGGAGGTTAAAGCAAGAGCGATTACCCCCTGAGACTGATTGCTGGATCTCCCTACAATTCACAGGCCAGGAGCGGGAGCTGCCTCTGAAAACTACAAAATGGCATTTGTCCTCAGTGGCTTCTAGCCCCCAGGGGAGGGAGCTGACACATTCCCCAATACTGGTCCCAAAGTCCATAGGGCACTAACCTCTTACTTTGTCCTAGGCAAGTCTATGTTAATAATTCTGCAGTTGCCACGGCTGCTGGTGTTCTGGGGTCTCTTCAGCTGGCTGCTGGCCCTGCCGCCTTGGGGCTAAAACCTCGGCTCACAGGGACCTGGGCTCCGCACGGCTCCCATGCTCTGCGCGCTGCCAGCTCCCAGACCGCTGTGCTGGTCCTTCCTGCAGGGCTGCTGGGCTGTCCTCAGCAGGAGGTTAGCTTCTCTGTGTCCTCCTGTGGGTGCTGGGGCTCCAGAGGTTGTTCAGAGTCCCCTTTTACATAGTTTGGGGGGAATCTGGGGGCAGAGTTGCTTGGATGAGCTGTTTCAACTCTGCCAATTTGGCTCCACCCCCTAACTACTGTATTTTAAAATAGATTTTTTCCTAATATTCTCCCAAGGGCCCAGGATATTTTTTATTCCCCTTATTGTGGGGAAGGGGAAATGCTTCCCATATACAGAGATATAATGCAATGATTCCTGACATTGTCCCATGAGTATCCTATTTGCATAAAACTAAGGTAGGTCATGGCCCAGGTTACATATCCAAGATATTAAACAGAATCTTTCTATGTTCTAAAACACTTGGATATAAAGTGAAACAAAACAAAATGAAAATAATTAATACATTATCTAGATCACCTGGCTATATACCAATCATTTCTAGCTATCCAAAAAAGTGGCTAATTTTCCCCCCTTATGTCATATTTCATAAATATGGTTGTAGTCCTGTCTAAAGAAGAAAACACTATGAAAAGGATAGGATTTCAGAGGATTTTGTCTCCTTTCTCTGACAAGAAAAATATATTATTCTGACAAAAAATTCCATAAACAGAATGTTTAAAGAATAATCTGCCATAGGATTTTAGTTTTCTAACTAATATGGGGTTAAATATTTTTTATTTGTTTTTGTTTAAAATTTCTTAAATATCTGAATGTATTCAATCTTAATAAATAAATTCTTGTGAGTATTAATTAGTTTATTTTTGAGTATCCAAGATGTAACAGGACATCAAAATCATTACTCTAAACATTTGCTTTCATTGTACTATGCTACATAGTAAAGGTGTAAGAGATTGAGTCAAATCTGTACTGATCAGTGGAACTGCTTCAAGAGTTGCTTTATTGCTTTCATGTTCTTTTTTGTAACTGCTAACATCATCCTAAAAGTAGAATATAGCAAAGAATGTGGATATCTAGTGGTCTGTTTAGTTGCTTTCAAATCTTTATGGAACCTAATGATATGATAGTTCTAATCCTGTGTTAAAATAATGAAAATTATGTAGATTAGGACTTTTGGTCCCTATAATAATGAAAATAAAAGTATTAGATACATTTTCTGTCAGTAACATTCTCTTTGCTACATACAATTAATCTTATTACCCTTCTGGATCAATGAAAATTTATGTATAAATATCATTAACATAGATACCCCATGAAAACAGATGCTATTATGATGCAATTTTTACCCCCAAGTAACTATTATATTGCTAGACACCTTGTGTGAGCTTAATAAATACTCTTAGTAACACTCTACCAAAAGCCAAATCAAAACAAAACTATTATTCATTTATATTTAGTGTTCGTTGCATCATTACAGAAATGAATGAAATAACTCTTTTTAGTAACAGTATTAGGATGTAAGCTTTTAAATTTAAAATTTAATTTAAATTTAAAATTAAAAAAAATAGGCTCATTGAACCTATCCTAGTTAGAATTTCAGTAGAAGGCAGAAGGATATCAGGGAATAAATGCTTCTCAGCCTTGTCCTACATGATTTTCACTTCTATATTTTGAAAGTTTTTCCAGTCTTTAAAGCTTGGAGATAGTTTCTGGTACAGTGGAATACACTTAAATTATTCCTAAATTTTTATGAATTGACATTGTGACTGAGTGATTGTGGATGTCTGAGTGATTGTGACTGTAAAAATGCTCTAATTCAAGGACAACTGCTTGGCTAAAGTTTTTTATGTATTGTTTATTTTTAATTTATTTCTTTAAAAAATTATTTACTATTAAATTACAACATTCAGTTCCACAAGTTTTTAAGTTTCAAATTTACTTCTGCTCCCTTTCCCCCTTCCATGGTGGCATACAATCGGATATAGGCTCTACATTCACCTACATATTAAACAGTCAAGATGTAAAGAAGAATTATAACCAATGGAATGAATAATGAGGAAGAAGGAACAAAGCAAAATGAAAAAGAGAGAGAGAGCAAGTAGTTTGCTTCAATCTGCATTTAGACTCTGTAGGTCTTTCTCTGGATGTGGATAGCCTTTTCCATTATGAGTCCTTTGGAGTTGTCTTATAACCTTGCATTGCTGAGATGAGCCCAGTCTATCAAAGTCAGTCATCATAGATACATGTATGTAATTCTGTAAAATGTTCTCCCTGTTCTGCTACCCTCACTCAGCATCAGATTATATGTCTCTCGAGGTTATTATGAAGTCTGTCTATTCCTCATTTCTTATAGCACAATAGTATTCCATTACTTTCATATACCACGACTTGTTTAGATATTCCCCAGTTCATGGGTGGATCCCTTGATTTCCAATTCTTTGCCACCCCCAAAAGAGCTGCTATAATTTTTTTTTTTTGTTCATATGGGTCCTTTTCCCACTTGTATGATTTCTTTGCAATGCAGACCTTGAAGTGGTATTACTGGGTCAAAGGGTATGCACATTTGGGAATAGATTCAAATTGCTCTCCAGAATGGTTGAATCAGTTTACAACTCCACCAGCAATGCATTAGTGTTCCAATTTCCCTATATCTTCTCCATCATTTATCATTTTCCTATTTTGTCATGACTAGTGAGATGTAGCACCTAAGAGATGTTTTGATTTGCATTTCTCTAATCAGTAGTTATTTAGAGCATTTTTCATATGTTTATAGATATTTTTAATTTCTTCCTCTGAAAACTGCTTGTTCATATGCTTTGACCATTTACTAACTGGGGAATGATTTGTATTCTTATGAATTTGACTCAGTTCTCTGTATATTTTATAAATAAGGCCTTTATCAGAGAAATTGGTTGTAAAAGTTCTTTCCCAATTTTCTGCTTCCCTCCCAATCTCGATTACATAGGCTTTGTATGTACAAAAACTTTTTAATTTAATGTAATCAAAATTATCCATTTTGCATTTCATAATGCTCTTTATCTCTTGTTTGGTCATAAATTCTTCCCTTCTCCATAAAACTGAGAGGTAAACTATTCCTTGATCTCCCAGATTGCTTATAATATTAGCCTTTATATCTAAATCGTGAACTGATTTAGAATTTATTTTGGTATACGGTATAGGATGTTGGTCTATGCCCAGTTTCTGCCATACTGTTTTCCAATTTTCCCAGCAGTTTTTCTCATATAGTGAGTTCTTATCCTAGAAGCTTTGAGTTTATCAAACAGTAAATTATTATAGTCATTGACTGCTGTGTCTTGAGTACCTATTCTATTCCACTGATCTACCACTCTCTTCCTCAACCAGTACCAAGTAGTTTGGATGACTTCTGCTTTATAATACAGTTTAAAATCTGTTAAGGCTAGGCCACCTTCCCTCACATTTCTTTTCATTAATTCCCTTGATATTCTGGACCTTTTGTTCTTCTAGATGAATTTTGTTAATATTTTTTCTAGCTCTGTAAAATAATTTTAGTAGTTTGATTGGTATGGCACTGAATAGATAAATTAATTTAGGCAAAATTGGCATTTTTTATTATATTACCTCAGCCTAACCACAAGCAACTGATGTTTTTCCAATTATTTTGATTTGACTTTATTTGTGTGAAAAGTGTTTTGTAATTGTGTTCATAAAGTTTCTGGTTTATTTTGTCAGGTAGACTCCCAAATATTTTATAATCTCTACAATATCTTTAAATGGAATTTCTCTTTCTATTTCTTGCTGTTGGGCTTGGTTAGAAATATATAGGAATGGGGAGGGGCAGAGCCAAGATGGTAGACTAAAAGCAGGAAATTGTCTGAGCTACCACTCCAACCACCTCCAGTACCTGTACAATATGACTCTAAACAAATTTTAAAGCTACAGAACCCACAAAGTGACAGAGAGAAACAAATCTCCCACTGAAAGCAGATTGGCAGGCAGACAGGAAGGGTCTTTCACAACAAGCTGGGAGCCAAGTGGAATTCTGCATGAGCCCCACAGTCCCAGACCTAGGGCAGCCCTGACCAGTGGCACAGACTAGTCAGAGAAGACTTCGCAAGAGTGAATCACCAGCAGCTGTGGAGGTTTCCTATTTCTCAAGCCATAAACAACAAAGTGAAAGTAAAAGGTCAGTGGGGGAACTATACTGGAAATGGGTAATGTAAGAGGACGGTCTGGCCCCTAACCCCAGGACAAGAGGTAGTGGAGGTATGGGGGCTGCAGCTGCTGCTCTGTGGCTGCCTCCAGAGCTCCTGGCCTGCTGATTGTAGGGGGACCAAGCAACCATTCAGAGGGTATTCACTCTGAATTTGAACTGCTTAGATCTGGATTCTGGTCTTGGTGGTGGTTCTGGGGTGAGAGACGCCAAAGTTCCAGAGCTTGTGGTGGCTGCAGAGAGGGCACCCTCCTTAGACCTCTGACAACATCTGTGAAAACCCCAGTGATTTAGGACATAGTTCTTTACACTCTGGAAGCAGAATTCTACTGTGACAAAGAGCTCAAAAGTCAAGTAATTGGCTGGCAAGATGAGCAAGCAAAGGAAGCACAATCAGACCATAGAATCTTTTTTGGGGACAAAAAGGATCAAAACATGGAACCAGAAGAAAACAACCAAAGTCAAAACTCCTACATCAAAAGCTTCCAAGGAAAACATGAACTGGTCACAGGCCATGGAGGAATTCAAGAAGGATTTTGAAAATCAAGTAAGAGAAGTGGAGGAAAAAGTGGGAAGAGAAATGAGAATGATGTAAGAAAATCATGAAAAGTGAGTCAACAGGCTGCTAAAGGAGATCCCCCAAAATACTGAAGAAAATAACAGCTTAAAAAGTAGACTAACTCAAATGGCAAAAGAGGCCCAAAAAGCCAGTGAGGAGAAGAATGCCTTAAAAAGCCAAATTGCCCAAGCTGGGAAAGAGTAGAATTGAGAAGGGAACACTTGTGGTGGTGGCACTCGGTTTGTCTCTTCTGTCTGTGTTGATATTTTGTTTGTAATACTTTGTAGAGAAGCCCTAGGACCTTATTGGAAACCCTGAAAGAGGATTTTCATGTTGTCTGTTTACAGAAGTCCTAGAGGAGAGTTTTGGAGGTCCTGGGGTTATACTGATAATTTTTGTTGAAGCACAGCTTGGGCTTCTCCATATATATTGTCATTACCTCCTCCCTGTTCTACCCCTTCCTGTTGCATCAGAAAGTTCCTCCCATTGTGAGTTTCACAAGTTCTGTTTCTTAACAAAGACTTGATATAATCACAGGCAAGGTTCAACTGAAACAAGGTGCTAAATAAATAGATAGCTGAAACAAGGTACTAAGTACTTCTTTGCTTGCCATTACACCATGTTAACCATGTCACACACAAAAAGGCAAAAATAATAAATGTTTGCATCAATTTACATTCAGAGTTTTTTTTTTTAATTAATTTATTAGTTTAGTTTCAGTTGACAAGATTCAATTCCATAGTTCCTTGATTTTCAAATTTCCTTTACTTCCCTCCCCCCTCCCCTCATGACATCATATAGTACAGTATAGGGTCTGCAAATGCATTCATATTAAACATTATTCCAATTACAAAGGCATATTGTACTAGGTGGGATGAAAGATGGTAAGGAAGAAGTACAACCAAACAATGAGAAGAACAAGATCATTTAGTTTGCTTCCATCAGGATTCAGGCTCAGTTCTTTCTAGTTATATCTCTGGATGGCACATTTCTCACTTTCTTGAGTCATTCGGGATTAACTTATATCACTGCATTGCTGAAAAGAGTCCAGTCTGTCATAGTTGGTTGTCACAGATATGGTATGTCTGTGATTGTATACAAATTTCTTCTGATTTTACTCTTCTCGCTCAACATCAGTTTGTATAAGTCTCTCCAGGTAATTATGAAATCCGTCACCTCCTCGTTTCTTATAGCACAATAAAATTCCATTACATTCATATACCACAACTTGTTTAGCCATTCCCCAATTGATGGGCACTCCTTTAGTTTCCAATTCTTTGCAACCACAAAAAGGGCTGCTAAAAATATTTTTGTACATATGGTTCTTCCTCCCACTACTATGATCTCTTTGGGATATAACCCTAGGAGTGGTATGGCTGGGTCAAAGGGTATGAAATTATTTATAATCCTTTGGGCATAATTCCAGATTGCTCTCCAGAATGGTTGGATAAGTTCACAACTCCACCAGCAATGTATTAGCGTTCCAATTTGCCCACATCCTCTCCAGCATTTGTCACTTTCTTGTTTTGTCATCTTAGCCAATCTGACTGGAGAGATGTGGTATCTCAGAGTTGTTTTGATTTGCATTTCTCTAATTAATAGTGATTTAGAGGATTTCTTCATATGCTTATAGATATCTTTAATTTCCTTCTCTGAAAACTTCCTATTCATATCCTTTGACCATTTCTCAATTGGGGAATGACTTGTATTCATATAGATTTGGCTCAATTCTCTATAAATTTTAGAAATGAGTCCTTTATCAGAGACACAGGTTGTAAAAATTCTTTCCCAATTTCCCACCTCCCTCTTGATCTTGGTTACATTGGCTTTGTTTGTGCAGAAGCTTTTCAATTTAATGTAATCAAAATTATCCATTTTGCATTTTATAATGCTCTCTAATTCTTGTTTGGTCCTAAAGTCTTCCCCTCTCCACAGATCTGTCAGGTAAACTATTCCTTGCTTTCCCAAATTGCTTACAGTATCATCCTTTACACCTAGATCATGCACCCATTTGGACTTGATTTTGGTATATGGTGTTAGATAATGGTCTATGCCCAGTTTCTGCCATACTGTATTCCAGTTTTCCCAGCAGTTTTTGTCAAATAGTGCATTCTTATCCCAAAAACTGGGGTCTTTGGGTTTATCGAACAATAGATTGCTATATTCATTAACTGCTGGGTCTCCTGCACCTAATCTATTCCATTGATCCACTACTCTACACCTCTGCCAGTACCAAGCAGTTTTGATGACTGCTGCTGTATAATACAGATGAAGATCTGGCATAGCTAGTCCACCTTCCCTAGCATTTCTTTTCATTAATTCCCTTGATATTCTAGACCTTTTGTTTTTCCAAATAAATTTTGTTATTATTTTGTCTAACTCTACAAAGTAGTTTTTTGGTAAATTGATTGGAATGGCACTAAATATATAATTTAGTTTGGGTAAAATTGTCATTTTTATTATATTAGCTCGACCCAGCCACGAGCAATTGATATTTTTCCAACTATTTAGATCTGTTTTTATTTGTGTGAGAAGTGTTTTGTAGTTGTGATCATATAGATTCTGGGTTTGTTTTGGCAAGTAGATTCCCAAATATTTTATAATGTCTACAGTGACTTTAAATGGGATTTCTCTTTCTATCTCTTGCTGTTGAGTTTTATTAGAGATGTACAGGAATGCTGAGGATTTATGTGGGTTTATTTTATATCCTGCAACTTTGCCAAATTTATTTATTGTCTCAAGTAATTTTTTACTTGATTCTCTAGGATTCTCTAAGTATATCATCATATCATCTGCAAAGAGTGACAGCTTGGTCACTTCTTTGCCTAATTTGATTCCTTTGATTTCTTTTTCTTCTCTAATTGCTACTGCTAACATTTCAAGTACCAGATTGAATAAGAGGGGTGATAGTGGACACCCTTGTTTCACTCCTGATCTTATTGGAAAGGCTTCTAGTTTATCCCCATTGCATATAATACTTGCTGATGGTTTTAGATAGATGCTAGCAACTATTTTAAGGAAGGCTCCATTTATTCCTATACTTTCTAGTGCATTCAGAGTTTTTTGAGTTTTGGAGGTGGATAGTTTTTTGTATCATGAGTCCTTTGGAACTGTCTTGGATCACTGTATTAATCAAAGTGGCCAAGTCTTTCACAATTGATCATTGTTACAACATTGGTATTACTGTGTACAATGATCTCATGGTTCTTCTTACTTTATTTTGCATGAATTGACATAGGACTTGTCATATTTTCCCTTGAAAACAACACCCTCATCATTTCTTTTTTTTTTTTTTTAATAAAGCATTTGGGGTTAAGTAACTTCTCAGGGTTACACGGCTAGTCATTATTTGTGTGTGGGTGCTCATTTTCTGAGGCCGGATTTGATCTCAGGTCATCCCAACTCTGAGGCTGGCGCTCTTACTCACTGCGCCACCTAGCTGCCCCTTTAGGGCAATTGGGGTTAAGTAACTTGCCCAAGGTTACACGGCTAGGTTTTTTTGTTTGTGTGGATTAAGTGTCTGAGGCCAGCTCCGAACTCAGGTCCTTCTGACTCTAGGGCCGGCGCTCTATTCACTGCGCCA
>WOXC01002410.1:0-157963 GCA_011680675.1 Gymnobelideus leadbeateri | reverse complement strand
ATCAAAAAGCCTGCTAGAAAGGCCTACGGTAAGAGGGGATTTTTGTGATAATTACACAAAATAGATCGTGTAAATCCCAGTAGAAACAAAACAGCTTTCAGGCAATGTTTAGCAGCATTTGGAATGCTTAGAGAAGAAAATGTCTTTAAGATCTATATGCTATGGCAAAATCCACTGTTTATCCCCTGTCAATGGTGCAGGGAAATAAGATCATTAAGTTCAGGGAAAATAGCTATTTTAATTATAAAATCCTTTTGTAGAAGACATTAATCTTCATCTTTTGCTGCACAATATTCACCTAAGGTTTATTTATGTTTTTTTCTCTATAAGATACAATACTATAAATGTATAGAATAGAAATTTGTCCATGATATCACTTATACTCATGAGAATAGCATAATGTGAGAGTGTAGCAAATACAATCATAGTCACAAAGACCAGGGCTGTGCAGCCCTAAAGTCCAGGGGAGTCACAGGGCCTGGCAGCCAAACCCTCCTCCCTGCCCCCGCATACTCTGCCCAGGACCAAACATCCCCAGAACCCATGGCTCAGGTCTGGAGGATAGACCCCAAAGTGGGAGGCCTGGGAACAAGATCAGCCTAATTCTGAGGCCAGCTAACCACTGTGCCATTCTGCGTTTCACATTTCTTCATAGGTATAGAAAGAGACACATATGTGTATATACAATATATTAATATATGCATACAGATGTGTATATACATACATATATAAATTTGTGTATTTCATATTTATGTACTACTCTATAGTTATGTAGTCTACAAACTACGACAACTTTGTGAAGTATATGACGTAAACATTATTATCCCCATTTTATAGTTGAGGAGACTGATGTTTAGAGTTGTTGAGTGACTTGCTCACAATCACATCACAAGGAATGGTTCAAGGGAAACTGCTAGATTTGAATTTGGAGTCAGGAGACTTGGATCCCAACTTTGTTATTTGTTATGTGTGACCTCCTGCAATTTGCCCAACCTTTCTCAGACTTATCTCAAAAAGGAGGGGGTTGGGCTCAACCACCTCCAAGGTGAAAAAAAAAATAATTCAACTTTGAGAACCTTTCAAACTCTAAATCTGTGATTCTATTCTGATTCTAAGGAGTTACATAGATACACATTACTTGAAGCCACATTGTCAAGCACCAAGTGCATTGCTAATTCCACTGTACCAGAGAAGCTACAAAATATTTTTACAAACATTTGGATAATAATAAGAATCATGATAGGCATGGTGGTGTAGACCTGGAATCCTTGGTCCTAAGGAGGCTGAGGCCAGCGGGTAGATTGAGTTTGGGAATTCTGAGCTGCGGTAGGGCTAAAGCCAATTAGCACCAAGATGATCATTCCTCATGCCAATAGGCTGCCCAAGAGGAGGCCACCTGGCTTAGAGCAGAAAGATATTGGGTCTAATCAGTAGTGGGATCAAGCCTGTGGAGTCTGAATGAGGTAGGGAGACCCAGATGAAAAAAAATACCATGAGACCGACTTCTGCCTTTAGTTCCTTGCTTCTCCAATAGAGGTAAGACAACTATGCAAATGAATAGTGTTTCTCTTGGATCCTTAGAAAAGGGAGGCTGGTGAGACTTAAAATTAAAATGGAAAATATTCAACCTAGCAGTGGTCTTATTCAGGGCATTAGGTACTTGTCACTCTTATTTCCTGCAAGTTAACATTATAATTTGAGGTGTCAGAGAATGTAAGGAAAACTAGGGGCCAAGACCTAAATCTCACAGTTTAGCCCCAGGATTCTACTAGGTTATCGGGTGATCAAATAGAACAGAGGTTGTCAACCAAGTATAGTAGAGAACAGATATTGATGACCAATTATACCATAAGGTGTAGCATACAGCAGAAGGTGAACCATATAATTTTGAGTACAACAGACCAGCCAGAACAAAATTATAAAGTCAGAATCATTTGCCTTAGACCCCTTCTAGCTCTCTTCTCAGTTCCTCCCATTTCCCTCCTGCTGCTCCCCCACTTCCCCAGAGATTTCCTCTGTAAGCTCCTCACTCTCCAGAGGTGCTGATCTGCTATCCATTTTTGTTCTCAGTTGGTTGTTGGCTAATCCTTGTTCTTGAGGCAGGTAGATCATGATAGCATAATGAATTAAGTTGAAACCTCCCGTGAAGCTGAGATAATACAATTTGCCTTCTTCTTAGCTAGAGACCAAGAAAGAAAAGATATATGATCCAGAATCTCCTCTGAGATAGAAGCATGAGAGAGCAGTAGACAATGCAGTATGAATGAGAGGATGCTCACTGAAAAGCCTTCGTACTGACTTTGCCACCAACTGGCCACATGAATGTGGGCAAATTATCTCCCCTCTCTGGGCCTCAGTTTTCCCATTTGAAAATGTCAGTATTAGACTAGATAAGGGGTTCATAACTTCTTTTTTGTGTTAGACTCTTTCACAGTCTGGTGAAGCGTATGAACCTTTTTGCAGTATAATGTATTATTTTTAAAATTGTAATTGAAAGGAATGTTAAATTTCAGTTAGAGGTAAGTGAAAATAAAGATGTAATTTTTCCCTATACAACTTTATGGCTCTTCTGAAATCTATCCATGGACCTCCCTGGTTAAGAAATCCTGAACTAGAGTATCTCTCAGGTCTCATCCAGCCCTAATATATTTTGTTGCCCCTTCAAGTTCTAATGTTCTAAGGTGTGTTCTAGCTCAAGGATTCTATGAGTGTGGTGTCTGTGGTGTCATATTAGTACCTGGAATATAATATAGTACTTGAAAGTTTGTAAGGTTCTTTAGAGATATTATATAATTTGAGCATCACAACAATCCCAAGAGGTATGTATTATATATATACATATACATATATATATACACACACACACACACACATATATATACACATATATATGTGTGTGTATGTGTATGTATATACACACAATATATATTCAAATTTTTTACAACGTATATATATATATATATATATATATATATATATATATATATATATATATATGCAATTCTGTTTTAGAGATAAGGAAACCGGGACTCAGAAGACAACACAAAGCACTAGGAAGAACACTAGTTTTCAACTTAGAGGATCTGGGTTCAGATTCCATCTGATGCTTTGAATTTGCCTGATCTTGCACAAAACTCCACCGGTCCTCAATTTCCCCATCTGTAAAATGGGGGTGGGTTGGACAAGATGGACTCTGAAACTAGTTCCACTTCCAAAATTGTGATCTCATGACTTGCCATGGGGATACTCAGAGGTAATACATGAGCTCAGGTATTCTTGACTCCAAATTGGGTACTCTGTATGTTAAAACAGATGCCTTTTTAGTTCCTGAGTTTGAATTTTGGCTCTGTTTCCTTTATGACCTTGGGCAAGCTTTTGCTTTCTTTCCAGTTTTGGCAGAAAGTTGCTAATCAAAGGTGAATAAGCAAGCTCCCAATTTAGGAAGAAAAAGCAGGAAGCTCATTATTGTTCAATCATTTCAGTCATGACTCTTCATGACTCTATTTAGGGTTTGCTTGGCAAAGATATTGGAGTGCTTTGCCATTTCCTTTTTCAGCTCATTGAGGAAACTTAGGTAGACAGGGTAAAGTGACTTGCCCAGGGTCACACAGATAGGAAGTTTCTGAGGCTGTATTTTAACTCAGGAAGATGAGTCTTCCTGACTCCAGGTATGGTGTTGTATCTGCTGTTTCACCTAGCTGCCCAATGTCTCAGAAAATGCCAACATCTGAGTCCCTCAGTGAGGTAAACAAACATGATATAAAACCGGTTTGCTACAAAAGTTATCCACAAGACCTACAAAGAAGGAAGATGAGGACCTGTGGATATCATTTCCAGCAAATAATGGAGGGTAAGGATACTTTTCAGTGATCTGTGCGAAGTTTGTATTTCTGGCAATGACAAGTAATAACTTGTTTGTTAATAACAAATAATAGTTTTAAAATATTATAATTATAAACATAATGGTCTCCCTACTAAAAAGCATTAGATGGCCTGGTGATAAGTCTATAGGTGATAAGAAAAAATAAAATCTTCCTTGAAAAATGGAAGCAATGCATTGAAGAGAGAGCAAAGATTCACTTTATATTAAGAAGATAAATTCCTGTGGGAATATTGGAGTCAGAGTAAGGAAGCATTAATAAAGGAGGCAAAAATGATAATCCCATGGAAATGTACTATAGACCACCTGGACAGAAGGAAGAATTCTAGAAAGAATTTGGTAAATAAATCATAAATTATAGTAGGGCTGTAGTAGGGATGTGGAGTTTTGGTTATGAAATCTGTCACTGCTGAATGAACTTCACTATGAAATCAGGCAGCTGCTGATACCCTTCTTCCCACATGGAAACTTATAGCAGTTAATGCTTTATTCACCACCAGGGAAGAGAGAGATTATCTGTTGGAAGCTTCTGAATATACATTCAATACTAACTCTGGAGCAAATGAAAACAGAAATAGAAAATACTCATCTGTGCTCTAAAGTGTGGAGAAAAAGGGCTCTCCACCAGGCACTTCTGGAAGCAGGTTCAACTTGACTTCATATGTATTAATACAAGGCAGAAGATAGTGTACATTCTCTACCAAATTGGCCCTTCCTGGCCAGTTCCATCAATTGGCAAACAAACAAACAAACAAACAAAAGATTGTTTTGCTTGTGGTCATTTTGCCAGTGAAAGTGACCTTTAGCTTGGAAGAGCCAGAGGGAAACAAGTTCATGAAATGTACTGAGATGATATGGCATAATCAAAAGAACATTGAATTTAAAGTTAGAGGTCCTACTTTTAATGTATCGCTCTGCCATGTACCTGTGTGACATTGAGTAATTAATTTCTACTGTCTATATATTCTTTATTATAAAATAAGGTTTTGTACTGGATGGTTTATAAGGTAATTTATGGCTCTAAATGTTATGAATTCAAACCCAAGATAAGTGAGGAGATAGCAAGAGAGAATCTATAATACCTGCTCTAAATTGGTTCAAGTCATTGATTCTAGACAAACTACATCTAAAGAACTGAAAGAATGGGCAAATATGATCGTTGTGTGACTGTCAATGATTTCTGAAAAAAGAAAAATGGGAGAGGAATATTAAGACTGGAGGAGGGGGGGCGGCCAGGTGGCGCAGTGAGAGCGCTGGCCTCGGAGTTGGGATGACCCGAGATCGAATCTGGCCTCAGAAAATGAGCACCCACACATAAATAATGACTGGCCGTGTAACCTTGAGCAAGTTACTTAACCCCAATTGCTTTAAAAAAAAGACTGGAGGAGGGGCAAATATTTTCTGGATTCTCAAAGAAAGAAAATGTGGACTATGCAAAGCATGAGTTAAAAAGCTTGACTTAAATAGCTGGGAAAATTTTAGAATGATATGTGAAGATTTATGTAGAAAACAAAATGCTGCTCACTTAGAGCCAACATCGATTCACCAAGAGGAGATTATGTCATACTAATTGCAACCTTCTTTTGCTTTATTGTGTTGCTAGACTAGCAGATCAGGAGAATGCCATAAATACACCATGCCTGAACTTAAGTAAATCTCTTATACTATCCTGGACAATATGCAAAGATTTGAACTCTTTTATGTGGTAGGCACCATTCTTTTCTATGAGGTACATGCAAATGATAACCAGGGGCTTAAGTTACAGGCACTGTCCTAGAGGGTTTAAAGACAACAACAAATAAGACAATTCTTGTTCTCCATAAGCTTGCGTGCGTGCGTGCGTGCGTGTGTGTGTGTGTGTGTGTGTGTGTAAGAGACAGAGGATAACATATATACAGGTAAGTAAATACAAAGAATATACAAAGTAACTTGGAGGAATCATTAATTCCTTCAAAGACCTGGAAAGGACTTGAATAGGAGCTGAGACTGGAGTTGACCCTGGTAGAGTTAGTCATTCCAAAGGCAGAGGGAGAGTATTCCAGGCCTGTGTGGAGGTGAATTTAACATGTGGTTTTGTGACATCCTCCAGCTACATTCAGCAATATGAAAATAGGAGAAGGTAGATGTTGGGAATAATCCAGTGCTGGAATTTGGAAAGAGCTGAGCAGTTCTGAAATGAAAGGACAGGGAACAGTACAAAGTTTTCAGGTAAACTTTAGGCTCAGAAGAGAGTAAAGACATGGCCAGATCAAGGGTGGGATATGATTGGATTGTAGTTAGAGTTTTTATGTTAGCTAATCTAAAATGGGTCCTCACCACTGTACAGCAATGTTTTTATTCTTCCCTGATTGACTCTCTTGCACTCGTAATGAGTTTTTTTCAAGTTTTTTCTTCCATTTTAAGCCATATTTTAATCTCAGAAAGCAGGCAAAGGTGGGGTGACTAGAGGTTGCAGAGAGGAAAAGATGAAGAATAAATTTAGGAGGGGAGAGATACAGGAAAACACAGATGGATAAGAGATTGTGATAAGATAAAAGAACTCCACTTATAGATTGTGGAGGTATAATACTTTTAGGATAAGGTCAAGGATATAATCATATGTGGATAAGGCAGAATAAAGATTATAGGAGTTGAGGAAGTTGATGAATTAGAGAAACCAAGGTATTCAAAGAAGCAGATATATGTAAATTCAAGCCCCCAAATATGAATGCAAAGGTTGGAATAAGGAAAGAGAAAAACTGAAGCTCAGGCACTGAATTCTTTGAGAGAGGAAGGACAATGACCTACGGTTGGTTGATAACTGCCACCAAAGTCTGGATTTGGAATGAACCTTAAAGATGGAGAGATTGCTGAATGATGGAATGGGGAAGAAGTCTGAAAGTTGGGAAATACTAGAGATAAGAGAGAGAGAGAGTGGGAATGATAATTGGTTCTGGTGATATGCCAGAGAAAATCAAAGAGAACAATATTAAAAGATTGAGCTTGGCAATTAAAAAGGCCACCTTTTTCATGTGAGAGAAGAGTGAAGGAAGAGATAGCAGGAGAAGACATCTGAGAAATGTAGGAGGAGAGGAAGAAGGTAAGGAAAGATAACTCTCAGCAAATGACCTCAATTTTTTAAAGCAAAGTATGAGTTAAGGTCCTCAATTGAAGTATGGAAGGAGGAGATGCTATAGGAGGGTTGAGGAGACACAAGAAGAGCAACTATGGAGAGTGGGATAGTGAATAGATTAAGGAGTAGAATGATTGCCTAGCTGCTATGGGAGCCTAGTTGAGATCAGATAACATAAATTCATAATGGACCCAATAGCACAGTTTAATGATTTCTTCCAGATTTTTTTCAGGAGTATGTGGATAGGGGTGAAGGAGGCAGATGTTATGAGTAATCTAAGATTAATATTTGGAAAGGTGTTATCAACAGTAGGATAAAGGGACAAAGGATTGAGGAGTACAGGACAGTGCAGCATTGAAGTCATCCACTAGGGAATCAAATTAGAGAAGGGAGAAGAATATATTAAATGTAGGGATAGCAAATTGTGAAAAATTTGGGGGGTGAAGCAAATAAAGTTATAGTAAGGATGAAGAACAAAATAGTGAAAGATAGAATTATAAAAGATGATGATCAGATAAAGGGATTTGAGAATTTACAAACATGGAAAAGGAATATTTGAGAATGAAGGCAAGATAGAGTATGACCACCTTTGTGTGTAGGTAGAGTGGAAGAGCAGGTCATGGGAACTGAACAGATTGAGGAATGGGAAGCTAGTACATTTGAGGGAACATTAATTTGTATCCTGGAGTCCCCTAGTATAAGGGCAGGCCTTGTGGGGGAGACAAAGACTGTGAACTAGGCACTGAACTAATTGGAGAAAGGAGAAGATCTACAGACAAAATAATATCTTAGGCACCAGGATATGGAATGAATCATAAATTTGATAGCAGGAATGTCCAAGGAGGAGAAATTGCTTTGTGATGTTGGTTGAGAAGAAAGTTTGGAGAGCAAGTCTTTTAACACAGAGGTTGGCAAAAAGTGGCAAAGGAACTTGTGACATCCGGAAGGAGACAGGTTCCAATGAGTTACAGAAGATGGAATAAATATGAAAAGAAGGGCTTTAAGATTGGTTATAGATCACCTGTTCCAGAGGGCACAGTGGAAGGTGTGGATCTGGAGTAGAACAATGGAGAGGTACCATTGACTAAAATGGGAATAATGGAGCAGAAAATTGGGTCTGAAGAATGGGTTTGTAGAGAGTCAGAATCACTGGGAAAAGGAGGGTTTAAGGGGATGTCATTGTGCTAAGCATTGAGGAATGAATTCAAGCAGAGTATCGGTGGTTAGAGAGAGGTGCTTTGAAATGGATGCATGCTTAGTTTGTTCAAGTTTTCCTTCAAAATGAAACCTTATGGTATCCGGTGATGTGTACTGAGAAGCCCTGAGAGACATGACTCACAGCAGGCAGGAGCAGGAGGAGGCATAGGAACCAAGACAGAAGCTGCTGTGCTAGACCTGATTGAGAGAAGGACTTGGAGGGAATGTGGAGGCTTTCATCTAGGATCAAGATGACATTGATAAAGGGTTGCGAGCCATAGAAATGGAAGGAAAGTTACGTGGTTGGGTCTTATCTAGAGCAGACTACCTGGATAAAAGAATTCCAAGATTGGGGAAGGAATTGATAACTGGGGGAATAAGGAAATGCTTCTTGCAGAAGTTGACACTTGAGCAGACTTTTGAAAGGAACTATGGATTCCAGAAGTGGAGGTGAGAATGGAGAAGATTCCAGTGATGGGGCAGAGCCTGAGCAAAAACAGAGGTAAGAAATGTATATTCACTATGGAAAAGAACAAGAAGGTTAGTTTGTCTGGAATGAGTAAGAGTTTGAAATGTATAATCATCTAGAAAAGATAACCTGAATTCAGGATGTAAAGGGTTTTAAATGATAACCCGGAGTTTTTCATTGTACTCTAGAGGCCACTGGGGTCTACTGACACTTTCTGAGCAGGGGATTGACATAGGGAGTCCTGCACCTTGGTGTTATCAATTTGGCAGCTGTATGGAGGAGAGATTGGAGAGAAAATAGGAAGATAATGTAATAACTCAAATGAAATACAATGAGGGCCTGAACTAGAGAAAGGGACATATACTAAAGATGTTGAGGAGATTGAAATGACAAAACCTGGCCACTGATTGGATGTAACTGGTGAGGAAGGGTGCAGAGCTGACAATGAATGACTCCTAGGTTGTAGACCTGGATCACTGGAAGAATGGTGATGATCTCAGCTAAAAGAAGAAAGTTCAGAGGGAGAGGTAAACATAGGGGAAATATATGGAGTTTAAAGTCTTGATTAAAAAAAAATTCTTCACAAATACAAGCTAAGAGAAGCATGGCTAGACAAGAGTGGAATGCAAACTTAGTATGAATCAATAACCCAATCTGGCAAACAAAAAAGTTAATATAATCTTAGACTTCATTAAGAGAGGCATAGTAATAATAGCTAGCATTTAAGTAGCATCTACTATATGCTAGGCACTGTGCTAAGTGCTTTTATAAGTAATATCTCATCTGGTCCTCACAACAACCTTGAAAGATAGGGAAAATTATTAACTATATTTTACAGTTGAGGAAACTGAGGAAGACAGAGATTAACTGACTTGCTTAAAGTCATACAGTAAGTAACCAAGGCTGGATTTGAACTTAGGGTTATTGTGACTGCAGGTCCAGTGCTCTATTCACTAAAGCAAAGTATTTGTATCTCTGCAAAGTTTCCACAACAAGGAGGTAAAGGCCTGCTGCTCCCTGCTCTGATCAGAATCTATCTGGAGTATTACTCCCTGTTTTGGCACTATCTTTTAGGAAGGAAAATAGTCATCCAAATGAAGGGTATCAGTATGGTGTGAGGTATCATTCAAGGACTCATGGAAAGAATTGAGGTCACATTGATTGAAAAGAGGATGTAGTGGGGGTTACATGAAAGATGCCTTCAAGTATTTGAAGAGTTGTCACATGGATGGGCTATTAGGCTTGTTTTGACTCATCACCAGGCTGAACCTTTTGGGGGAAGGGTGTGTGTGAGGAATTTCGAACATCTAAGCAGAGGTTGAGAGCATTTTTTTTACATGTTGCCATCAAAAAGCACAAGATTTTGGTTCATGTCTTCCAGCCATATTTTTAATGCCTTTTCTGTCTTTGCTAATGCCTCCCTCACTTTTAATTAGATAGAAATGTTATTAAGTTCTTATTTGGATGGAATATAACTTAAAGGGGAAATTTTCGCCCCACAACCTGAAGGCAACATCGGAGAGGGATGAAGAGCTGAATAAGAGGAGCCAATGGAGGGAAAGACTTCCTTTCCATCCATGAGGTTTTATGCCCTACCCCCAACAAAACCCCAAACCTTTATTTCTCTTTCCTAAGGAATGAAATAGCAGGCCAGCTCCTTCCCAAAGGGGAGGGTCTAGTTTGTCAGTGCCAATTGAGGCCAAAGTTAGACACATTTGAACTTGTCCCTGTACGGGAAAAGGGGGAGGTTTTCCCCAGGAGCTCAGGCAGAAAAGAGGGCATTTCTGGAGATAGGGCCTGGAAGAAAGTGTTGTTAAGAAAAAATAAAATTGATAAACTAGGGACATAGAAAGCTCTCTGGAATTTTACAAATGGATTACATTCAAGGACTAGAACTCTTGTATCAGTTTGTTAAACTTTTCAGGGGGTGGGTGGTGGGAGAAGGGATTGTGGGACCCTAACAACCCACTGGCCACCAGAGAAATCACTTTGGACCACTGTATGTACTTGGATACATGCAAATTAAATGCAAATATATAAGATAATACTCTATTTAGCCCCAGAAAGCCAAAAACAGGAGCAATGGGTAGAAGTGTCAGAGAAATAGATTTTAGTTTGTATAAGGTAAAACTTTCTAATAATTAGTGCTACCTAAAAGTGGAATGAGTAGTCTTGACAGTGGGTTCCCTTTGCCTTTAACCTGTAAGTCTCAACATGGAGGCTGTTGTTGTTTGTCCTTCATTCTTGAAGAGGGCCATGATGTCAGGAAGATGATGCCATGACTTGCAAGTGAATTGGATTTAAGTGAGAGAGGGCTGTACAAATCCTTGTCTGATTCCCTAAAGCTGAAGGAAGAGCTGTTTTGCACTGTTATCATCAGTAACAATCCTTAGGAAACTTACTGACTACCCAAGGCTGCCCATTATGTTGCATAGCTTTAATTGTTAGGAGGCTTTTCCTTACCCCAAATTTACCTCTTTGCAGTTCCTACCATTGTTTCTAGGTTGCTCTACTAAGGTTAAGCATAACAATTATAATACCTTATTGGAGTGAAGTTCAGTGGATAGAGAACTGAATATTGAGTCTGGAAGATCTGAGTTGAAATCTAGCCTAAGGGGCTTCCTAGCAGTTTGGTCCTGAGAAAGTTACTTAATCTCTCTGCCTGCCTCAATTTCTTCATTTGTGAAATGGAGGCAGCACCCAACTCTCCGTGTTTCTGTGACAATAAAATGAGATAGTATTTGTATTTTGAAAACCTTAAAGCTTTAAATAATGTTATTAGTAATTACAAGTAGTAGTATGGTATATCCTTTCAGAGAGGAAGCATAATAACAAAGGAAATAGTACTGGATTAGGCATCAGAGGGCCTACATTCAAACGCCACCCCTGATTCTACCTATGTGACTATGTGACTCTAGGTAATTTAATATTTTTGGCCTTAGTTTTCTCCTCCATAAACCTGAGGGATACTGGACTGTATGACCTCTGAGGTCTCTTCTAGCTATAAATTTATAATTGTATGAGAATAAACTAGTTGAAAATAGCTATCATGTCTTTGACCAAATCTTTTTTGTAGACTCAACATTGCTAATTCCTTTGACCCATCCTTATATGGCATGATGTTGTGGCTTTTCACCATCCTAATTGTCTTCAACTCTCCAATGCACTTGCCAAAAAGTGAGGCTTAAAGAAAAGGGCCTGGCTTAAAATCTTGACTGCTTCTTACTGTCTATGGTGACCCTGGAAAAATTACTTCTTTTCTCTGGTCTTCAGCAACATCAGCTGTAAAATGGGGTGGTTGGACTGGAAAATCTCTAAAACTCCTTCTGTCTTCAAAATCTTATGATCTTATAACTATGTGCCCTTCCAAAGAGTTAGAGGAATGAGGGAAAGTTGTGTAAAACAAACCTTTAAAACAACTTTTTAAAGAAAAATTCTGTAGTGGGAGATCCTGAGGTGAAGGCTCTGTGGTGGGGCAGAGACACCAGGATAACAAGTGGGAGCTGTGGAGGAAGCCTCTCCCAAAGGGAAGAGGGCAGGACCAGGCAGGGCCAGGACAGAGAGGAACTTACTTGGGAAATAACAGGAAGAATAGATGGGAAGGAGCATGCCATTAGGTAGCTTCTTATTTTAACTTGGTATTCTTACTAAACTCAGTTGTTTTTCCTGCTGCTAAAAGAATGTAAGTGTTGAATGCCCTCTAAATTTCAGTACCCTGTGGCAAAACATTGGTAGCCCAGTCCTGGTTATGGCTCTTAGCAGAAAATCCAATATCCAGGTAAATGGTTAAAGGATGTCAACCAGAAGGGAGACAGCAGGTCAGCTCTTGGGGTTTGAAAAAGAGAAGAAAGGCTTCAGCAGGAACTAGTTGAGGAACCAACAAATGTCCAGAAGGACTTGCCCTTGCAGGAGGATTCCAGGCAGATGCTATAGCAGTAGCTTCACTCACAGCTGCCTCCAAACACAGATGATAGAGTATTATTTTCCTTTGATGCATGGCAGTTAAAAACAGTATATTTTTCCACTCTTTTCAAAAGGATTCATGAGTCATGGAAACAGCATAATTGCTTTTCAGACAAAGAAACACAGAAGTATAAAGACTTTAACCATCATTTAATTTTACCTCATTCTACTGATGAACCCCAGAGAAAGGCAATAACTTGCCCAAGGTTACACAACTATACCAAGACCCAAGCATTGCCCTCATTGATCTAGCCCAATATCTTCCCTTCAAAAGTAAGTACAGTGAGAATGAGGTGTGGGTTTGAAGCTCAAGGTTCAAGTACTAATCTCACTAATTCCCACTTATGTGAGCTTAGATGAGTCTCTTAGGCAACTTCACTGGCCTTGGTTTCTTCATGTATAAATCAAAAGGACTGGATAAGGTGAGATCTCTTGTAGTTATAATTCTGTGAAACAATGACATTCTTCCTAAGTCACAGATCAAATCATTGCAAGTCAGAGAGAATGGGTTGGTTAGGAATGCCAGAACCATGCCCCATGCCTGCAATGATCTCCCTCTTTATCTCTGCCTACTGGATTCTTTTAAGTCTAATGAAAATCTCATCTTCTATAGGAACTTTCGCAGCTCCTCTTAATCCTAGAGGCTCCACTCTTTTAATTATCCCTTCTTACTTTTTATGTAACTTATTTGATTGTTGTTTCTGCCATTAGATTATGAGCTCCTTGAGGGCAAGGATTGTCTTTTGTCCCTTTTTGTATCCTCAGTGCTTAGGAAAGTGTCTGGCACATTGTAGCACTTAACAAATGTTTATTGATTGACATAGTTAGCTATGGCATGACTTGCATTGGAACACAGATCTTAAGACTTCCAGTTAAAACTCTTTCCATTGTACCACGGTCTCCTTTCCTCCCCCCACCCCCCGCCCCCTGCCAAGACCTCAGAAAGAGGAGGCTCTGCTTAAAAATAAGTACATACATTTTATTTTGTATAATTTATTTCATATCTACTATACCTACTTTCCAGAAAAAAGAAAACCCATTCATCATAACAAACTAACAAATAAATATTCTGGCATTATAGTATTGCATAGTCATATGGCTTCCCTCTCCACATCTGCAGAGAAAGGAGGAAGAAGTCATTTTCATATCTCTTCTTTGGAACCAAACACAGTTATTGCATTTTCACAGTATTCACTTTTAATTGTTTTCGTGTTGTTTTTTTTCCTATTCAAACTGATGCAGTCATTTTGTATCCTGTTTTCCTGCTGCTTTTCACTTCACTTTGCATCAGTTCATATAAGTCTTTCCATATTTGTCTGTATGCATCATGTTCAGGATTACTGGTGTCAAACTAAAAAACAAAACAAAGCAGGTCTCTGCTGGCTGCAGATTAACATAAAAACATAAATGCACATTATATTATATTTTCTTTTACTGTTAAATATTTTCAATTGCATTTTAATCTTGTTTCCCAATCAGCTATATGGACTCAGAGGTTGACACCACTAGCTTTTAACACAGTGATATTCCACAACCTTCATGTACCACAACTTGGTTAGTCAATCCCCAACTGAGAGACTTCTCCTTTATTTGCAACTACAAACAGAGCAGTTATAAATATCTTATTGCATATAGAACCTTTCTTTTTATTGTTGACCTCCTTGAAGCAGTAGAATCTCTGGGTCAAAGATGTTTATCTCTTTCTTTGAATAATTTCAAATTGCTTTTCAGAATGGTGGGACTGACTCACACCTCCTCCCATAGGGCCTGGATGTGCCCATCCTTCCACAACCCCTCTCACATTAGTTATTTCCATCTTTTGTCATCTTTGACCACTTGCTGGGTATAAGAGTTGTTTTGATGTGCCCTTCTCTTATTACTAATGGTTTGGAACATTCCTTCTTATGGCTGTTAATAGTTTGCTATTTTTTTCTTTGAGATTTTTGTGACCGTGTTTATCTATCAGGAGGAGAATATACTTTTGATTATTTACAAAGCATAGATGTGAGAGATTAGCTTGTCAAGTACCTTCATTTTATAGATTTGAAAACTGAGCCCCTGAGAGGGGAAATAACTTGCCCATTTATATTCACATAATGAGTTAATATCAGAGCTTGGATTAAACACTGGTCCTGCTGTCTTCTGGTCTAGAGTTCTCTCCACCACATAGTACATAGAGTCGGACTGTTCTCCAACCCCAGCCTCCTACCAAGTCCCACACTGTTATTAAGCAACTCTGTTATTAAGCAACTCTGCTGGGACATTGCCCCCAATGACCTCCCATGCAGAACCTGCCAAATGTCACTGCCTTTATAATAAGCATAAATTTTTTCCCCCTTTGGTATTTGGAGAACAGTGTCCAGACTTACTGTGGCTGTCCCCTCTGCGATTAAGGCCAGCAATCAGACCAGACATTTGATGGAATATGAGCCTGGGCTGATTAGTAAAACGCACTTTGGCCTCAGGTTAATAGCTGATCTCACAGTATGGCGACAGAGTAATTATCAGTTAAAAGGTCTCAGTACAGGGCTCTGTAGTGTCTGAAAGACCTGGCACCATTTAAATGCAGTATCAGGAAAATAATCTTATATCTGTGAGCACCAGGTAGCTGAGGGGACCCCACTGCTACTGTGACCCTGGCAGATCAGTCTCACCTTCAAATTGGTTGGATTGGCTTAACAGCCACTCTTTACATAGATTTTCTTGTGGCTTTTATCAGTCGGGTCTGACTGAATATTCTTATGCTTGGTTTGATAGAGAAAGCATGGTATAGCAGCAAGAACATTGGATAATGTGTGAGAAACCTGGGTTTTAATCATGTATTTTTTACTTACTAGCTGAGGGATATTATAAGGGGTGTGCTGTTAAGTGGGCAACTAGGTGACAGTGAATAGAGCACTATGCTTGGAACTAGCAGGCCTCAGCTTCATGGGTTCAAATCTGGCCTTAGACACTTATTAGCTGTGCAACTTTGTCACTTAGCCCTCAGTTTACTCATCTGTAAAATGAGTGGAGAAGGAAATGACAAACTGCTCTAATATCTCTGCCAAGAAGACCTTCAAATGGGGTCGTGAAGAGCTGGGCATGACTAAAATGACTCAACAATAACAAATATGCATGTATTTAAAAATATCCTTCACATTTTGAAGTTTAATCTGTATTTATATTTTCACTATCACTTCTGTAGCAGACATTAAAAATCAGGAAATTAACAAAAAAATAAATCTGAATAATCTGAAAATTTAACAGTTGGCTCCAGCAAGCTAGACAGATCTCACTCTAGCCACTGGATTATTTTGTCTCTCCATTGTGGGCCTCAGTTTCCTCCTTTGTTAAGAGAGAGGGACAGTTGGAGTAGATCATCAATTCTTAACCTTGAGTATGTGAACATGTTGGGTTTAAAGAATTCTTTAATTCCTGTATTTCATTATCATGGCTTTACTTTATAAACATATGTATTTTATTTTATATATTTAAAAGTTTCATTCTGAGGAGGGGACCATAGGCTTTTCTAGGCTGCAAAGAGGTCCATGCCATATGTAAAAATAGAATCTTGAATCTGTAAGGTTACTTCTTGCTATAACATTTTGAGTTCCTTGTTCTAATATTCTATATTCTAAGGGCTTCTCTAATCCCAATATTCTATGAATGTTCTAATAACAAATACTCTATGGTCAGGTCTGGGTATGACACACTCTCTATTCTAATGTCTCTGGTTTCTTTGTGAGAAGATGAATCCTTAACTGAAGAGTTCAAGGAGATGATCTAGGTGGTATTGCCTTCAAAATAAATACTCAAAGCCAAGAGATGTCTTACCAAAATTCAACAAACATTCACCTGCTATGTACCAGGCACTGTGCTAGGTACTATGTGCTAGGTACTCAGTACAAAGCAAACATAAACTGTCTCTACCCTCAAGAAGCTTATATTTTATTGAGAGAATACAATATAGATAAGTCAGTATGAAGTCAATATAAAGCAATTTCGGTGGAAATTTAATCACCCAATCAGCAAGTATTTGTTAAATGCTGTTAGGGCTTGGGTATACTCATGAGGAACTTAATTCTATCTTGGGAGACATGTACATAAACAGATTAAATATGTCTCCACACATAGATATATTTAATATATTAATAATAATGTATATATATTATATACAGAATAAATAAAATGTAGTTTGAGAGGAAAGGCAATGGTAATTGTGGGGATCAGGAGAGGCATCACATAGGAGAGAGTGTTTGAATTGAATCTTGAAGGAAGTAAGGGATTCTGTGAGGTATAGGTGATGAGGAAGACTATTTCTGATGTGAACACAGTTAGTGCAAAGATATGGAGATGGGGAGTGGAGTGATACTTAAGGAAGAGTAAAAAGGCCAGTTTGGCAAGATATTATGACACAGGAAGGAAGGTAATTTATAATGAGACCAACCTCTTTGGGCCATCTTGTGAAGGGCTTTAGAAACCAGATAAAATTTTACATTTTATCCTGTAGCCAACAGGGAGCCACAGTGAAACCACTGTGTTTTCACTAAAGAGGTGAGTGACATGGTTAGGTCTATCTTAATTAATGGTTACATCTGGGGGATCATGGAAGGCCTTGTGTATGGTGGTAACTAAACTGAGTTTACAAGGGAGCTAGGCATTCCAAAGGTCAAGGTGAGAAAGGAACACAAACCAAGTAATCAGAATAACGTGGGCCAGGGTCCAGAAGGAGGAGATGGACATTCCTGTATGGGAAATAGCTAGTGTGCTAATATGGCAATAACATAGGGTGTGCAAAGGGGACTAAAATGAAATCAACTCACAAATGTGGTTTGGATCCAGAGATTGATGCAGTTTAAATGCCTAGCAAAGGGAGGTATTTTTGTACTAGAAGAAACAGGGATTCATTGAAGCTTTTTCAATAGGAATGAAGTGATTAGAAATGTGTTTTAGGAATATCCCATTGTTAGCATGTGGAAGATGAATTAGAAAAATAATAATAGCTAACCTTCATATGGCACTTACTATGTTTAAGATGCTTTACAATTATGATCTCATTTGATCGTAACAACAAGCCTGGTAGATAGGTTCTATTATTTTTCCCTTTTTACAGAAGAGGAAACCTAAGCAAACAGACATTAAGTCGCCCAGGATCACACAGCTAGGAAGTGTCTGGGGCTGGATCTAAACTCAGGCCTTCTTGATCCAATGCCCAGTGCTTTCTCTACTGCACCACCTAGAAAGGGTAAAACTTAGAAGTAAGGAGGCTTATTAGAAGGCTGTTGTAATGGTCCAGGTGGAAACTGATGAAATCCTAAGGTATAGTGTTGCCTACTGCCTTTTCTCATTCTTTTGTCCTTCTTGACCTCTCTGCAGTACTTTACCCTGTTGACCACGTTCCTCCTTGACAATTTCTCCTCTCTGGGTTTTCATGGAGGGCTCATTCTCATTCTTCTACCTGGCTAGCTGCTTTCTCTCAGTATCCCTTGCTGGTTCATCATCCAGATGCTGTCCTGCTCATTTCCTCCCCTCCTTTACTTCAATATACCTCAGATTTCTATTCAAAGTACGCTTCTCTTTTGGTAACTTCATGATCTCCCACCAGCCCATCATCTGTATCCAAATGACTCCCAGTTCTATAGAGCTAGACCTAGTCCCCTTTTCTGAGCTTCAGTCCCATTTCACCACCTGTTTATTGGACATTTCCAACTAGATTTCTTGTAGGAGCTTCAAACTTAGCATGTATAAAACCATAATTCTTTATCTTCAAATCCATTCCTTTTCCTTACTTCCCTATTTCTGTTACAGGCACCATTTTCCTTCCACTTCTACTGATTTATAATCTCTGAGTTCTCCTTGACTCTTCATTCTCATTTGCCCCTCATATCTGATCCATTACCAAGTTTCATCCAGTCTATCTCTATAATATCTCTTGCATATATTCCCTTTCATCTACTCACATGAATATCACACTAGTTCAAGTTCTCATCACTTCTCCCCCGAACTATTGCAATAATCTTCCCAACTGTTTTCTTGCTTCTGCTCTCTTCTCTTTCTATCCATCACTACACAGCTGCCAGAGGATTTTTCCTAAAGCAGAAATCATGTCACTTCCTTGCTCACAAAGTACTCAACCTTCCTTCTTGACTCTAGAATACAATGCAAATTCCTCTGCTTGACTTTCTTTCTTCTTAAAGCTTCAAACTAATTTCTAGGTGGCATATTTCTATTTTTAAAAGAAGTTTTTATGGATATCTTCAGTTTCATATATCATCAAGATCTCCAAAATAAATATCTTTTCCTTAAAATCCATCTCATACAACAAAGAATATTTTTTTGGAGAAGGGGAAAATCAGCACAATTAATTAATGCATCGAAAGTCTGAACATGCAGTGTTTTGTATCTGTGGACCTTCCACCTCTCCAAAGGGGTACATTTGGGGTGTCGTCTCATATTTCTTCATTCCAGTTTTACTTGATCTTTATAATTTTGTTGCAATTATGTTTGATTTTTTGGTGTGTAGTTCTTATCATTTACATTGTTGTAGTTACTATGTATGCTGTTTCTTGGCTCTGCTTATTTCACTCTGCATCAGCCCATACATATCTTTCCATGTTTCTCTGCATTCATCATGTACATGATTTCTTACACAATAGTAATATTCCATTACATTCATGTGCCACACTTTGTTTATCTACTCTCTAACTGAAGGACATTTACTTTTATTTCAACTCTTTGCTCTCACAAAAATGATGCTAGAAATATTTTTGTGTAGTTGGGGATATTCTTCTTATCATGACTTCCTTGGGATATAAGCCCAGTAACTGGGTCTCTGATTCAAAGTGTGTGAACATTTTATTGACTTTATTTGCCTAATTCTAAACTACTTTGCAAAATAGTTATACCATTTCATAGCTCCACCAACCATGTATTAGTGTATCTGTCATTCTACAATCTCTCCAACAATAAATATTGCCATTTCAGTATGTTTTCCAATTTCTAGAATGTGAGGTGAAACCACAAGCTTGTCTTGATTTGCATTTCTCTTATTATTAGTGATTTGGAACATTATTTCATATGGTCGTGAATACTTTGCAATTCTTTTGAGAACTTTGTTCATATTCTTTGTCTACTTATCTATTGGAAAATGGCTATTGGTGCTTTCTTATCTTAGGTGCATTAATTTTGTCTGTGCAGAAGCTTTTTAGTTATTTCAAAGTTATTTATTTTATCTTTTGTAATTATCACTATCCTTTGTTTGCTTAAGAATATGTTTCCTACCCATAATTGTGAAAGGTATATGATCTATTTCTCTTCTATTTTTTATAGTATGATATTTAATGTTAAGATTGTGTATCCATTTAGAATGTATTGTAGAATATGGTGTTAGCTGTTGCTCTAAGCCTACTTTCTGCCAGGCTGCTTTCTCTGCTTGAATTTCAAAGCCTTTCACAATTTGGTTCCAGCCTACTCTTCCAAGTTTGTTATACTTAGACCTCCTCTAAACACTCCATTCTGGTCAAACAGTCTTATTTGTTGCTCACCCTATATGAAAACCCATTTTCTGTCATCATGCCTTTACTTTAAACATACTCCCTCCTAACCTCTGTCATTTAGAACCCCAAACCCCAAGCACCACGTCTTGCAGGAATCTAATCCTGAACCCCAGAGTGCTTGTCTCCTCCCCAACTTATTTGTACATACTTTTCATATATTTTGCATTTACTTATATATGTAAATGTCATTTCACCCAATAAAATGTAAGCTTTGTGGGGCAAGGTTCCTCTTTGCATTTCTAGTTCCTAGCAAAGAGTAGGCATTTAATAAATACTTATTACATAATCAGCATGACTCTAACTTATTGGATATGTTCTATGAAAGAGGGCAGAGAGTCAGTGATGACTCAGAGGATGCGAATCTGAGTGACTAGAAGGAGGACAGGGCCATCCACAAAAAGAGGACAGTTATGGAGGAAGTTGGGTTTAGTGGGAAAGATAATTTTTTAGGTTATGAACTGAATAAATGAATGAACAAAAGGATGAATGATCAAAGAAATGAAAAAAAACATTTCTGAGGTCATAATTTTATAGGATTTAGAGTTAGATAGAATCTTCCAGTTCCCCTAGTCTAATAGCACAGGTGAGGTTCGAATCTTGAACCTCTTACTCCAAATCACAGGATCATAGATTTAGAGCTAGAAGGGATCTTAGAGGCAATCAAGTCAACACCCTCTCCCCCATTATATAATTGAGGAAACTGAGGCAAGAGACATTAGTATTTTGTCCAAAGTTGTACAGTTGCCAAGAAACTCAGGTCTTCCAGACTCCAGGGCAGGTAGGTGACCTCCTCTTCCTACTAGCTGTGAGACCTTGGGCAAGTCACTTAACCCTGTTTGCCTCAGTTTCCTCATTTGTAAAATGAAGTAGAGAAGGAATGGCAAAATACTCCAGTATCTTTATCAAGAAAACCCCAAATGGGGTCACAAAGAATCTGACAAGATCAAAAGAACTCAACGATAGTAACAACTTCTGAATTCTAAGTCCAGTGTTCTATCCACTATGTTCTGCTGCCTCTGCAGTGGCCTCCCCTAGGGTCCTGTTGTGTAGATAAGGGAACCATTTCCTAATTTATACAACTTCCTTTACAAATAGCCTGGGCTCAGATGGATCTGGCCTCTGAGAGTTAGAAACTGAACCTATTGCACAATCCAAAGTCTGGGCTGCTGTTGAGAGGCAGATCTTCTGACAGCAGACAGCTTCAACTGGGAGGGAAGCAGGAGTCGCTTACGAAAGTAATTCTGTCTCCTCCAGAAATCTCAGCAGTAGCCACTTGTCAGAAGACGAAGAAGGGGGGAAAAAGCCAATTTATCACCTTCAATTCATGTTGAACAAGACACTGCAGCTTCTGTAGTTTGAAGAGCCCCCTTCTCCCCCCTCCCCTCCCCACACAGGCACTGAACAAACACCCCTAAATGCCTCCTTCACCTGCAGTGATGCTGGGCTTATGGAATGTTTTGGCCAATTAAAGGGCTCCCTGCTGCTGGAGTTGATCCACACCGGCAGAAAGAGAGAAGAGGCGGGGAGAGTGGAATCATTAAAATGGGAGAACAAAGGAAGTAGGATGAGTTCAAAAGAGATTAAAGCATGAATAAGAACCTTGAAATAGCCCAATCTGTTTCCTGGCAGCCCTTCATTCCCTGTGCATCTCCCAACCCCTCACAAAGAATCCTATTACTTGTAAGAAAGTAGCAGACAAACAGGGCTACCCTTACATGGTACCGCAATCAGAGTGGTTGCCCTCATCAATGTCAACAGTAGAGAAAAAAATTCCTCCAAGGCCCCTTCCTTCTCATAGATTTTTTGATCCTAGTTACAGAGTCAAAAAACCCTGGGTTCTGGCTTAGTCTCTGCTACTAAGTCCCTGTGCGACCTACAAGTCTCTACATTGTTATGGGCCTTAGTTTTCTCATCTGTAAAATGAGGGGTTTGAGTAAGTGGTCTCTAAAGTACCATCCGGCTCTAAAATTCTATGATCAATGAGCTGTATGACCTCTTGCTATAAGAAATTTCACAAAAAATAATTCCCACAATATGTTTCAGGGCTTTACGTGTATGCCAGCTCCTGTGTTAAGTATTACAGAAATGTGGAGGAAATTTTTGTCAATTGCAGACAGGGGTGGGAAGCAGGAGGCTCCCAACCCACCTGCCCTTACCACATACATTGTGAGTAAGGAAAGGAGTCAGTATAGGTAATGATTCTAGAGAAATAAGTCTTGGAATTCTGGTTCAGACAAAGTCAGGAATTACTTTTAGAACAAATGAGGGTGTAGCAGGAAAGACTTCGGGTGGTAGGGAATTCACCAAACCTGAACCATTGTGGCTGAGTGGGGTACAATGTGTTCCAGAGCAAGGACTAGTAAGGGTTGGAACAGTCTTCTACCTAGCAAGCTGACTTGCTGTGCGTTGCTGCTTTGAGGTTCTACTTGGTTCCCTTTCATTTTCTGTGGCTTTCTCGTGAGTTGGTTTATTTCAAGTGTTCAATGTAGGATTGTATGCCATGCTTGCATTTCCTTAGAAAGTGGTCTTTGAACTGCTCTTTCTTGTATGTCCCTGACTGAAGTAAGTAGCCCAGAGATGGGGTTATAGTTGTGGAGAGATTCATGACTAAGTACATGTAGATTAGCTTCTTGTCTTTTTCAATAATATCCAAGTCACTGCTTTTTCTCCCATCACCTGCCTCCCTGAATGATACTAAGCACCTAGAGCAGAGTCCCCTCTTTCATTCAACCAACAAATCACAGAATAGGGGCAATCACCTACAATTTGTTATATATGCTAAGGACAAGTTAAGCAAGAGTTAAGAAGATCCATCCCAGGAATGAGGCTAGCTGGCTTGGGCTTCCGGTGCCGGGAAAACCTACTTCTTTTTGGCAGCTTCTAGGCATTCATCATCATTCCTGCCTCCCAGCTAATGAGCACCTAAAGTGATTTTCTATTGCTTGCTATTCTCCAAAATTGTTCTAACATTTGGAAGGGCCCGGAAATTGACAGCCTAATACCCCTGCTTGCCTGTCTGTCTCGATGACTTGTCGAAGGCTGAGCTGATTGCTTCTCCGGCAACAATTATCCTGGGAGCTTCAGACAACGCTGTGGGAGATAAACAACTCATAATTTCAGAGGCGGGAGCCATGGGGGAAAATGTCCCTGCCCATTTAGACAAGGATCAGGATCTGGGATTGATACTAGCTCTGTGTTATTGTATTGGTAGCTTTGGGATTGGGAAAGGAAGTATCCTTACCATGTGACTTTGCTGAAGCTGAAGTCTGTCAAAAGTTCTTAAGCATTTATTAAAGACATATTGAATGCCCAGTTGCAGGCTACATGCTGAGGGGGAATAGGGAAGAGGAGACAGTCTCTTTGAGTTTCAAGTCCTTAAAACACTTATTTGCTGACCTTCTTATGTAATAGGAGGAGGCAAGGAACGACTTATTGATGTTTTTCAATGCTGCTGTTCCTTCCTCTTTGTTCCCACAGTTACTATCCTATGTAGACTCTTATAACCAAATCACAGAATGAAGGCAAAAAAGGACTTTGGGGTCCACCCAATTCTCTATGTTACAGAATCTCCAGTTTAAGAAGGAGGTCCAGGCCAAAATTGTCTTCATCTTTTTCCAGGCTCCAAAGTTCACTTAGTTCCACAGAACTTTCTCTATCATGTCACAGAAACCTCTTCAACATGGAGGCTCACTCCATCTGTGGATTGGAAGAATTCTTTGATGAGGCTTTAACTTTGGATTGGTTGTCCCATGTAATAGTAAGGGAATTTGAAGATCTTCCCTGCCCCTTAATGAGCCTCACTTAGAGCCTAACAAGAGAGGCTTGCTTAGGGTGTGTGTGTGTGTGTATATATATATATATATATATATATATATATATATATATATATACATACATATATATCTATCCCACAAATGTATAGTGTGATTTTGCCAGATGAAACTCTGGGTAGCCATTGCACCCCTGGCTTTGAAAACCCAGATATTGGTGCTTCTCTGTCTGGTAACTGACTATGTAGGTATGTGATGGTCAGGAAGCTAGAAGCCCTGCCTGTTGGTCTGTTGAGTTGTGTTATTTTCTCTGTCTGTATTTTTTGTCTGTTTATAATTTCTGTTTGTATTTTCTGAAGTTCAGGGTGCTAACTTTTCCCCCTGAACTAACTGAATCATATATATGTTTGATTAAAGTAAGGTTGTTAACCCATTTTGAGTTGTTTTCCTTCAGAAAAGCAAATCAAAGAACCTGTGCTAGCAGTCATCCTGGGTATGCTAGGGTGCTTGCTGTTACACCCCTCCCAACTTCTAATTTAAGGAGGATTTCCAGGTTAAAGATTTTTTAATTTTTCTCCAAGCTTCATTGCTAACTCATCTCCACAGAACTTTACTTCTCCCTCTTTCCCCCTCCCCTTTTTTTCAGCTTCCTTTTATGTGTTGTTTTCTTTTAAAGAATGTAAACTCCTAGAAAGCAGGAACTGTGTTTCTGCTTCTGTTTGTATTGCCAACATTTAACATACTACCTGGCAAAAACACTTGTTCACTGTCTGACTGATAAGGAAAACTGAAGCTCAGGGGAAAAAAATGAAGTGAATTGGTTCAGATCACATAGCTAGTAGGTAGGTAGAAGGGCTGGGATTAGAACCTAGGTCCTCCAATGCCAAATCCAGAATTCCTTACATTATATTATGCCACCTATTCTTCTAAAGTTTGGACCATTGCGTCAACCACTTGAGTGATCTTTTCCTCCTGTGCTTTCCTACTCCAACCTATCTTGCCAGATTAATGTTTCTAAAACACCACTTTATTATACATTTAGCTACTCAAAATTCTCATGTGGTTCCATACTGCTGGTGAAAGAAACTCACAACTCTGTCAGGAGTCTTTCATTAGACCTCTTAAGTCTTTCACCAACTGGCCTCACCCTGCCTTGCTCCCAGGACTTCTCATTTTTCTCTTAGCTATCAGGCCATATTTTTGTGAACATCTGAACATATCATATTTAATCTTGTACCCACTCATTGGCTCTTGCTGTCCTTTGTTGAATATTGACAAAGTACTGAGAACCTTGTGATTCCAGGATAATTTGGGGGGAGGTTGTAAGAGTGGAGGTACAGAGCTGAGCACCAAAGATTAATAGGCAGAAAGATTGGACATTCAATAAAGCTTATTTTCTTTAATGTGCAGGGAATGGGCTCACTCCGAGATAGAGATACAGAGCAGAGATCAAAAGAAGTAGGAGAGATACACTATTTTTCAGGAACTAGGTAAGAGAGCTCATTAAATCTAAGGAACAGGTCCCCAGAGGAATCAATCTGAGAAAGAGGGTCAGGATTGAGTATGGAGAAAGCTTAGGTGAAGGGTTCAAGATGAGAAACAGAGACAAATGAAGAATAACAATATATGCTTGCTTCAATCACTTTTCTACAAGCTTGTACTATTTCTATAGACTATTATTTGTATGCCACCTAAAATGGCCCTGGTACTTATTTGGTCTTTGATATTTCCTACCTCTTGGAAGATCAATCCTCTTCTCTCCACTAAACAACTAGGAAACATAGGTGCCTGAAATCAGGAAGATCTGAATTCAAATCCAACCTCAGAGACTTAGTAGCTGACTTAACCTCTCAGCCTCTGTTTCCTCATTTGTAAGATGGAACCAATAATAGCACCTATCTCCCAGAGCTGTGGTGGGAATCAAATGAGATAGTATATGCAAAGTGTTTTACAAACTTGAAAGCACTACAAAATACCATGAACAGTGTCTGGAGGACAAAGTTCAATAGACAAAATGAAATACATGTGTAAATCAATATGACATTAAAATAGTGGTAGAGTAGATAAAGTGATAAACCTGGGCATGGACACATATTAGCTACATAGCCCTGTATGAGTCGTTCCATCTCTCTGGGACCCTCTTTGCCTTAATACTCTCTTCTCTCTAGGTTTCTGATAATGTTCTCTCCTGGTTCTCCTCCTACCTATCTGACCTCACCTTTTCTGTCTCCTTTGCTGAAGCTTCACCCAGGTCATCTAGGGTAATTACAAATGTCCCAAGATTCTCTCCTGGGTCCTCTTCTCCCTACTCTAGACTATTTTTCTTGGTGTTCATGTCATCACTCATTATTATGTATTATTCCAGTATTGTATCTATGTAGATGACTCTCAGATCTACTTGTCTAGCTCTATGTTTCTCCTAACCCCCAGTCTTGTAACTCCAACTTCCTTTTAAATATCTCACTCTGAATGTTGGGTAGACATCTTAAAATCCATATGTGCCAAACTAATCATTTCTTCCCTAAAATCGTACCTTCTTCCTAACTTCCTTATTACTATTGAGTGTTCCATTCTCCCAGGCACCCAGGCTCACAACCCAGGTGTCATCCTTGGCTCCTCACTCTCAGATGTCCCATATGTTGTTAGGTCCTATCATTCCTACCTTTGTAACCTCTTGAATATTGCCATAGCTGGCTAGTTGGTCTGCCTGACAAAATTCTTTCTTGACTCCAGCCCATCTTTCACTCAGATGTCAAAGTGATCTTCCCAAAATGCTAGTCTGAACATATCATCCCCAACCCCCATTCAATAAACTCCAATGGATTCCAATTATCTCCAGGATCAAATACAAAATCCTCTGTTCTGCTTTTAAAGTCACTCATAAGTTGGCCCCCTACTGAACTTTCCCGTTTTTGTACATTTTACTCCCTTCTATTTACTCTATGATCAAATAACACTTGCCTCCTTTCTGGTCCACCTCCTAACTCTAGGCACTCTCACTGGCTGTTCCTCTTGCCTGCAGTGCTCCTTATTTATCTTAGCCTCCAAACTTCCCCTGCTAAAGTCTCACCATCTTCATGAAGCCTTTCCCAGTCTCCCTTAATGCCTTCCTTCTGAGATTACCCTTAACTTATCCTACATTTATCTTGTTCATACACAGTTGTTTGTATTTGGTTTCCCTCACCACACTGTGGAGCTCCTTGAGGGCAGGAACTGGTTTTTTTGTTTGTTTGTTTCTTTTTGCATATCCAGTGCTTAACATAGTAGGTGCTTAACAAATTTTAATCCTTAAAATAAAAGGGCGAGACTTGACAACTTCTAAGGTTCCTTGCAGCTTTAAATCTGATGCTACAATAAACAATTTTGTATTTTTGATGTGGGTACAAAATTAGCTAATTTTCATCCTATCCCCAATGAGAAACCTTTCAAGTTCTGCCCATGGCCTCCTCCTCCTGTAGCTGCCCTCCTCACTATTTTGTGCCCTGAATTATCTCTCCCTTCTCTAATGAATAGCTTATGTGATTTTTGGCAGCAGTGGATAGAGTAGCAGGCCTGGAGTTAGGAAGCCTCATCCTCCTGAGTTTAAATATGGCCTCAGATACTTACTAGATATGTAACTCTGGGCAAGCCACTTAACCCTGTTTGCCTCAGTTTATTTACCTGTAAAGAGAGCTGGAGAAGGAAATGACAAATCACTCCAATATCTTTGCTGAGAAAATCCCAAATGGGGTCACAGAGGGTCAGACACTACTGAACAATAAAAATAGCTGAAGTGGAAAGAGCACTGATTCAAAATCATGGTATCTAGGTTCAAAAGATGGCTTTGTGCCTTACTAGGTGGGCCAATTTGGTCAAGTCATTTAACCTCTCTGATTCTCAATTTCCTTATCTGTAAAATGAGCAGGAGGAAGCAGATGATTTCTAATTTCCCTTCTAACAATCCAATCCAACCAACACCTTTAAACACTTACTATATGCAAGGAATTCTACCAGGTGCTTAGTATGCAAAACAAAATGAAAAATATTATCTTAAACAGCAACAAACCTTGAATTCTATGGTGTGGATAGGCTAAGGATAGGGAATGGATTTGTGATTTCACTAGTGGAGGGAATACCTGGGTGAAAGAATTCCATTTTCTAATGTAGGCTGGTACTGTAGTTATAACTGGTAGTCTTAGAGAATTGCCTAGATCATTCTGAAGATAAATGACTTGCTTAGGGTCCTACAGTCCATATCTATCAGAAGGGAGATTTGAACTCAGATCTCCCCAGTGTCATTGATGGAATCCTAATAAATCTGCCCCCAGCCCCAGTATTCTAACTTCATTATAGGTTCTACTATACCTACCTAGCCCCCAACCCCACCAGTGTCCTAACTTCTTCATGTATACCTCACTGCTCAGTAGAACAACAGGTGTATCCTCACAGAACAGCAAGAGTGTCCATGATCCCATGATGGGATCCCAGTCACTGCCTCTACTTAGTCACTGCCCCCAGATCCATTCCCATAGAAACAGGTAATCACAATCATACCATCCATCTAGCCCAAGATAGTACCACAATACCTAACTATCTGTCTTAACTAGATAGGACCACAATAGCTAGCCAATTGGAGGGCAGCATGACCAGAATGTTTAACCACTGAACCATAGATGGGACCCCTCCTCTATTACTTAAACCCTTAACAAACTCCTCCTGCCTTTTTAATATTAATCATATCCCTCTATTCTATGTAAATTTTAATTATGTAATTGTATCTTTACCCTATAAAAATCCTTCTTGCCTCCTCTGAAGTTGCTGATTCCTCTTAGAATTTAGCTCGCTTTAGGAGAGGCATCAATCTCAATAAATGCCTATGCTTGGATAGATGTGTTCTTACTCTGAATTCTTTGAGATGGTCCCACCAGAACACATCATGAAACTGGCAGAGCCAAGATGATGGAGTAGAAGCAGGAAAATGCATGAGCTCCTGCACCAACAACTTCTAATACCTGTAAAATATGACTCTAAACAAATTGTAGAGCTACAGAACCCACAAAGTGACAAAGAGAAACAAATCTCCTGCTGAAGCCAGCCTGGCAGGCTAACAGGAAGGTTCTATCAAACCCAGCTGGAAGCTGAACACAGTCCCATGTGAGCCACACCAAGCCTAAGGTGTCTGCAACCAGTGGTGCAGACCAGCCAGAGCAGACTTCAGGAGAGTGAATCACCAATAGCTGTGGTGGTTTCCAGACTTCTCAACCCATAAATGCCAAAGAAAAAGTGAAAGGTCAGTGGAGAACTCTTTTGGAACTGGGTGATGGAAGAACATAGTTTGGCCTCCGTTGCCAGGGTGACAGGTGGCAGAGGTGTGGCTGCAGCTGCTGCTGTGCGGCTGCCTCCAGAGCTCCTGGCCTGCAAATAATAGGGGGACCAAGAGACCATTCAGAGGGTAATGGCTCTTGCTTTGACCTGGTTATATCTGGGTTGCTGTCTTGGGCAGTGTTCCTGGGGTGAGAAATGCCAGGATGCCAGAGCCTGTGGTGGGTGTAGAGAGGGCACCCTCCTCAGACTTCTGACAACATTTGTGAAAACCCCAGTGATTTGGGACACAACTCTCTCCACTCTGGAAGCAGAGTTCTACCATGGCAAAGAACTCAAAAGTCAAGCAATTGACTGGCAAGATGAGTAGGCAGAGGAAGCACAATCAGACCATAGAATCCTTTTCTGTGGACAAAAAGGATCAAAACATGGAACCAGAAGAAGTCAAAAAAGTCAAAACTCCTGCATCAAAAGCTTCCAAGAAAAATATGAATTGGTTACAGGTCATGGAGGAGCTCAAGAAGGATTTTGAACATCAGGTAAGAGAAATGGAGGAAAAACTAGGAAAATAAATGAGAATGATGTAAGAAAATCATGAAAAGCAAGTCAACAGCCTGCTAAAGGAGACCCCCCCCCAAAACACTGAAGAAAATAAGACCTTAAAAATAGACTAACTCAAATGGCAAAAGAGGCCCAAAAAGCCAATGAGGAGAAGAATGCCTTAAAAATCGAATTGCCCAGGTGGAAAAGGAATTTTTTTGTTTTTTTTTTTTTTGCTTTTTGGAGGTGGAAAGCAGGGCATTTGGGGTTAAGTGACTTGCCCAAGGTCGCATGGCTAGTAAGTGTTAAGTGTCTGTATCCAGATTTGAACTCAGATCCTCCTGACTACAGGGCCAATGCTCTATTCATTGCGCCACCTAGCCGCCCTTGGAAAAGGAATTTCAAAAACTCACATCATGAAACCCCAACAGTTTTTGGGTGGGCAAAGCCTGCACCTCAACATCATTGCTAGCTCTCCATGTGCTATGATCCATCCATGCTATATTATAAACATAAACAAATATATTATCATTTGAGGAAGAGAGAGAGAGAGTTCTAATAATTAGGGGGATTATAAAAGGCTTCCTATGGGAGGTGGCAAATCGACTAAGTCTTGAAGGAAGCTAGGTGGAGGAGGTGAAGATGAAGCACATTTCTAGGACTGAAGGATAATTTATTAAAAGTGATAAAATTTATAGATGTAATGCTAAGTTTACTAAGCAACAAGTAGGTTAATTTGGCTAGACTGCATGAAATGGAGTAATGTGCAGTCAGTTTGGAAAGAGCCAGATTATGAAAGACTTTAAATGCTACATTTAGAAGTTTATATTTTAATCTCCCAGAGGCAAGAGGGAATGACTGAAAGTTCTTGAGTAGGGGTATGGTATCATTAGAATTGTGCTATAGGAATATTAATTTGTTGTTGTTTTAGTCATGTTGACTCTGAGACCCCATTTGAGATTTTCTTGGCAAAGATACTGGAGCAATTTGCCATTTCCTTCTCCAGCTCATTTTACTGATAAGGATAATGAGGTAAACAGGGTTAAGTTACTTGTCCAGGGTCAAACAGCTACTAAGTGTCTGAGGGCAGATTTGAACTCAGGAAAATGAGTTTTTTTGACTCCAGGCAGGACAGTTTCCACTGAACCACCCACATGTCTCAGAAATATTAATTAATAGCTAGATAGAAGAGGATTTGGAAAGGAGAATACCTGAAATCCTAGGTAAGAAGTGATGAGAGCTTGAGCTGGAATAGTGACCATGTAAGTGGAGATCAATAGGACATTGTTAAGATCAAATCAAGATTTAGCAACTGATTTGACTGTGACTGGGGAAGGAGAGGGAAGAGTAAAGGATGACCCCATGGCACCCCAACTTGGGTGCCTGGAAGAGCATAAGTAACTCTCATAAGCAAGGGCAACATTTGGAGCAGGGATGGGTTTAAGGGTGAAAACTATCATTTCCCTTAGAAACAAGTTTGAGATGACTATGGGACATTAAATTAGAGACAACTAATAAGCTTTTGGGTCTGGAGTTTAGGATAAAAGCTAAGGCCTAGATGTAAACCTCTGGGAGTCATTCTCAAAGAAATTATACTTGAGCCTATGGGAAGTGAGGAAATCATCAGTAAAGGATTTAGAGAGAAAGAAAAGGATGCCTAAGATGGTGTGGGGGTAGGGAAAGCACTCATAGTTAAGAGGAAAGGATGAGCATAATGAATGAACAGTGGAAACTGAGAAAGAATGGCCAGAGAGGTAGAAGCAATACCAGGAGTCATGGAGACAACAGCAGTATGAAAGCCCTGGGAGGAGCAAATCCAGGAGCAAAGGGGCAGTCCCATGGTTACAAATGCTGCAGAAAGGTCTAAGGTGGTCTGGAGGACTCAGCTATCCCGCCTATTGTGTCATTTCCTCTTTTATTGTCTCATATTGCACCACTTTTCATCTATCTCCTTGTTGAGAAATGACCTCCTTTGGAGAGCTGAAGGATTATTTTCAACTTCTCTTGTTTCCCTACATAGGCATGAGTACCCAATAGGTGCTTAACAAATATTTCTTGAATTAAACAACATGTATGTCCACATATATACACATGTACACATGTGTTTCATACATATATATGCATGTATAAAACATATATATATATATATTTAAGATAAGGAAACTGCAGGAGTATCTGGTCAGATAGATCCGTACAATAATACTACTATTAATTTTAAAAATACAAACATCGGTTTGTAGGTGAGGGTATTTGTAGGTGCTTTTTGGAACCCCTTGTCACTTAGTACACTAATTAAGAATTATTCTGCTTGAAAAAACACACTACTTCCATGCTCAACCTGGTACTGGACCTTGGAACACTTAGTTGGATTGGACCCACGGAAGAAAGACACAGTTGTCACTGGATCCCGGTTCCAAAGCCCATCCAGTTTGGTGTTATCTTTTAGATCTCATATTTCACTGATAGTGCCTTAAAAAATATGGAGTTATCACCATGCCACAATGAGGCACTAGAGAAGGATTTCAGTGGAATTCAAAGACCAGTGTTCTAATCCTTCCTCTGATGCATGATAATTGTGTGATCTGGGGCACTTCCCTGGACATCAGCTAGTCTCCACGATTGGCTCAGCATGCCCGCTGTGGAGAATGAGGCCTTCTTCTGGCTTCTGCTCTGGCTCCAAAGACAGAGCTATGCCTCTTCCCAGGGCTCCTTCAGGTTCCAAACTCTAAAGTGCTTCTAAACTCTAAGGTGCTATATGAGAGCTATCAATTGAACTGCTTTGACTGACTTCCTAGCTGTTAGAAGTACAATTCTGGTCAGCTTTCTACTTACATTGAATACTAATAGGTCCATTCTTCCTAATAGCCATGGTGTCCTTAACCCTCAGCTTCCCATCTACTGTATGAACGACTCTAAGACCCTGGGTTTGAGCCCTTGGAACATGACCAGCCCTGGTGGGCTGCTTCTCATACCCCTCCTGTGAGACCTAGCAAATTTTCAATAAATACTTGCTGACATGATTTGATCCTTAGATTCTACTTTCCCTTCTGAATCATTTTGATTGATTGTGTACCTGTCCCCACTCTCCAGATAATTACTAACCTTTCATTTTGTTTTCTCCTGGAAAGACTTGAACGATTAGAAGATTGTATGTATAAAAGTTCACTAGAACCTAATATGTAGGTAAATGTAATTTCCTGAAGCCTAGTAAATTACCCAGATGTCCAAAGCCATTCAAGAATCCATAGCCTCTTTCAAGTGGCTGAAGCACTTTGTTAGAGATAAAACAATGACAAGTAAATGAGCTTGAAAAGAGGGGAGATTGAGTCAACTTCCCCTTCTCTGAAGATTGGCAATTTTAGCCTGGTAGCTATTGCTTGCAGTGGACTTCTTTGCCCATGGTCTTTAGTCTAGGAAGGCAAATCTATTACAGAATCATGGAATTTCAAATTTGGAAGGAATCTTAGAAGCCATCTAATCCCACTTATACTTGAAAAGGAATCCTCACTACACTGTATTCGACTAGTGATTATGCAACCTTTGTTTGCAAACTTCTAGCAAGGGGAAGTTATTCCTAAGAGATCTCATTCCACTTTATTATAGTTGTTAATTGTTAGAATTTTTTCCCCTGACATCAGGGCTATGTTAGCTTTCTAATAACTCCCATCCATTATCCCTGGTTCTACCCTCTGGAGCCAATTCTAATCAGCCTTCCGTATGGCATCCTTTTAGGTGGCCCCAGAATATTTTTTTTCCTCCAGGTTAAAAATATACCCTACCTTTAACTAATGCTCATGTGGCATGGTCTCAATGATCTTCGACATTCTGGTAGCTTCTCTGGATGTTCTCTTGCTTATCATTGCACTCAAAATGTGGTACCCAAATTGAATGCATTATTCCAGATGTGGTTGGACCAGGGCAAAATAAAGCTATAACCTACTTCTTGTTTCTTCTCTTATTGGCACATTAGCTTCTTTGATATCCATCCCACTCTGTTGACTCATATTAAGCTTGTAGTCCACTTAAAACCTCTAGCTCTTTTTTCAGACAAACTAATGTCTAATCATATCTCCCTAATCTTATACTTGTGAAGTTTATTTTGGGAAATCATCTAAGACTTTAAATTTATCCTTTTTATAATTCATCCTGTTAGATTCAGCCCAATGTCCTAGCCTGTCCAAATAAGTGCTACTTTTAGTTTTCAAAGCTGTCTTACTTGTCTGTTTCTTACTAGTCTTCTTTTTGTTTTCTTCTCTGCACAAAAAAGATGCCTCAGTTATACTATTTTCTTTCATTTTTGGTTACCCTTTTCTTATTCCTCCTCACCCTTCCACTCCTTTCTACTCTACGGAGGGTGTATGGAACAAACCCTTATAAAAATATGAATAGCTATGAAAATTCACTTGCCACATTGAATGTATCTGAAAACCTATGTCTTATTTTGCATCTTGAGTACAATACTTCTCTGTTAGGAGCTGTGTAGCATGCTTTATCATTGGTTGTCTAGGTTGATTGGAGATCAATTTGGTTGATTCTTTTTTTTAATTAAACAAATGCTTTATTATCTTCTGGTTTACATCATTCATTTCCACCAGATTATGAGTTAAATTTTTCCCCCATTTTCCCCTACCCACCACCCCAGAATAGCAGTCCCACTAGATATCCTCTCATCCAATCTGCTGTCTCCCATATCTTCTCCCATACCCCCTTCGACTTTGCCATTAGGGCAAGGTGAATCTCTGGGCCCCAATGCTTGGACATCTTATGAAACATTTAATTTTAAAACTTCAATTTTCAGATCCATTCCCTTCCTCCCTTGTCACCCACTCTCTCTAAGAAGATAAGCAATTCAGTACATGTTGTACATGTATAGCTATGCAAAACATTACCATAGTAGATATATTGTAGAAGACTGCTTACATTTCCCTCCCACCCATCTCACCTCCCACCTGGTCCGTTCCCTACTTTGATCTTGTCCCTCTTTGATAGTGGGTACTTCCAATCTCCCCTCCCCCCAGAATGCCCTCCCCTCCATCATCCCCCCTCTCATCCTCCTTTCCCCTACTCAGGAAAGTGAGTGAGGGTAAGATATTCCATTTAGTATGTATGTGGTTCTCTCCTTGAGTCGACTTCAATGAGAATATGGTTTTGCCTTTTTGCCTTCCAGTTCTTCCCCTCCCCTGCAACTCCTTCCCTTTGCCTCTTCTACATGAGATAGTTTACCCTAACCTGTCTCTCTCCATCTCTTCTTGCCACTTTCCTCTCTCACCTCTTGACTTCACCCCTTAAGAATCATCCCTTCCTTGGGGCAGCTAGGTGGCACAGGGAGCAGAGCGCTGGGCCTGGAGTCAGAAGGACCCGAGCTCGGATCTGGCCCCAGACACCCAACACTTTGTCCTAGGCATATCTGTGCTGATAATTCTGGAATCGCCACAATTGCTGGTGTTCTGGGTCCCTCCAGCCAGCTGAAGGCCTGGCCACCCTGGGGCTAAAACCACGGACCTGGGCTGGGCTCTGCAGGCTGCATTGTTGGTTCCCAGCACACTGTGTTGCCTGCTCTCAGAGCGCTGCGCTGGCCGCTCCCTGCAGGTCTGCTGGGCTGTCCTCAGCAGGAGGTTAGCTTCTCTGTGCTGTTCTGTGGGTTCTGTAGCTCCAGAAGTTGTTTGGAGTCCCCTTTCACATTATTTGAAATTTGTGTGAATTTGGTTGTTTCTTAAGTCTTTCAAAGTTGTTTCCCTTTATGTTATCATTGAATTATTTCTTTTACTGGCTATTCTCACTATTCTCTTTATCTCCTATCTATATGCCTTTGCATTGGCCATCCTCCATTCCTGTAATGCTGCTCACTGTGACTTCTGCCTTTTAGTTTCTCTGGCTTTTTTCAAAATTCAGCTCAAAGCTTACATTTTCCAGTAGGTGTTTTCCAGTCTCCCAGTTGTTAATGTCTTCCTCTTTTAAATAAACTTTCATCTACTCTGGATGTTTTCTTGCATATACTTGAATATTTACATACTGTTTCTTGAATTAGCATGTATGTTCTTTGAAGGAAGGGTTTATTTTTTGTTTGTTTATATTCCTTTGTATCCATGTAGTTTAGCATTATTCTTAGCACTTAGTGGTGAAAATGCTTGTGGACTGACTAAATCTATGCTTTTAAAGAAGTCATTGAGAATATGTTAAATAGCAGAGGGTTAAGCACAAATACTTGGAACAGTAAACAGTACACAACCTTTCAAAGTGACATCAACCATTAATGACTATTTATCTGGGCCAGGTGTCTTGCATTCATGATGTGTAACTAGATGCTCTTTTATTTTCTTTTTACTTGTTTTAGACATCAAATCCTCATCAGCCATTTTGTTCTGTTCTTTTCAGTCCAAAGATCAGGGTAGAGAAAACTGAAGCAAAATTATAATGGGACAGGTTGACCTTTTTATCAGATATCATCATACCATATACCTCTAGCAGCAACCCTATCCCTTCTTTGATCCTCCTCATTTCATCATTAGAGTTCAAAACAAAACAAAACAAAATTCTCCATTTTGTCCTTTAGCTTTCTTTAGAAGCCTAACCTCATTCAGTGCATCAAAATGTCTGACACTTTTATTAAAGGACTGTGCCACGCTTTTGTATTCATTTGTTGTTTCTTGCTTGTTCTTGTTTCCATCTCCTATACATGTTTTTAAAAAGAAAAAAAAACTAAGTTGTTTGGGAAGTTGTGTGTGTATACATATAATATCAGTCAATGGCAGCAACTGATTTTTAATCTTCCTTGAAATAGAGAGAGAGTGAGAGAGAGTGAGAGAGAGAGAGAGAGAGAGAGAGAGAGAGAGAGAGAGAGGTGGAATCCCCCAGTTACTACTACAACACACTTCTTTTCCAAGCTTATGATTTCACAAACTCATCTATTTCCTGTTTTCTGTCCAGATGTTATGTCATTCAAAACCAGTAACAAAATCATTTCTTTTTTTCCCTCCAATAATCTTCATCCAAATTCTTTATATCATGTTTCCTCACCTTAGTTATTAGATTTCACCAGATGAATATATATCTGTGTCTATCTATATCCATATATGTAAAATACTACCTACCCCTATTTTAACCTATCTTGTTTCTTCTGAAAAAAGGTATACAGAGCCATGTTCCAGTCAAAGGTCTTATCTCACTAAATCTTAATGATACCTATGATATTAAATTATCTTTATCTTAGGACCCCTAGCTGATCTTTCTTTTTGCCTAAACAAGTGCATTTCTATATAGACATTTTGGCCATGGCTTTTACTCTTGACTCCTTTCTTGTGTTTTGTTTCCTGTGAATTTCTAGTTATCTTAACAACTATTCTTTCAATTTTGTAGCTTTTCTTTATGCTACTTAATGTGATAGATATTGGTAGTCACTTTTCTTCCTCTTTAATCCTTATTTGTTTAGAGCTCTTTTGGGTAGATTAAAAGAGATGCCAAAGGAATACATTCTAAGTAGGCTTTGCTGGGAGAGTGCCATGCCTGACCAGGAACTTGTAATTCCTTTATTTTAAGTTATGGTATAGAAATATAAATCTCTAGACCCTATCTTTTTAACCTCCTCTAATTAGCTTTTGAAATGTTGTTCACCTCCCAAATCAACTTTTTTTTTCTTTTGTATTTTTTTGCCTTCAGTGGGAAGTAGTAATGAATACATCATCTATCCATTTCACTTTATGGTCAACAATTTCTTTCACAACATTTTGAAAAAGTTGGCAATGATTTCTAGTTTTCTTCTGGTAGTCTCGTTTATGCTCATGTGATTAATCAGAAGCAGTAGTAATTTTTAGTATAGAAAAGTCTTAATGATTTGGTGATGGTTTGGATATATTTTCTAGAAAATAACAAACCTTTGTACTGTAAGCTCACAAAGCAATAAATTGTGTAAGAAATAGAATGGTGTTCTAGAAAAAAAATGTTGGAACAGAAGTCAAAAGGTTGGCTGCAAGTCCTTTTTCTGTAACTTACTAACATCATGACCATAAGTTCATCACTATTTGACCTTTCTGAGTTAAATTCCCATGTCCCAAGTCCAGTGCTTTTTCTGTCATACAACACTGACTTCAAGTGGCTCATATTCTTACTGGAGACACAGTACATTTTTATACATATAGATACTATGGCAATTGGCTTTAGCAAAACATAAATGCTTATAATCATATTATAAACAGAGAAAATATAGATATAAAACATGTATTTCGTGGGAAATGCCTATCCATTTCTAGGAGAATGGGCCTGGGTGGGGCATCAGATGATAAGACTTTTTTTATTTTTCCTTAGCCAATGGCACTTTTTCTTTTTTTTTTTAAACAAATGCTTTATTAAATTCTGTTTTACATCTTTCATTTCCGCCAGATTTTGAGTTACAATCATTTCCCCCCCTGTTTTTCCCCTACCCACCCTCCCAGAATAGCAGTCCGCAAGATATCACTTCCTCCAATCTGTTCTCTCCCATACATTCTCCCATACCCCCTTTGACTTTTCCATTAGAGGAAGGTGAATCTTTGTGTCCCAATGCCTGCACATCTTATCTCCCAACTACAAGCAAAAGAGTATTAATAATAGTATTTATATATATTTGAAACATTTAATCTTAAGACCTCGAATTTCAGATCCATTTCCTTCCTCCCTTGTCACCCATTCCCTCTGGGGAGATAAGTAATTCAGTATATGTTGTACATGTCTAGCTATGCAAAACATTATCACAGTAGATATATTGTACAAGGCTGCTTATAATTCCCTCCCACTCATCCCACCCCCACCTGGTCCATTCCCTACATGATCCTGTCCCTCTTCTATAGTGGGTACTGCCAACCTCCCCTCCCCCCAAGGATGCCCTCCCATCCATCATCCCTCTTCTCATGCCCCTTCCCCCTATTCTGCTGCAGGTTGAGATATCCCATTTAGTATGTATGCCATTCTCTCCCTGAACCAAATTCAATGACAATGTGGTTTTGCCTTTTTTGCCTTCCTATTCTCCCCCTCCCTTGCAACCACTTCCCCTTGCTTCTTCTACATGAGATAGTTTACCCTATCCTGTCTCTCCCCATCTCCTCTTGCCAATTTCCTCTCTCACCTCATAATTTCATCCCTTGAGTATCCTCCCTTCCCAACAAATTCAACCTATGCCCTCTATCCATATATAACTGTAACCATATACACACACATTCACATATGTATTCATATGACCACACACACTTCTTCCATTATTCTCATACTGAGAAAGGTTTCCTCAGTCACAGTTATTGTTTTTCCATATAGGAATGTAAATAGTTCAACTTTGATAAGTTCCTTTTGATTTCTTTTCCCTGATTACCTTCTCAGGCATCTCTTGCTTCTTGTGTCTGGATGTCAAATTTTCTATTCAATTCTGGTTTTTTCCTCAAGAATGCTTGAAAGTCCTCTATTCCACTGAATGCCCATATTTGCCCCTGAAACAAAATACTCAGTTTTGCTGGGTAGGTGACCCTTGGGTTCATTCCCAGTTCTTTTGCCCTCTGGAATATCATATTCCATGCCCTTCGATCCCTCAGTGTAGAAGCTGCCAGGTCCTGGGCTATTCTGATTGTGTTTCCACAATATTGAAATTGTTTCTTCCTGGCTGCTTGTAGTATTTTCTCCTTGATCTGGGGATTCTGGAACCTGGCTATAATATTCCTGGGAGTTTTCTTTTTGGGATCTTTTTCAGGAGGTGATCTGTGGATTCTTTCAACCTCTTTTTTGCCCTCTGGATCTAAAACATCAGGGCAATTTTCCTTGAGAATTTCTTGAAGGGTGATTTCTAGGTTCTTTCTTTGATCATGGCTTTCAGGTAGTCCAATAATTTTTAAATTGTCTCTCCTGGATCTATTTTCCATGTCAGTGGTTTTTCCCATGAGATATTTCACACTGCCTTCTAATCTTTCATTTGTTTGGATCTGCTTAACAGCATCTTGATTTCTCATAAAGTCATTAGCTTCCATTTGCTCCAGTCAAACTCTGAAGGAATGAATCTCCTCAGTGAACTTTTGAGATTCTTTTTCCATCTGGCAAATTCGACTTTTTAAGGCATTCTTCTCCTCATTGCCCTTTTGGCCCTCCTTTGCCATTTGAGTTAGTCTATTTTTTAAGGTGTTGTTTTCCTCAGTCAGGCTATTGACCCTCATTTCATACTTTTCCTGCATCCTTCTCATTTCTCTTTCCAATTTTTCCTCCACTTCTCTTATTTGATTTTTAAAGTCCTTCTTAAGGTCCTCTATGGCCTGCAACCCGCTCATGTTTTCCCCTGGGGCTTTTGGAGCAGGACTTCTGACCTCACAGTCCTTTTCCCGCTCTATGCCCCCAAAATAGGAGTCTAGGTTTGCATTTTTCTGTTTCCTTTGCCTTGGCATGTTGCCACTTAATTACTTGACTTTTGGGCTTGTTGCCACAGTATGTCTTTGCCTACAGATAGGGGAATTTTTGTCCTGAACATGTGGGAGGGCAACTTCCATTTCTGGCAAGCTGTAAACCCACCCACTACTTCCACCCTAGATCACAATCCAGATCCAGGGAGGTTAAAGCAAGAGCGATTACCCCCCAAGACTGATCGCTGGATCTCCCTACAGTTTGCAGGCCAGGAGCTGGTGCTGCCTCTGAAAACTACAAAATGGCGTGTCTCCTCAGTGGCTTCTAGCCCCCAGGGGAGGAAGCTGACGCATTCCCCAAATACTGGTCCCAAAGTCCACAGGGCACTAACCTCTCACTTTGTCCTAGGCATGTCTATGTTGATAATTCTGGAGTTGCCACAGCTGCTGGTGTTCTGGGGTCTCTCCAGATGGCTGCTGGCCCTGCTGCCCTGGGGCTAAAACCTTGGCTCATGGGGACCTGGGCTCGGCTCGGCTCCGCTCCCCACGCAGAGGGCTCCCCACGCTCTGCACTCTGTGTGCTGCCAGCTCCCAGACCACTGCGCTGGTCCTTCCTGCAGGGCTGCTGGGAGGTTAGCTTCTCTGTGTCATTCTGTGGTTGCTGGGGCTCCAGAAGTTGTTCAGAGTCCCCTTTTACATAGTTTAGGGGGAATCTGGGGACAGAGTGGCTTGGGTGAGCTGTTTCTACTCCACCATCTTGGCTCCGCCCCCAGATGTTAAGACTTTTGAATCTGATTTGGGTTCTCTACACACAGGTTAGGGCATAATACTTCCTTCTAAATCCTTAATTCAGTGTCATTTGTCCTATCCTCAGTTTCATAAATCATTGCCCTATAACTAGACCCCATCCCCTGCCAAGGACTTATTCTTAGATTCTGGCATTTTAGAGTATTTTGGGCTCAAAAATTCCTGTAGTATTTCATATCTCCCAACTATTATTTCCCTAACCAGAGTTCGCATACCATCACAGACTCTCTTAGGGATATAATTTTGCTATATAACTTCTTAGTCCCTCTCCATTTTACCTAGTACAAGGAAGAAACTACTATTAGGAATAGGAAAGTCTTTTTTCTCTGATTTCTAGCTGTTATGCTTCATCTCTGAGCAGAAAAAAAATAAAAAAGAACAACCAAAAAACCCAACAAAAAGTCCACATAATGAATCATGGTAAGTAGCATAACTGAGACCTGTCTCTCCTTCCTAAAGTCTTTGCTCCATTCAGAGTAAAGTAATTTTACTGTCTTCCTTCTGAAGAGTAATACCTCTGTTGGGTCTATTGTTGGGTGATCATTTGAATACAATTGTCTCCTTAGCAACAACTGCTTTTGCAGTTGACTTTTTGATATAGCCTAGGGAGGAAGGTACTCTCATTTGGTATGGGAAACTTTTCTAAAAGGGCCAGAGTTTCTTCCAGAGCAAGCCACATTAAAACCACATTTATATAGTAACCTTCACAAAGATTTAAAATGTTGTCTTTGGCTGGTTCTCTGTAAGGAGTGGTAGGAAGGCAATTGATGGGCACAACTTACCCAACTGTCTTCTCTCTTTGAATGAAGCACTCTGAAGACCCATTAAGCATAAAGAGGTTATAGACCAGCTCAGAAACCATAATTATGATTGTTTTCCAGGTTGGGTAGAATCATAGAAGCCAGAGGGAATAGATTGCCTTGCATAACACTGTTTGAGAAGGTCTAATATAATCTAACATAACCCTTGGAGAATAATCTCCAAATGCCACTGACAATGGAAAAAGGAAAAATTAGCTTCTCTGTTGCTTCCAACTGCTTAGATTAATCATTTGGTAACAAGACAGTCAAAGCATAACTATTTATCTGCATTTGATCAGGAAGATTACAGGATATAACATTTTAATAAATTGGTTGGGACTATAGATATATGTTAGCATGATGAATGGTTTAAGCTAAAATAGATGTTTTAGTTTCAATAAAGTTATTTTTAGGACATATTTACATGATGAAATAACCTATTACTTATCTGGCTACATTTTTATGAACTAATTCTTCTTTTTGTGCAGACCTGGAATGTTGATTCATCATTGCCCTACCCCTCAATTTTTCTTCTCTCATAAATAGTATCTTGTTTATTATTTTCAAGTGTTATGTCTCCCTTCAGATCCATCTTCCACCTTCACGTGAGGGCTTGGCTGAAGAGCAAGCTGACACTAAGAAAAAGGAGAAACCAAAGGAACTGAGGAATATTCATCTTAATCATTCCCTTGGTTCAACATGGGCGTTCTGTTTTGTTGAAACATCTAACTTTGTATCCACAAGGGGCCAAGGAGAGAGGGGGTCATGGTTATTCAACTTGGTCACAGACAAGGCAACTCGAACAAGTGACATGGGTAAGCATCCAGTCTTTTTCCTCTGATCAATCTTAACCACCATTGTCAGGGGAGCCTGCCTAAAAAGCACCACTCTGATGGAATAGAAAAGCACTTATTATGCATTACTTTGTGCTAAGGTTGTTATTCTAAGATTGTGTTAAATGAGAGGAATACGAACAAAAATTTCTTGTTCCCAAAGAACTCACATTCTAATTTGGAGAGATAACACATATAGGAGAATTTGGAATCAGAGTGGAATGCAAAGGTCTAGTAGTCCTTTGGGTGCAGCAGAAGAATTGATCACAAATTCTGGTGGTTTTTATGGGGTGCTTTTGGAAAGAGGATAACATGATGGGATAAGGGTGGGTGAGGTTCAATGTGAGCCACCTGGAGAAAGTCTCATGCTTATCTGGTTGGATCTGCTATATATTGTCCTGTGCTGTTCTCCACTGAGTAGAATTTTGCCCAGAGTTGTTGAGAAACTCACAAGTTGGTCCAGTGTACTCTACCCTCTGGTGTTCTGTGGTGGTCTCTTGGTGAACAGTGATCATATTGGGGAAGTTGGAGAAAGACTTGATCCTGTGCTAGCTTGGTTATCTCTGCCATCTGATCATGCTGCTGCTCTATTCAAAATCCTTCAGTGGTTAACATATCCAGTATTGTGAGGATTGCTTTCTACTGTCTACTTTTTTTTCAATTTTTTTTATTTTTTTTAACTTCTGGTTTACATCACTCATTTCAGTCAGATTTTGAGTTGCAATTTTCCCCCCATTTTTCCCCTACCCACCACCCCAGAATAGCAGTCCCACAGGATATCCCCTCATCTAATCTGCTCTCTCCCATATCTTCTCCCATACCCCCTTAGACTTTTCCATTAGGTCAAGGTGAAAGTCTGTGCCCCAATGCCTGCACATCTTAGCTCCCAATTATATGCAAAATAGTATTAATAATAGTATTTATATATATTTGAAATATTTAATTTTAAAACTTCAAATTCCAGATTCATTCCTTTCCTCCCTTGTCACCCACTCTTGCTGGGAAGATAAGCAATTTGGTATACGTTGTACATGTATAGCTATGCAAAACAATACCATAGTAGATGTATTGTAAAAGACTGGCTATATTTCCCTCCCACCCATCCCACCCCCCACTTGTTCCATTCCCTGCTTTAATCCTGTCCCTTTTCAAAAGTGGGTGCTTCCAACCTCCCTTCCCCTCAGCATGCCCTCCCTTCAATCATCCCCTCTCTCATCCTCTTCCCCCCTACTCTCCTGTAGGGTGAGATATCCCATTTAGTAGGTATGTCATTCTCTCCCTGAGCTAAATTCAGTGAGAATATGGTTTTGCTTTTTTGCCTTCCTGTTCTTTCCCTCCCTTGCAACCACTTCCCCTTGCCTCTTCTATATGAGATAGTTTACCCCTTTCTGTCTATCCCTATTTCTTCTCATTATATTCCTTTCTAACCTCTTAATTTCACCTTTTAAGTATCATCCCTTCCCATTAATTTGACCTGTGCCCTCTTATCTATGTATACCTGAAAACGTATATATACACATTCACATATGTATTCATATCCCATATACCCTTCTTTATTTTCATACTGAGAAAGGTTTCATCAGTTACAGTTATTGTTTTTCCATGTAGGAATGTAAATAGTTCAACTTTGATAAGTTCCTTTTGATTTCTTTTCCCTGATTACCTTCTCAAGCATCTCTTACTTCTTGTGTCTGAATGTCAAATTTTCTATTCAACTCTGGTTTTTTCCTCAAGAATGCTTGAAAGTCCTCTATTCCACTGAATGACCATATTTTCCCCTGAAACAAGATACTCAGTTTTGCTGGGTAGGTGACCCTTGGCTTCAATCCCAGCTCTTTTGCCCTCTGGAATGTCATATTCCATGCCCTTCGATCCCTCAGTGTAGAAGCTACCAGGTCCTGTGCTATTCTGATTGTGTTTCCACAGTATTGAAATTGTTTCTTCCTGGCTGCTTGTAGTATTTTCTCCTTGATCTGGGAGTTCTAGAAGCTGGCTATAATATTCCTAGGAGTTTTCTTTTAGGGATCTTTTTTCAGGAGGTGATCAGTGGATTCTTTCAACCTCTATTTCCCCCTCTGGGTCGAACATATCAGGACAATTTTCCTTGAGAATTTCTTTAAGGATGATTTCTAGGTTCTTTCTTTGATCATGGTTTTCAGGTAGTCCAATAATTTTTAGATTATCTCTCCTGGATCCATTTTCCAGATCAGTGTTTTTTCTCATGAGATATTTCACATTGCCTTCTATTTTTTCATTTGTTTGGTTCTGCTTAATAGCATCTTGATTTCTCATGAAGTCACTAGCTTCCTTTTGCTCCAGTCTAATTCTAGTATTGTCTTTTTTTTCTTTCCTTTTTGAGGGCAATTTGGGTTAAGTAACTTGCCCAAGGTCACACGGCTAAGTTTTTGTGTGTGCAGTAAGTGTCTGAGGCTGGATCTGAACTCAGGTCCTTCTAACTCCAGGGCCGGCACTCTACTCACTGCAGCACCTAGCCACCCCTCCAGTCTAATTCTGAAGGAATGATTGTCTTCAGTGAGCTTTTGAGATCCTTTGTCCATATGGCAAATTTGGCTTTTTAAGGCATCCTTCTCCTCATTGCCTTTTTGAGCCTCTTTTGCCATTTGAGTTAGTTTATTTTTAAGGTGTTATTTTCCTCAGTCAGGCTGCTGACTCTCATTTCATATTTTTCTTGCATCTTTTCCATTTCTCTTCCCAGTTTTTTCTCCACATCTCTTATTTGGTTTTAAAAATCCTTCTTAATGTCCTCTATGGCCTGTAACATGCTCATATTTTCATTTGGGGCTTTTGGTGCAGGAGTTCTGACCTCACTGTTCCATGCTCCAATCCTCTTTGCCCCCCAAATAGGAGTCTAACGTTGAATTTTTCTGTTTATTTTGTTTTCTTTGCCTAGGCATGTTGACACTTAATTACCTGACTTTTGGGCTTGTTGCCACAGTAGGACTCTGCCACCAGCCAGGGGAGCTTCCATCCCAAACGTTGGGGTCTTCTCAACTGCCGGAGGTATTAGTTGGGTACCCTCCCAGAAGCCTCTACACAGTCTGGCAAGCTGGTCACACACCCCGAGACCTCCACCCTAGACCACAATCCAGTTCCAGGGAGATTAAAGCAAGAGCAATTATGCCCCAGACTGATCACCAAATCCCCCTACAGTTTGCAGGCCAGGAGCTGAAGCTGCAACTGAAGTTCCAAAATGGCATCTGTGCTTTCGCTCATCAGCAGCTTCTCACCCCCAGGGTAAGAAGCTGACACGCTCCCAAATACTGGTCTCCAAGTCCATAACTAACCTCTCACTTTGTCCTAGGCATCTATGTGTTGATAATTCTAGAAACACCATAGCTGCTGGTGTTCTGGGGTCCCTCCAGCTGTGTGCTGGTCTGGCCACCCTGGGGCTAAAACTGAGACTCATGTGGGCCTAGGCTTGGCTCCCAGAGAACTATGCTGGCTGCTCCCTGCTGGGCTGCTGGACTGTCCTCAGCAGGAGCTTAGCTTCTCTGTGTCATTTTGTGGGATCTGGAACTCTAGAGGTTGTTTAGTGTCCTCTTTTACATAATTTTGAAGTGTTGTTGGCTGGAGTGCTGTGGAAGTGCTGTTTCTACTCCGCCCTCTTGGCTCCACCCCTCTACTGTCTACTTTTAAGCTGCTGTGCAAGCTTCATCTCATATCTCTCTTTCACATACCCTACAACCATTCTAAATTTAATAACTTATTCTACCTGAACATGTCATTCACTTTTCCTCCCCAGGTCTTTGTTTTTTCCTTCATTTCTTCAAGATATTGTACATAAGAAAGAATACTGGGGGCAGCTAGGTGGCATAGTGAGTAAGATCACCAACCCCAAAGTTGGGAGGACCCAGGATCAGTTCCTGGCCACAGATACTTAACACACACACACACACACACACACACAAACACACACACACACACACACACACACACACACACACACACACTGGCTGTGTAATCTTGGGCAAGTTACTTAATGCCAATTGTTTAAAAAAAAAGAAAGGGGGCGGAGCCAAGGTGGTGGAGTAGAAACAGCTCATCCAAGCAACTCTGCCCCCAGATTCCCCCCACACTATGTAAAAGGGGACTCTGAACAACTTCTGGAGCCCCAACAACCACAGAACGACACAGAAAAGCTAACCTCCCAGCAGCCCTGCAGGAAGGACCAGCACAGCGGTCTGGGAGCTGGCAGAGCGCAGCGCACAGAGCGTGGGGAGCCCTCTGCATGGGGAGCCGAGCCAAGCCGAGCCGAGCCCAGGTCCCCGTGAGCTGAGGTTTTAGCCCCAGGGCTAAAGAGTAGAAGGCAGGGTGAAATATATCATGGGAAAAACCACTGACCTGGAAAATAGATCCAGGAGAGACAATTTAAAAATTATTGGACTACCGGAAAGCCATGATCAAAGAAAGAACCTAGAAATCACCCTTCAAGAAATTCTCAAGGAAAATTGCCCTGATGTTTTAGATCCAGAGGGCAAAAAAGAGGTTGAAAGAATCCACAGATCACCTCCTGAAAAAGATCCCCAAAAGAAAACTCCCAGGAATATTATAGCCAGGTTCCAGAATCCCCAGATCAAGGAGAAAATACTACAAGCAGCCAGGAAGAAACAATTTCAATATTGTGGAAACAATCAGAATAGCCCAGGACCTGGCAGCTTCTACACTGAGGGATCAAAGGGCATGGAATGTGATATTCCAGAGGGCAAAAGAACTGGGAATGAACCCAAGGGTCACCTACCCAGCAAAACTGAGTATTTTGTTTCAGGGGCAAATATGGGCATTCAGTGGAATAGAGGACGTTCAAGCATTCTTGAGGAAAAAACCAGAATTGAATAGAAAATTTGACATCCAGACACAAGAAGCAAGAGATGCCTGAGAAGGTAATCAGGGTTATTTACATTCCTATATGGAAAAACAATAACTGTGACTGAGGAAACCTTTCTCAGTATGAGAATAATGGAAGAAGTGTGTGTGGTCATATGAATACATATGTGAATGTGTGTGTATATGGTTACAGTTATATATGGATAGAGGGCATAGGTTGAATTTATTGGGAAGGGAGAATACTCAAGGGATGAAATTATGAGGTGAGAGAGGAAAGTGGCAAGAGGAGATGGGGAGAGACAGGATAGGGTAAACTATCCCATGTAGAAGAAGCAAGGGGAAGTGGTTGCAAAGGAGGGGGAGAATAAGGAAGGCTAAAAAGGCAAAAACCACATTCACATTGAATTTGGTTCAGGGAGAAAATGACATACATACTAAATGGGATATCTCAACCTGCAGCAGGATAGGGGGAAGGGGGATGAGAGGAGGGATGATGGATGGGAGGGCATCCTTGGGGTGAGGGGAGGTTGGCAGTACCCACTATAGAAGAGGGACAGGATCATGTAGGGAATGGACCAGGTTGGGGGGTGGGATGAGTGGGAGGGAATTATAAGCAGCCTTGTACAATATCTCTACTATGATAATGTTTTGCATAGCTAGACATGTACAACATATACTGAATTACTTATCTCCCCAGAGGGAATGGGTGACAAGGGAGGAAGGAAATGGATCTGAAATTCGAGGTCTTAAGATTAAATGTTTCAAATATATATAAATACTATTATTAATACTCTTTTGCTTGTAGTTGGGAGATAAGATGTGCAGGCATTGGGACACAAAGATTCACCTTCCTCTAATGGAAAAGTCGAAGGGGGTATGCGAGAAGGTATGGGAGAGAGCAGATTGGAGGAAGCGATATCTTGTGGGACTGCTATTCTTGGAGGTTGGGTAGGGGAATAATGGGGGGAAAATGATTGTAACTTAAAATCTGGCGGAAATGAATGATGTAAAACAGAAGTTAATAAAGCATTTGTTTAAAAAAAAAGAAAAAGGAGTTGAACCCAATGACCCATAAGACTCCTTCCGGTCCAAAATTCATGGTCTTTTTTTGTCCATGTTGCTAACTCCTCCTCAAATATCATATCTACCCCTACCTCCCAGCTTTTGACCTGTCTCCACAGCTTCTCAGTACTTCTTTAAAGATCCCATTCTATCTATCTCTTTTTTATTCATCCAAATCCTTCTTGTGCTTTTAGGATAAACTCAAATTTTCCGTGCCAAGGAGGATTCATTTAGATTGGAAAGGCCAGAATAAAACAAGTTAACAGGACATTGGAAAGTGAGAAGAAAAGTGGAGGAAAAAAGTGAGAAGAAAGCAAAACAGTACCTCCCTGCCCTCAATATACTCACAAATCACAGAATCAAAGAATCTCCAAGTTGGAAGAGATCCTAGATGCTATCAGTAAGTCTTGCCTGTAAAGGCCTCATTTCTCAAATATATATAGAACTGAGTCAGATTTATAAGACTACAAGTCATTTCCCAATAGATAAATGATCAAAGGAATTGAACAAGTAGTTTTCAGACAAAGAATTCAAAGCTATATATAGTCATATGAAAAAATGTTCTACATCACTATTGGTCAGATAAATGCAAATTGAAACAATTCTGAAGTACCACCTCATATACCTATCATATTGGCTGATGTGACAAAAAATGTGGGAAGGAATGTGGGAAAACTGGGATACTAATGCACTGCTGATGGAGTTATTAACTGATCCAACCATTCTGGAGAAAAATTTGGAATATGCCTAAGGGGCTATAAAACTGTGCATACCTTTTGATCTAGCAATACCATTTCTAGGTCTATATCCCAAAGACATCCAAAAAGGGGAAAAGGACCTATTTGTATAAAATATTTATAGCAGTTCTTTTTTGTGGTGGCTAAGAATTGTATATCAAGGGGATGCACATCAATTGGAGAATGGCTGAACAAGCTGTGCTATATGATCTGATGGAATATAGTTGTGCTATAAAAGAAATAATGAGCAGAATGGTTTCAGAAGACCCTAGAAAGACTTACATGAACTGATATAAAATGAAGTGAGCAGAACCAAGAGAACGTAGTACACAGTATTAGCAGTATTTTGTGATGGAGAACTGTGAATTACTTAGCTGTTCTCAGCAATACAACAAGCCAAGGCAATCCCAAAGGACTTATGATGAAACATGCTATCTGCCCTTTGGAGAAAGAGGTGATATTGTCTGAATACAGACTAAGCTTCCTCTTCTCTCTCTCTCTCTCTCTCTCTCTCTCTCTCTCTCTCTCTCTCTCTCTCTCCCCCTCTCCTTTCCTTCCTTCCTTCCTTCCTTCCTTCCTTCCTTCCTTCCTTCCTTCCTTCCTTCCTTCCTTCCTTCCTTCCTTCCTCCCTCCCTCCCTCCCTTCCTTTCTCTCTTTCTTTCTGTCTTGTTCAAAATGATTAATCTGGAAACGATTGCACATGTATAATTTTTATCAGATTGCTTGCCATCTCATGGAGGGAGAAGGGGAGGGAAGGATAGAATTTGGAACTTAAAACTCAAAAAAGATGTAAAATGGTTTTAACAATTGGGGAAAATAAGATGTTATTTTAAAAATATAAAAGCTGAATTCCAAAAAAAGAAGAAAAAAGAGCATCTTTTAGGTTCATTGGATTTCATGTTGTTCATAAGCATGCATACATTCTATGTACTGATGGTGACTGGAATCATCTTTGTAAAAGGTTTTGTACATTTTTTTATGTTTTGACTGTATGGTGGGATCCCACTTGCTGCAGTCAGCAAGCCAGGGTTGGTAGCAGACAAGTTTTAAGGCACCTTTTCTAGCCCCTACAGCATGACAGTAGGTGAGCAGTGTAGTCCTTCAAAAAGACTGCTTAGATACCCAGGGGGCTGCTAACTCCCACTGTTGTCCAGTGAGAAGATGCCCCTATGCCCTGTACCACCTTGTGCAGAGTTGTGACTACAGTTCCCAGTGTATTTGCACCTGCTGCTTTGTCATTTGCCTGTTGCCACAGGACTTTAAGCTAGGCAAAAATAGTAAAATGGTACTCTGATTTGTGCATAAATTGGATTTAAGTGAGACAGAGTTGCACTAAGTCATTAGCCTCAATCTCTCTTCCAAAGTCATCAAAGCCCAGTGGTAAGTCAAGATCATTGGTGATGGCTCAGGATGCAGTGGATGACCTTGATGTTTTCAATGTCTAACGAACCTCCATGTGCTCCATGGCACCTGCTTCAGCTGCCTTCTTGGCCATTGGAATAAATTGTTCTCATCCTCCCATTTCACCAGAGCAAGTCTTCACATGCTTGGGGTAGACTGCTTGGTTGCTCACCAGTGGATCTGAGACCCCTCAGTAACTCCCAACCTTGTTTAGCAGTCTTCTGAAATGGTTTACCAGGATATGACCACTGCACATGCTACAGCTTCTTGGAGCCATAGATGAAAATTGGGTGAATCAGGTAGACACCAAAGGTTGAATGCAGCCCTGAAAAGTGCTTGGCAGTCTTCATGCCAGGGGTACTGATCTGTGAACACACTCAGCACTCCAGGTATCATTTAAGATCCATGCAATTATATCTACTAGTTATTTTTGACACATCCTGGTATGAAACTTTTGTAAGCAGTGCAGATCTGCCCATGTGGTACAAGTATATTTTTCCTTCTATTCATGTGATGTCACAATATTAATTATTCAGTGAGAAAGTACAATCTTTGAGTTGCTTACCATCACCTCTACAATGTTGTTACTTCCACTCAGGGATATATGAGAGACAACTTAAAAGGCTGCAGTGTCCCCACTGACCACCAGAGGATGCTCAGCCTGAAGATTTATACACTGTTCCTCCACCCACCCCACACTTCCACTCCTTGACAAATCTAGGCTTCAGTAGCACCAGAGAAGAATTTAGTTCAACCCCTGACTAACCTAGAACTAAACTAGGACATGAAACAGTGAGATTATTACACTATAAATTCTATGATCTTTTCAAACACATAGTCCCCTACTTTATAAGGCTTCCTTCTTCAGTTGTCCTTTTCATGTATTGCTGTTGAGTTGTTTCAGCAGTGTCTGACTCTTTGTGACTCTTATTTGGGGTTTTCTTGGCAAAGACTAGAGCAGTTTGCCATTTCTTTCTCCAGCTTATTTTTAAAGATGCGGACAGGGTTAAGTGACTTGCCCATCGTCCCAAGCTGGTAAGTGTCTGGGGCCAGATTTGAATTCAGGAAGATGAGTCTTCCTAATTCCAAGCCCAGTGCTCTGTCCACTGTACCACCTAGCTACCCTTTTATGTATCTTACAACCACTTATAATTATTTTTAAGCTAAATAACTTACCCTACCCAAGTATATCACTCACTTTTTACCTCCAGGCCATTATATTTGAATATTTTAAGATGTAACATATCATGATCTTATTGTTTATTGTAGATAGTGTATTGTGAAAGGAAATAGATCGAGTGATTCTATATTTTCCTCCAGCCATCTCCCAAATGTCCTCATACTTACTTGCCCAGATTTGTAGATGGAAGGAAGATTCATCCCCGCAGCTTATGGAGATAAATGATGCAGAGAAATGTTTGCAGATGATCTCAGGATTGTGAACTATCAAAAATGGAAAGTGGTCAAGGTAGTAAAAGAAATAAATCTTCCTATCTCCAGTTCTCAAGCCCAATGGGATTCAAAATAGATGGGAGTCTCAGTAACTTGGGATCCATTTTCCTTGTGGCTCCCATTTCCATTTCTATGCTAGGATCAGGATCTCTTCTGAAGTTCTGGTCTCTCTGATTGTCTTATTCACTAATTGTACATCTTTAGCTATAACAGTCTTGATTGTTTCCATATACCTCATGGGACACTAGAAGTCTGAATCAAAAATAATGACTTTTTGTTCCTGTTGTCCTTGGGGAAACCAGAATCCAAATCTAATATCAGAAGTAGATAGGTCATTACAATCAACCAATGAACCTTCATTAATTATCTTATGTGCTCCAGACACTTTACTAAGCATTGAGAATACAAATACCAAAAAAAGAAAAAAATAGAGTCTTGACCCTCATGGAGCTTGCAGGGTAATAGGGGAAGACAATATACAAAACAAAGCCAAGAAAGGGGGGAGGTAGAATGTACCCTGCGTGGGCGGATGATAAAGTCCAAAGGAGTGCAGCTGGGTGGGAAATGAAAAGATGGGTGACCTGAGTGTTCTCATTAAATGGAGGTTCTGGTAGGACCTCTGCATTCTGCTCTATAAACAGAGGTGCCCTAGAAGGCAGAGGATAGTGATGAGGTGAGAATGTCAGGGCTGGTGTGTAGGATGAAGAGGTTCCTGGGGCATAATAGAGAAGTCATATCCTTCTCTATAATATTGCAAGACTTCAAGTCTCAGCATATACTCAAGGCAGGGAAGTTTCCACTACCCTCTCTGTTCCAGAGATAATCAAGGTAATCACATCTGGTAGGTTGTTTCACAAGTTCAGTTCTGTCCATGTCTCTCTGAGTAAATTTCCTGGGCCTGTGGGTTTTTGCAAGGTTGAAAAAGCAATGAAGGAGTGCTAGCTACTTTGGGATATAATTGATATTGGCTTTGTGACTTGAACTCATTAAGGACAGCTAGGTATTTTTACTACCTTTCTGTTGCTCAAATCTTATTTTGCTGCTCATTTCTCTAACAAAGCGAGCAATCCTTGTACTGAAAAGGACAGAATAAAATTGGCTAATAGAGTGTTCATCTAAAGCCAGGTATTGAGATAGTAAGATAGTAATCTAGTTGCCATTGATGAATCCAAGTCACCAGGCCATATATGCCTGTATCTGAAAGCTTTGGCAGATGTGATTGATGTTCTACTGTCCAAGATCTTTGAAGGATTGTGAAGAGGAGAGGTATAGCAGATTTTTAAAAGGACAGATGTCCTAACTTTTTAAAATGAATGAAAATAAAGAGAATATTCTTAGAGGAATTTAACTTTGATTTTGGCAACATGTTTAGAATGTATTATTAATTGTTAAAAGGATGTTAATAGGCTTCAAAAAAAAAAAAGAATCCCGGATGTTCTTCATCCAAACCAGGTAATTTTAGACTAACCTTGTCTCCCTTTCTGATAGTGTTACAAGACTGCTTGATCTGGCTGATATCGTTAAACTAAACTTAAGGGAAATACTTAAAATCTCTCATGCTGTTTTTTGTTTTGTTTGTTTTTGGAAAGAGGGAAAAGTGAGGTCTATACAGTAGTGCAATTAGGTAGATGTGGAATTGGATGAATGGGCAAACACAAAGAACAGTCATTAATGTCAATTTAGGAAGGGGGTTTCCAGTGGAGTGCCCCAGGAACCTATGCTTGGCCTTATGTTGTTTAATATTTTTGTCAGCAACCTGGATAAAGGCATAAATGGCATGCTTAACAAGTTTGCAAATGACACAGAGTCAGGAGAGATAGTGACACAATGCATGACAACCAAAATTTTAAAATATCTTTACAGGCTAGACCGTTGGACCAAATACAATAAAATGAAATCCAGTAGGGGTGAATACAAAGTTAAAAAAAATCTTCATATGTATAGAATGGGGGAAAAATGAATGGCTAGTCAGCAATCAATCCAAAAAAGAGCTGAGGATTTTAGTAAATTTTAAGTTCAACATAAGACAATGTTATACAATAGCAAAGAGGGGGAAAAAGGGGGGAAAAACAGCTAATTCAGTCTTAACCTATATTGAACAGTATAGTGCCCTGGACCAGGGAAGTGATAAGACCACTGCATTATACATCAGCCAGACCCTCCCTGGAGTACTATATTCCATTCCAAGTGTTGCATTTTAGAAAGACAATGATAAACTGAAGTGTGTTCAGAGGAGAGCAGCCATGGTGGTGAAGGGCAAAATGAGAATTGATTGAAGAATCTGAAGATATTTAGCTTGGAGAAGAGAAGACTTAGTTTGGCTAGGGAAGTGAAGAAGGAGTTTGTAGGCAAGGCATTTTAAAGTATTTTAAAAGCTAGTGTATGGAAGAAGAAATAGATTTATTGGACTTGTGCCAGAGGACAGAATCAGGAATAATGGTTGCATGTTGTAAAAATGCAGATTTAGATGTGATATAAGGAAGAATCTCTTAAAGATTAGAGATAACCAAAGGAGTCATGGGCCACCACAGGGAGTAGTAGATTCCCCTTTATTAGCAGTATCCTTCACAGAGTAAGCACTTAATAAATGCTTCTTGACAGGCTGAAGGACTTCAAGCAAAGACTGAATGATCACTTTTTGGGAACATGGTAGATTTGTTTTTCTTCTAAAGATATAGATTAACCTAGATGGCATGGCCTCTGTGATCCCTTTCAATTTTTGTGATTCTGTGATCCAATCTGTGGTTTAGACTGACTATCAGTGATTTCTGGTCTGTCCATTCTAGTCCAAAGAAGATTCTCCTTCATAGTATAAACTAAAGTAAAATAGAAATTGAATAGCTCTTCCACCCCCTAAATACCCATTATCATAATCTCAGCCACTATGAACAATGGTTTTATCTCTTCATTGGTACTCCTTATTTTTCCTTATTGTAGATTTTAAAATAAGTAAAAAATAAATCTTTTTATTGGCCTTGGTATTCTTTTTTAAGATAATTTTTTAGAGCAATTGGGGTTAAGTAACTTGCTCAAGGTTACACGGCTAGTCATTATTTGTGTGTGGGTGCTTATTTTCTGAGGCCGGATTCGATCTCGGGTCATCCCAACTCTGAGGCCGGTGCTCTTACTCACTGCGCCACCCAGCTGCCCCTAGATAATTTTTTTTTTTACTGTAAATGTCATATCAACAAAAACAAATCAAGTATAAAGAGAAATAAAAGAGTTTAAATCTTAGGGCTAAATCTTTAACAAGGTAGAACCAAATGAATTAACCAATAAGCATCCAGCACATTTACTGCACACCAAGGACCATAGGTGTGGCAGGAACAACAAAAATAAAACTTCTGTAATCCTTCCCATAATATCTGCTCTTTGTACTACCTATAATTACTTGTTATTATTTGTAAAAATATATGGTTTTGTTTGTTAGAATTTTGAAATGGCAAGTCCTTTTTGACAAAAATGGGAATACCTTCCTGACTGATCCAAATCTTAGTTTTCTTTGTCAGTCTCAGTTCATTCTGAAGATTAGCAGTCCAAACAGTATTCTTATAGGAGGGTACCACCCACACTTTTTTGTTTGCAGGGGGGAAGGCAGGGCTATTGGGGTTAAGTGACTTGCCCAAAGTCACCTAGTAAGTGTTAAGTGTCTGAGGCGGATTTGTACTTAGGTCCTCCTGACTCCACCTAGCCACCCCACCACCCATGCTTTTGTATTTATTCTTGGTTACCTTTCTTGGTACTTTATTCCATCTTCTCTTCGTTTATTTTAAAACTGTTATCTATTTTAAATACTTTTGATGCCTTTTGTTTGTTTTTACATTTCCCATCCCTCTCAAAATTGAACCTTCCTTTTTAACAAAGAATTAATAAAGCAAAAATTATCTATTACAGAGGCTACACATGTGAATGCATGCCATATGACTGTTTCCTGCCTCTCTGACATAAGAGAGAAGGCAAGTCTCCTCATCTCTTCTCTGGGACTGTTTATTGTTTTTTTCTATTACTCAGAGTTCAACTTGGAGATCACATTTTAGTGATCTTTTCACTTTTGTTTTTGTAGTCACTGTAGTCTCAGTTCTGTTTATTGTATTCTTCATTAGGTCCTACAAATCTACATTTCCTTGAATTCTCCATATTCATCTACTATTGCACAATAATCTTCTACTAAACTCATATAATAGAAGCTTAGCACAGTTGCTGGCACATAGTAGATGCTTAATAAATGTTTATTGATTGATTGATGTGCTATGCTTTTTTTCAGACATTTCCCAATTGATGAGAACCCACTTTGTTTTCTATTTTTTTTACTACCACAAAGAGTAGTGCTCTGAATATTTGTGTATAAATTGTACCTTCACTTCTATCCTAGATTTCCTTGGGGGTATATATTCAATAGTGGGTGATTGGGTCAAAAAAGTATAGACAATTTAGTCGATATTATTGAATAATTCCGAATTGAGATAAAGAATGTTTGGATCACGTGAGAGTTCTATCAGCATGCCCATTTCCCCATTACTTCTCTAACAGAGGTCCCATTAAAAAAAATCTGTCAATTTATAAATTGTGAAAGGTAATCTCAGAGTTTTTTAATTTAATTTGTATTTCTTTGGTTGTTTATGGTTTGTAATTTTTTTTTGGAAAACTTTTTATTTTTCATATTCTTTCACTCTTCAAACCACTAGGGAATGACTCTCGGTATTATATATTTCTGCCAACTGACTGTGTTTTTTTTGGTTATCAGACTTTTATTGGTGATATTGAATGCAAACAATGTTTCCCACTCCACTGTTCCACTTCTAATTTTGTCTTCATTGATTTTATTCACAAAAAGCTTTTTTAATTTTATGTAGTCAAAATTGGCTGTTCTAACTTTTATTATACCTTCTATTCCTTACTTGGTTGAGAATTCTTTCTTTAGTCATACTTGTGAAAAAAATACTTGATTTTATTCTCTTCCAATTTGTTAATGGCATGACCTTTTATATTGGGTTGAGTATCTACTTTGAAGGGTAGCTAGGTGGCACGATTGATAGAGTCCCAAGCCTAGAGTCAGGAAGACTCCTTTTCCTGAGTTCAAATCTGGCCTAAGACACTTACTAGCTATGTTACCCTGGGCAAGTCACTAAACCTTGTTTGCCTCAGTTTCTCATCTATAAAATGAACTGGAGAAGGAAAGAGCAAACCACTCTAGTATTTTTGCCAAGAAAACCCCAAATGGGGTCATGAAAAGTTTAATACAAATGAAAAATGACTCAACAACAAATTCACTTTTGAGCTTATTGTGGTATGCAGTGTAATCTCTATGTCTTTTTAAAAAATCTAACCCAATAGATTGATGAAGTCCTTTTTCATCCAGATTGGTATTTTTTTTCTCCCCAAGACAACCTTTACCCTTTTTAGCTTCATTGGGACTGGATCTAATTTAGTCTTCAAAATTTAATCCTTAATTGCTTCTCATCCAATGCCCTTTCCCTGGATCATAGTATCAAAGTCTGATCCTATCAAAAAATTACTATCAGTAATTCACTGATGTAGACTTTGAGAATACTGGGTTACCTTCCCCTCTAAGCCTAGCCTCTCCTCAAGAGGCATTGTAATAGGACTTTAGTGGAAGAATAGACTTCCACTGATAAGCAATAGCCTGCAGGATATGGTAGTAGAAAAAGTATTGGATTTGGAGTTTGAATATTTGGGTTTCAGTTCAGATCTGCCACTAATTAGCTGTGTAACTTTATACAGGCCACTTCATCCCTCCAAATCTGTCCCCATCTGTAAAAGGATAATATTGATGATATCTGCAGTCCCACAGATTTTTGAGTAAATCACTTGATAAACTTTAAAGAATTACATTCATTCATCTTTTATTCATTCAACAAGCATTAATTAAGTACCTACTCCATAATCAGTTACTATTCTAGGTTCTGGGATAGAACACAAAGATAAAAAACAAATAATCTCACCTCCCAGAGAGCTCACATTCTATTAGGGGTGGGTAGTGATGTAAGAAATTAAACAAATACAAAAATATGCAAAGTAAATACAAAAGAATTTTCTCAGGGGTAAACTAACAATCAGGGGACTAGAATAAACTTCATGTAGGATCTGAACTTGAGCTGAGCCTTGAAGGAAGCTAATGATTCAACAAGGTAGAGGTGAAGAGGAAGTGAATTTTGGGTATAAGTGACAACCTTTGCAAAGTCAGGGAGTCTGAAGATGGAATGACTTGTATTGAGAATGGCAAATAGGCAAGTATGAGTAAAATACAGATTATGTAATGGGGAATAAATTATAATAAGCCAGGAAGGTAAACTGAAGCTTGGTTGTGAAGGACTTTGATATGATCGCAGAAGAGTTTGTATTTTACCAAAGAGGCACATATAGGAATTTTGGAGGGGTGGAGACCCAGAGAAGAGTAATGTCACAAAAACCCAGGGAGACCAGAATAGACAAAGAAATCAGAAAGGATAAGAACTATGAAAAAGTCATCAAATTTGGCAAGTAAGTAGTGATGAGGTCATAAATCATTTCTCCTGGGCAACCCATTTGGATTTTGTCAGCTAAGGCCAACAGACAATCTCAAAATACTTTTGCATTTTTTCCCCAAAGACTTTTTAGAAACCCATCAAAGGAAGATATTGTCATAAATAAGTTATCAAAAAGAGTTTACTTAAACTGAGGCTGTAATGAAGTCACAAAGAAATTATTCTTATGAGCTCTTTTCCTTGTGGACCTGACTCTCTTAGATGAAATATCTCATTCTCAAAACCCATCCCTTGGGTGCTGTCACAGCACATGAATCTTTCTTCCTTCATCTCTATCATATGGAACAATCTAAATAATTCCCAGGAAGACTTCTGCTATGAAACTGACAAATCAATGTAGAGCTGGGCTGGCCTGACATCTACACAAGGTAATCTAGTGGAAGACATTTTGAGTAGAGTTCTGAACTCTTCTTTCCTGTTGCTCTGGGTTGATTTCCTGATCCTGGCACTTACGTATGATTTGAGAAAATGTGTGTGTGTGTGTGTGTGTGTGTGTGTGTGTGTGTGTGTGTGTGTGTGTGTGTGTGTTTTCCTTTTGGAAAAACAAAACAAAACAAAAAAACAAAAACAAAAAACTCCCAGCCAATTCCTTGGTTGTATACTGATATTGTAAATAATTGATCATAAAGATAAAACACTTCAGCTGGTAGAGGCCAGGGCTGCCTTCAATACCACCGGAATAAATCTCTCTGTGCAGGAGGCCAGTGCCATAGTGGATTTTGCAAGGCCATTAAACTATCACTGCAGTTCAGGCATTAGTTGGAATAAATTGTTTCTGTTTGTGTTTGTTACCATTTCTTAGTAAAACTAATTAAGGAACTAATTGATTGTTTTGTTGTTCTACTAATTAACTCCATATGGTGCACATTTCCATGGAGATACAGTATGAGTTATGGGAAGTTCTCTGATTTAAAGTGTCGTTTCTGGGTTAGGGGACAATTTTTTAAAATTAAGTATCCTTTGGACTTGCATTTCTCTTCATCCCTTTTGTGCTCAGCTCCTCTGTTATTGCTTTCCCCTGCTTCAAAAGAAGGATTTGGGGACATTGATGCCAAGCAAGGAGGGCCAACAGGTGGCCAGGCAGAGGCATCAAGACAGATGCCCTCAAAGATCTAGAAAATGGAGATTTGAGAAGTCTGGACGCTGACGCCCCCATACCTCTGGGAACCGCCAGACGTGCTTCACTAGTTTTAGACTAATTACTCTGCTAATGAGCACAAGCCAGTGGTTGCCATGGCAATGGCTGTGGACGTAAGGCCTCATGCTAGCCTGCTGTAATGGACACCCATGGGAAGGGGGCTTTTCCAAGCTTGTGAACAATTTAAAAACTTTCCCATTCTCCTCCCTCTGACTGGCTTCGGCACTTTTCCCTCAAGATGAGTCTCTTTGAGAAGAAATTTTCTAAAGGATTTGTTCTTGGTATAGAACTGAGCAACTCAAGCTGACCAAACCTTCAATTTAGAATACAGTTTACTTTAAAGGCCTGTGGATTGAGATCATAAAATAGGTAATGTTAGAGTAGAAGTGGCCTTAGAACAGAGAACATTAGAATGTACAGTTACACAGTATTAAAGCAGCAAGGGGGCTTAAACAAAGAACAAACGGTGCCTGAGACAGAATAGACATCAGCAATCATCTCAGACCTTTTCACCTTATAGAAGAGGAAACCCCCTGGCCTGCAGAAGTGACTTGTCTAAAAGTACACATCTAATTCGACAAAGAGCTAGGTCTTGAATCCAGGTCTCCAGGGCTCGTTCATTATTTTGATGTTTTAGTTCACTTGTTTCATACAACATATAGCTTCTGTTTCACATTGAACTATCACTGAACTCGATTGTTCAGTGAGAAATATTTTGGTTCAGTTCAGGGCTCAGCAAATTAGTACCATTAGTTCCAGTTTGGGTTCACAGTTGGAAATCCATTCACATCCTTGGTTTGGAGGGATAGAGACCTTCCCTGATGACAGGCAAACAGTCAAGACCTGACACTAACTCACAAATAGGTTATGAGTTAGAATGTAAATGTTCAAACCCCAAAGAAGTGACCTGTGTTAAGTGGTTTAATATAGACCATTTCCAGGAGCTCATGAATTCTGTATTACAGCGAGTTGTTCCATGACACTGCAATTGTCTTCCTAATAATACAGTCCCCAAAGTATTTATCACCACAACTTGGGCAGAGAGAGCTGATAAATCTTGGTTGGCTAAGGACTAAGCCTCCTGCATTTTACCTCTCCTTAACCCTTCCTAGACCAGCTAGTCCCCTTTCTACCTGGGGAGGAGAAATACTGAAGTTTTCCAGAAAATTCATTTCTATAAAATACAGGGTTGGAAGGGATTTTAGAGTAGAGCATATTACGTAGAGTTGAATACTAGAACATAGAACATGTTAGTAATGGAAGGAACTTCAGAGAGATTCTAGTTTATCCTCTCATTGCCATTCTCATTTAACAGAGGAGAAAACTGAGGTCTAGATGGGTTTAATGACTTGCTCCAGGAAAATGACTAAAATTCAGTAGAGTCACATTGATGTCCAGTTCTTCTGATTCTAAGTCCAGTCTTCTTAAAACTGCAAGATCTTAGTAAGATGATTTTGGCTTTCTCTCTCTCTCTCTCTCTCTCTCTCTCTCTCTCTCTCTCTCTCTCTTCCCCTCTTTTCCTCCCTCCCTCCCTCCTCTTCTTCTTCTTCTTCTTCTTCTTCTTCTTCTTCTTCTTCTTCTTCTTCTTCTTCTTCTTCTTCTTCTTCTTCTTCTTCTCTCTCTCTCTCTCTCTCTCTCTCTCTCTCTCTCTCTCTCTCTCTCTCTCTTTTTCTTCTTCTTCTCTATAACAGTGAGACAAGATGCCAGGAAGAGCTGAGGTTTCCATTAAGTCCAGCAGCTATGCATTAAGCACCTACCGTGGACAATGCATAATGCTAGGTATTCTGGAGGTATGTGAAGAAACATAAAATGTAGTCCCTGCCCTCAAGGAGCTTAGAGTGTATAGAGGAAACAAGGCACATGATTGTAAATTGTTAAATAGCAAAGCAGAGGCTGGGGCAGAGCCAAGATGGCAGAGTAAAAGTAGGGACTTGCTTGAGCTCTCTCACAAACCCCTCATAATACATGTAAAATGACTATAAACAAATTCTAGAGCTGTAGAACCCACATTATGACAGAGTGAAACATATCTCTAGCCCGATAGGCTGGAAGATTGACAGGAAGGGTTTGTCACACAGGGCTGGGAGCAGAACACAGTCTGGCATGGGCCACACCAGTGCAGATGGGACTGAAGCAGGTCTCAGGGAACTGAATCACTGGCAGCTGTGGCGGTTGCCAGACTTTTCAACCCACAAACACCAAGGACAGTGTAGAATGTCAGTGGGGAAACTCTGTGGGATCTGGGTGAAAGAGGAGAGGGGTTCAGCCTTAGACCTGGGGTGGTGGACATGGTGGTGGCAGAAGCAGCAGCAGCAGCAGCAGCAGCAGCAGGAGCAGTGGCTACTTCCAGAGCTCTGGGCCCACATATAGTGGGGGATCAAGCGGCTGATAACAAAACCCCTGAATCCTGGGACAGTACACCCACCCCACCTCCCACTCCCATCCCCACTGGAAGCAGAGTCCTACCCTGACAAAGACCTACAAAGTCAAATATTTGGCTGGAAAGATGGATAAACAGCATAAAAAAGTCAGACTATAGAATCTTTTGTGACAAAATGAAATTATACAGCCAGAAAACGACAACAAAGTCAAAGCTCCTGCATCAGAAGCCTCCAAGAAAATTATAAATTGGTCACAGGCCATGGAAGAGCTCAAAAAGGATTTTGAAGATGAAGTAAGAGAAGTAGAGGAAAAATTGGGAAGAGAAATGAGAGTGATGCAAAAAAATCATGAAAAACAAGTCAACAATTTGCTAAAGGAGATCCCCCAAATACTGAAGAAAATAACACTTTAAAAATAGACTAACCCAAATGGCAAAAGAGGCCAAAAAGCCAATGAGGAGAAGAATGCCTTAAATAGCAAAGTAGAGCAGTATGTGATAAGGGTTAAATAAAGACAAAAAGTGTTTAAAGAATTTCTGAGGAAAAAGCGATTAGTGAGGAACTCAAGGGACCTGGGAAGACTTCTAGGAGGGTACAGCCTTTGATCACTGGAGTATCCTGCTAGAGCTGGGTGGGACCTCAGAGGCCATTTAGTCCAATGAGAGATGAGGAAACAGGGCAATGTAGGTTTAAATTGTTTGCCTAAAGTCACATTAGTCATATCAATTTGTAGGTAGATTTGAAATCATGTCCTTTGACTGAAGACCCAGTGTTTTTTACCTTGTACTGTCCTGGAATTTGAATGGTCACTAAGAATCTATAATCTTATCCAGGCAGATATTCCTTCCAATCCTACAGATCTCATGCATGTCCTCCCCCCAACCTTCTAAGGAGGGTCACCCAAAATGCTAGAGGCAATCTCCTAGTTCTTTTGACATCGTGGATTCTAGTGGAGGCACAGATTGACTATCTTTCATTTTCATGTGCAGAGCTTACCTTCTTTTCATGTCATATAGCTCTCTGATGACTTTCTTTTAGCTGCTTCTGTTTTACAATTCCTGGTCACACCATTCTGATGACAGAAAGAGAGGAGGAATTAAGAAGCTTATTGATGAGGGTGAAAGAGAAGAGTAGAAAAGCTGGCTTGAAGCTTAATATGAAAAAATCAGACAAACCAACAACAAAAGAAACCAAAACCTAAGATATTGGCAACTGGTTTCATCACTTCTTGGAAAATAGAGGGAGAAGAAATGGAAGCAGTGTCAGATTTTCTATTCTTGGGCTCAAAGATCACTAAAGGTGGTGATTGCCAGCATGAAATCAAAATATGCTTGATCCTTGGAAAGAAAGCAATGGCAAATCTAGAAAACATACTAAAAAGCAGAGACATCACCTTGCTGATGAAGGTTCATACAATCAAAGCTAGGCTTTTTCCAGTAGCAATGTATAGCTGTGAGAGTTGGACTATCAGGAAAGATTACAGCTATAGAATCAGCATTTTCAAATTGTGATGTTGGAGAAGACTTTTGAGAGTCCCTTGGACAGCAAGGAGATCAGATAGGTCAACACTTAAAGAAATTAATTCAGGCAATTCATTGGAAGCTCAAATATTTTGGACAAATAATAAGAAGATGGAATTCACTGGAAAAGACCCTGGTGTTGGGAAAGATTGGAGGCAAAAGGAAGCGAGTCCGGTAGAGGGTGAGATGAATGTTAATTGCCATGGAAACAACGAACATGAACTTTGACAGACTTCACGAGATAGTGGAGGGTGGAAAGACCTGGTGTGCCATCGTGTCACAAATAGTTGGATCTGACTCAATGACTGAACAACAAAATGTGCCATAGCCTACTTACACTAATGATAGTACTCTTTATTGCTCCTCTTTATAATTGGATTAGTGGAGAAGAAGGGAAAGGGAATGGCAGGTTGGGATAAAAGTGCAGACTAAGGTTTAAAGGTGAGGGTGAGTACAGAATGTTTTCTGGAAGATAAAAAGATCTTGGCTATAAGAGAAGAATCAATGGTGAAGAGTTGTGGAAAATAAACTTGGCTAGGTTATATGGGAGCAGGTTGTAGAAGGCTTAGAATTCCAAATCAAAGAATGCAATATCCTAAAGATATATAGGAGCCACTATGAGACCATGCTTTGGGAATTATTGTCCGTGCTAGATTCCAAAACTTAATTCATTGCATGACTTTGGGCAGACCATGTTCTTCTTTTGGGCCTCAGTTTTCTATTTTGCAAGATGAGGGTGTTGAATTGGATGATTTCTAAGGGCCCTTAAGATTCTAACTTGATTCTACTTCTTCAAGATATTTCATATCTCCCCCATTCCCTTTCTGCAAATAGTCACTACTCTATTTGAGAATACCACCACCTCTTACATGGAAATCTCTCAATTGGTCCCTCTGCTTCTAGCCTCTCCTCTCTCAGATCCATCTTCTACACAGATGCCAAATTAACATTTTTAAGACATAGATCTGATTACCCTCCCCTTGCTAAAAACAAAACAAAAACAAAAACCTTTTGTTTGCTCCCTATTGCCTTTAGAATAAAATATGAAATTCTCAACCTGACATTTAAATTCTCCCACAATATGGCTTCCACCTGCCTTTCAATTTTTATTTCATATTGTATCCCTTCATGGTCCTTCAGTTTCAGCCAAACTGACCTAAGTGCCAGTCCTGAAATTCAGCTCTATTTCCTGTATCTGTGCCTTAGTACATACAGGCTGTTTGTTCCTAAATGGAGATCATTCTCCCCAGACCCGTAATATGAAGGATCCCCTGCTTCCTATCTCAGTTCCTCCTTCCATACAAAGCTTTTGATTCCTCTTTGTATTAATCTTGCCTCCCTTCTCCAGTTATGTTTTTACTTATCTAGGCACACATTGTATTCTCCAAGTAAAATATACATTCCTTGAGGGTGGTGACTAATTTTTGTTTTTGTGTCTCCATGCCTAGCATAGTGTTGGGCACACAGTAGGTACTTAATAAGTATTTGTTGGGTTCAATAAAATTCATTCTTATGATCCTATGACTTTTTCTCTCTATAGCTAAATTGTCTCTATAACTGGGTAGGTTTTTCCCCTCATGGTTTTAATGGTTGGACAAATTAGTCACTTAGGCCCTTTAGAACCCTAAGATTCTATGATTTGATAAAATAATTGAAAGTATCTAAATCTTAGTTTCCTCATTCGTAAAACACAGAGAACCACCCTTGTCTTGCTGACCTCATGGGTCCATTGTGAGATGATGATGTGTGGAAAGCATTTCTTAATTGTAAAGCACCATATGCACCATCTATTATTAATTATATAATCAGCCCATTCCCCCCAGTCTACTGGACTAGCTCAGTTGTGGTCATATTGTCACAGCTGGGCTGCAAGGCTAAGTGCCAAGCTAAAGTCTCACTCCTTTTTCAACAAGGCCTTTGAGTTTGGTTATTTTAAGGCTTTTTTCTCCTCTGAGTTCTTTATGTCTGTTGTTTTTGTATTATTATATTTTAATTTTTTATGACTCTACCTGGAGTGCCCACATGGGCCCAGAAAGAGCTTAATGCATATTTAGCAGTGTCGATATTATTATTATCAATAATAATAGGTGGGAAGTGGCCTTCAGCAAACCAGCTTGAACTACCTTTTAGTGTTTAACCCAAAACACGTTTTACTAAGCAATTTCTCCTTAATCTTTAAACCTTTGCGTCTTTCAAGGGAAATTTAATCCTTGTGTTTCTGATTCATTTACACTTAACTCATCAAAATGTTGCTTTGTAAGACCCGTTTGATGTACAGGAGGGCTCATAAGCCTTTTTATAAGCCTTTCCTATGCATTTTTCCTTTGAAGAGGGAGTTTGGACTCTTCTAGGACTAAATAGAGTGAAAAAAAACCCTGGAAAGTCGTCAAACGTGTTCCCACCCTAGAGGGTGCAAATTACAGCAGTTTGTACATTTCAACCGTAGCAGGCCTCCACGAGGAAGGGGAGATAGGAGCAGGTAGAAGCAGAGCTCCCAGGGTTCTGTGTAGAGACTATTACTGAATTTTAAGTCAACTTAAAACTTAGTCTGCCACTTACTTCCTATGTGACCTTGGGCAATACACTCCATTTCTCTGGGCCTCAATTTCTTCATTTGTAAAATGAAATGATAGAATTAAATAATCTCTAAAGTCTTTTTTTCTGGTTCAGATACCCTGAAATTATGCATCCTGACAGTCTATGTTCTAAGGTCCCTTCCATGTCTAATATTCTGTGTTTTAAAATCTTCTCCCATTCTGACATTAAAGGTTCTGTTATTATTTGTTTGCAGGCCTATTTCACATTCAGTGTTGTAGGATTCTAAATTTCTGGTCTTTCTTTCCCCTGCAATATGAGCCATCTGTCCATAGAAGAGAAGGTCGGTGGAATACAGGCTGAGACAGAAAGAGTCAGGAAAGGTCAGATTGCTTTTTATTATTTTTGGGATGCTGTGTAGCTTCAATAACGTGTCTGTTTTTGATACAAGCAATTTGATGTGGGTTCTTCCTCCCCTCCCCATACCATGTCCCTAAAATGAATGTATCATTGCATTGCTTATTATCATATATTCATAGAATGTCAGGACCTTGCGTCATTTTTAGTGAAAGTTTCAGAATCTGAAGTCTGGTAGGGACTTTAGAGGTCATCTAATCCAGCCTCTTCATTTTAAAGAGAAGGTAACTGAAGTCCAGAGAGGGGAGTCATTTGCCCAACATCACACAGTTGAATGGAGAGGGTACTATATCCTGGGTCTTTTTGATAACCCAGTTATTTCTAATACACCAGCCTATCTCTCATCAAAGAAGCACATATGCAGAGTGTGGATATAAGTCTCTCATTTTACTAAGAGTCATGGCTAGAGTGGGGTGGGGGAAGGTGGGAAGGGATGGAGACAGAACATGAGAAAAGTTTGATTCTGAAAGTTGGGGGCAGTGGGAAAAGGGTAGGGTAGACCTTGGGAATTCCAGAAGACATCAAAATTCTAGTTATGCCTTTGAGACAGAGACAGGATGAATCTGATCTACCTATGTCAAAGCTTATACCATTTCTCTGTGGTTCAAGGCCGCTTAAAAGGAAGTGGGGTCCCTGAGCAATAGGGTATCTGCTCCCCTGCACAGCAGAGGAGATATTGCTACCAATCTTGTCTTCCTTACTTGTTTTCATGACTCTGAATATAGAAAATTGCCTCCCAGATAAACTCTAAACTCCTTACCCTGGCATGCAAGGCCCTTGAGAATCTGGAAACAACTTAATGAATACTTTTTCCACCCTTATTTCATAGGGTTTTCAATTATGTACTTTACACTCTCAGCCAACTGCTCTATTTTCTGACCCCTACACACATTCCTTGACCCCTATACCTTTGCTCACCAGGTTCCTATACTTGAAATACATTCCCCCTCCCCATAAATCTCCCTATTGACATCCTACCCACTCTTCAAGATCCTACTCAAATGCTGCCTTCTCTGTGAAGTTTTTTTCTGAACTTTCTCATCTGTCATTTATCTTACAACATTCTATAACCTTATTTAAGAAGAAAAAAACAATAACTGGATTTGTGATTTCTTTGGTATGGGGACCTCCTGATGAGCAAAGTCCTTTTTATCAGTGCAGACATGTACCTTCTCTGCAATGTATAGTCTTAGAAATTCACCAAAAGACACTGCAAATAAGCGATTTATTCCGAGAGACATCACTAGTTTATGTTAAAGGCAGAACTTCTACAATGGTCTTCTTAAGTCCAATGCTGGGTCCTTTTCATTTACACCTTCTTGTTGTGTCGAAGTTTTAATATTTTTATGCCGTAAGAGTAAAAAACGAGGATAATCGTAGTTTCACCCAGCAGTGGTAACTCCTATAAGGAGGACACATGCTCTGAATACAAGGAGATCAAGTTCAGTCCTATGGGAAACTGATCAGTTAGAGAGACAATCAAGCTTTTCTCTCACTCATTGGAGGAAAACTCTATTAAAGTTTAGGTTTGGCTCATATCTAGGAAATCCCCAAAAGCAATTAACATGGTCCATTCTAGAAAAGTAACTCAATGTACCAAGTAGCAGATTTCAGGTACAGGACAGCTATTTATTTCCTCTACCACAGAAGAAATGCTAGAAACACAAAAGACTCATGAGTGTATTGATAAATGCTTAAAACATGAAAGAATAACCCATTAAAAAGGACTCAGAGCATCATATAAGAAATTCAGAAAATATACAAGGCACTCAAAGGAATAACAAAAGCCCATAAACAGATACAGAAACATATGTTATCATTACTTTTTTATATCTTGCAGCAGGTAAAAATTTTCCATGAAGACTTGTGGGATTGCTAGAAAGATTTCACTTTCACCTTGGTCTGCATTGCTGGAATTGCAGCTCTAGGTCCATATCTTCTGGCTATCCAGGGCATAGCTCATTCTTCTGGCAGTGGTCATATCCTATGAGAAAAATATAAATGTTGAAAAAAAAATCTCTTACTGTTAGCCAGAACTGAGGATATTCTAACCTTGAACTTATGAAGGGGCTACCACAATGAGAAGCTTGCATCTCAGGATTGCTATTTGGTCACCAAGTGAAAAAGAGACAGCAAGGCACTTGACACTGAGACTCAGAGTCAGCTTGGCAAACATATGTGCCCACTTCCATGTATATGCAATTGCCATTTATGTTGGGGGTGGGAGAGGAAGAAAGAGGAGAGATATTGTCTTCCTCTTTCTCATTGGAAGTCTGAGGGAAAGGCTGCTTCGGTATGAAGTAATGCCCTCCAAGAAAGGAAGAGAGAGGAAGATGATTGAACTTCTTTTAAACCTTTGAGTCAGTGGCTCTATGTTGCTAATCCTCTTTAGAATACCCCATCCATCACAGAGACCAAAGGGATAACTGGAAGCTATTGGTTAACTCATATGTTAGTTAGACAGATCACATGTGGCACCAAAAGTGGCCTGAGCATGAGGTCTATTGGAAAGAGCCATAGAGCCATCTCAGCTCCAGGTAAAGGGCAACAGTTCAGAATATTGGTACTGACTACTCCCTGTACACCACAGTAGTGACTTGACTAAGGGTTATTTTCGTCATCATCATCATCAACAACAACAACAACAAAGATGATAATAAGGATGATGATGATAATGGAAACAACCCTTTAAAGTTTTCAAAAAAATAAAGTTTTTCAAAATATAAACTATTTCACCTGAGCCTCATAAAAACCCATCCTCCTCCAATCTATTCTGTATCATTTACATTCTGATACACCCAATATATACAAAGTATACATGTATATGGGCAAAACACAATGTGTGTGTGTCCCTTTCTCCCCCCAATTATCTGATGTAGTCAGATCTATGCTTTAGGAACATCATTTTGGCAGTTGTGTGGAGGTTGGATTACAGAGGGGAGAGACTTGAGGCAGGGAACCCAACCAACAGACTACAGTGATAGTCCAGGTAAGAGAGCATGAACACCTTTTCTAGGGTGGGAAATGTGTCAGAGGAGAGAAAAGGATGTATTTGAGAGTTATAGTGATGAAAGAAATTACAATACTTGACAGCTGATGTATGGTGAAGAAATTAAGATTTTGAAATTGAATGGCTGGAAGGATAGTGGTGCCCTTGACAGAAATAGGGAAATTCAGAAAATAGGAGGGATTTGGGGAGTAAAGACAATGAATTTTGTTTTGGACATGTTGAGTTTGAGATGCACATGGAGAAATCTAGTTTGAAATGTTGGACAGGTTATTGATAATGTAGAATATTAGAATCAGTAGAGAGACTAAGGCTAGGTAAATAGATCTAATCATCTACATGGAGATAATGACTGAACTCATGGGAGCTTATGAAGATCACCAAGGTAAGAATGGAGTAGGAAAGGAGAAGTCCCAGGACGAAACCTTAGGGGATGTTCACAGTCAGTGTTATGATTCTTATATGAAGGTCCAGAAAAACATATTGAGAAAGAGTGGTTAGACAGGTCAGAGGAGAAGAAATTGACTGATGTCACAGAAACCCAGAAATGAAAGACTATACAAAAGGTGAGGGTAGGCATCGGCATCAAATCTGTTGAAAATGAGAGTTAAGAAGGGGCCACTGGAAGAGATCACTGATAACTTTAAAGATAGCAGATTCTATTGAATGATGAGCTTGGATTCAGCTTGTAGAGGGTATAGAAAAGAATGAGAGGAGAAAGAAAGAAGAAGGGAAGATATTTGGTGATGGCTTTTGTGCAAGGCCTTTAGTTGAGAAGGGAAGGAGAGATAAATGACAATGAGTTGGCATTGTACAATTTAGTGAGGATTTTTAAAGGATGGTCAAGACTTGAGTGTGTTTGTATGCAACAGGGTAGAAACCCTTAGACAAGGAAAGATAGAAGACTAGGGAGAGAGTGGAGATCATGGTAGGGGTAATCTGCTGGAAAAGAGAAGAAAGGATATCACAAATGATACATGTAGAGGGTTTGACTTTGGAAAGCAGAAAAGTCATCTAATTATGAGAGATAGAAGTAGAGAAGGAAATGGTGGAGGATTATGTTAGAAGAATGTGAATTGGAGAGGAGAGAAGAGGGAACACATAGCAAATGGTCTCTATTGTTTTTTGTTTTGGGTTTTTTGAGGTATGAGGTCCTCAGTTGAGAGGTTAGGGAGAGCTAGTATTATGGGAAGCTTGAGGAGAGAAGAAAAGGTTTGGAACAATTGATATGGCAAGCGGAATAGATAATCAACCATGCTGTATTAAAAAGATATCTCCCCCTCACATCCTTTCAGCATTATCTCTAGAAGTCTAAGGGGAGAAATAACCAGCTTCCTTCTGGACCCCAATATGTTAATATGAGATTTGAATCCAAAACATGTGCTATGTACTACAACCCCCTCATGTATCTCATGTATTGAGAGAGGAAAATAAGGTTCAGTGAACCTATGTGAAAGAACCAGAACCAGCATCCAGGTATCCTGAATTGCCCAGACTCTCAGAGCTAGGAGGGACCCAACAGATCCCCTTTCACTTACACTCAAACAGGAATCTCCTCTACTACATTCCTAACAAGTCATCACTCAACCTCTATTTAAAGACCTCCAGAGTGGGGAACCAGTACCCTCCTCAGGCATCTCATCCCACTTGAGGATAACTTTTTGTTGCTAGATTTTTTCCCCTTACATCAAGCTTAAACCTGACACTTGGTGAACTTCTACTCCTTGCTCCCACTTCTAGCCTCTGGGTCTGAGAAGAACAAGTCTAACGACTATTATCCATGACAGACAGGGAACATGTATGCCACCCTCTACCCTCACCCCTTCAAAATCTTATCTTCAAGCAAAAACATCACCAAAATTCCCTAACTGCTTTTTATGTGGCCTGGTTTCTAGATTCCCCATCATTCCAGGCATCCACTGACTGCATTCCAGCTTGTCACTGTCCTTTCCAAAAGATGGTGTCTGGGATCACATGGTCCCTTTCCAGACTGGGTCTTTTCCTTTGGATGATTCTGTGTCTTTCTATAAACTTGGTAAGATGATGTGTTCCCTTGTGTTAAGTTTGTCCTTGTTTTAGTACTCCATGAGAATGAACAGCTTAAAACACATGTCACTAAGCACATACTATTTTTCCTGTTGGCCTGCAAACACCCTGTCACAAATGCTTTGGAAATATTCAGAATCTGCTGTGTGTTGCTGGTGAGGTCTACACTGGAAGTACTATGACTGTGGGGTAACCACAGTGGGGGAAAGTCTCTAAAGAGTCTATTAAGTTTCTAAAGACAGGAAGGGAGAGATTCAAGTCTTTCTCGATGTCCTAATGAGAATTTACCACTTTCTGGTGATTTGCTTCCTTGCTAGCAATGTACTGAGAGATTTTTCCCAGTGCCCAGGCCTCCCTGCAACTCTCATTTAGACTTCCCTCCTCAATGCAGCCGTTTAAATGCATATCGGCAGCAATTGTGCTCACCAGATTCCTCTTAGATTAGCTCCAAAAATGACTTCTTTTAGTTTTGTGAGCTTGGAATGGAAAACCTGGCTGTGTGTACTATTCTGCTCAGTGACATGACCTGGTTTTTTGCCTGGGTTAGCAGAGGGAACGTTACGAAGTGTTCATGGGACTTTCATAGCAAATCTGTGTAATGGAGGTAGAGTATGTGTATGTTTCTGTGTCACAGGTATGTATGCGTATGTGGGTATATGTACAAGTAAATATGTATTCTTGACTGTGTGGGGGTATACATGTGCATGTGTGAGTGGAGGAGGTTGTATACATAAGGTATATGTGTATACATATGTGGGGTTATATGTTAAGCCTATGTGTGGGGTGAGTGGTTGTGAACATTTGTGATATGTGTGAGTGGAAAGAGAATGACATGACATTTGTATCTGGAGCACGTATATCATCTTTCTAATTGTTTTGTTTCCTTATTATCTAACCAATTTCAACTCTACCCACTTGGGTCTTCTTTTCTTTCCTTCCTCATCTATTTCTTTATCAATCTCTATTTCTTTTCTTCTAATTTCCTGTCCCTCTTTCTCACTTTACCCTATTTTCTTCCCCTTTTTTAGATCAGCATAACCATTACAGAATAAAGTGTGCCTGTGGAGAACATTGTTAGGTAACGGATCTGTACCTATCAGTTGTCCAATTCATTCAATAAACATCAATTAAGTGCCTACTGTTTGTGGAATAGACTGTGTCTGAAGAGATGGAAAGTTTACATAAGCTGGATCTCCACTCTCTTTGACTTTATAGGATCTCAGGGGATAAAACAAATACAAGAGTACAATGTATAATATTCCCTGATTAGTGCCCAGGAGACTTGCAAAACAAAGTGCTATGTATCCAATGAGAGTTAAGATCAGAACCACCTAGAGTCATAACTTTCATGCAAGTAGGAGATATGGGTAGGGCTGAACAATCATTAACTCCCTTCTAATCACCTACCTATGAGAACTCCTTTTTAACCATAATTTTCTGATCGTGTCCCCAGTTAGGGACAACAATATTCCCATTCACATGTTCGGGTGCAGGCCTGTCCAAATGCAGATAAGGAGCTCCTGGATAAGGCATAACTCACTTCAAGATTAGTTTTATTTCTCAAGACTCTGATTGCTGGTTCCTTGACCTGACATATTCATTTTCCCATTACTTCTCTCCAATAACTAGATATGTCTTTGTTCTTTTGATTACTTGGGTTCCTTGCCACCTTCCTATCTAACCTCTGATAACAACTATGCATTCCTTAAATATTGCCTGACCTGTTTATATTCCTGAAATAGTATTTTTCATGACCCTTGGTAATAATGTTACCCCTCTTATGTTGACTCCCACAACCCTAATACCCACCTGACATTGCCCAATCATGGCATCATTCAATATACCAGAAAATTGGTTATGGTCCTTATGGAATTACTTTTGAATATGTTGATGCCACAGAAATTTTTCAATGCCATAGGAAAAAATGCATATCTCTAGGGCAGGAGAGTTAAGGGTATCCCTCAGTACCACAGGGTCACAAACATTGGAAAGGACAATCTGGTCTCCTTCCAACCCCACTGAAAACAAATGTAACCTCCCAGTGGACAAAGGTCAGACTAAGTAATGGAGACTTCATATACTTACACAATCACATAATTTTAGATCACAGAAGTTATCTCTTCCAATTCTTTGTTTTTACAGACAAGGAAATTGAGGCCCAAGAGGTATGGGAAAAACAATTACATTTCAATAGCATTTGGGTTCTGGAATAGGGAGGTGATATGGGAAGGACAGTATCCTTCTACAAAGGCCCTAATTGCTACATCCCCTTCTTAGCAGTCCCGCAATTTTCCTATTGTTTAATAAATCTATATCTCTAGCATCATTGACTGAACACCAGACTGCCTATTTTCACAGAAGCAGATGCTCAGAAGAGTTAGGAGACAGCATTGTGATAATTTGGGCACAATATTTAAGAAACAAAACCTTAGATATATATTAATCATTGGGTTCTCCCTGGATATGCTATATTGAGTAAGACCCCTTGGGGGCCACTGGAACTTTGTCTAGAGGTATATCTGGACAAGTAGGTAAGTTCTCTCTTGTATCTCATCATATACAATAAAATGTAATGGAAGTAACAAACAGTTTCATTTGTAAATATCTTAGTGTGAACTATTTTTCTCCTCTACTTAGGTCTTCTTCTGATGCCTCATCATGCTGTAAAGGGGAATGTGGATTATTAAAAATATATGGCCAGACTTGGAAAGATATCCTGATCTTTGGACCATGATAGCTAGGGGCAGCTAGGTGGCACTTTAGATAGATTGGCCCAAAGTCAGAAAGACTTGTCTTCCTGAGTTCAAATCTGACTTCTGATATGTACTAGTTGTGTGACCCTAACCAAATCACTTAACTTTGTTTGCCTATTTCCTCATCTGTAAGATGATCTGGAGAAGAAATGACAAAATACTCCAGTATCTTTGCCAAGAAAATCCAACTACAGTCATGAAGAATTGGACATGACTGAACAACACCAAGAAGTCAATTTAGTAGATATTCAATACCAGGCTGGTTACCAGATGATGAGATTTTTGGTCTCAGAATTTTTTTTTTCTTTTTGGAGGAGGGAAGACCGGGCAATTGGGATTAAGTGACTTGACCAAGGTCACGTGGCTGGTTAAGTGTTAAGTGTCTGAGGCCAGATTTGAACTCAGGTCCACCTGACTCCAGGGCCGGTGTTCTATTTACTGTGCCACCTAGCCACCTCTGGTCACAGAATTCTTGAAGATTATCTAAGTCATGTAAAGATTTTGATTGAAATCAGTGAGTAAGCGTCTGTACTGATCAAGTTAGCAGATCACTTCCCTCTTTTAGAGGAGGGATCAGGGAATTGGTAAGAGAGTACAGAAAAAAGTAAAAGCCATGGTCAGAACCAAAGGTTCTATGTGGACCTTACTTTGGTTCAATCTTGAAGGCATCTCACCCAAATCTGTCCTTGGCTCAGGCCTCCCACAAAGGTTTCTTGTTATAACCTCAGAATCTGGCTTATATCTAGGTCTTCATTTAAGAAAAAAAAAGGAAAAGAAACTCAGCTTCTAGGCAAGCTCACAGTTTAAAAATTCATTAACAAATAGGACAAGTTTTAACTTGAGAAAAGGGGCAAAGCAGATCAGACCTCTACCCATATGCAGTTAACAAACTTTCTCCTTCCCTTAGGCAACTCACTTCCTAAGTGTCACCTCCTTCCCCTCCATCACCAAGGATTTATCCTATTCTTCAGAGTTATTGTTCTACATTACTTTCCCTAACAGTGGCAATATTCTTGGAGTGGTGTTAAGGTGTGCTTGGGAGTGTTTATGTGTTGGGGGGGGGGCGGGTTGGAGGTGGGTTATAATCCAGTGATGTGGTAGATAAAAAAGGTTATGACTTGGTATTTGATTGGACTCATGAGGGGAGTGAGAGTCAAGCAGTAAGCCTAATCTAACAGGAATTTTTATCACCTAAAAAGACCAACAAAGCCTTATAGCAATACAGTACTGCTCAGGGGTCAATGTTTCCCAACACCACCATTCCCCTTCCTCGCTAGGGAGAATACCTAGTGATTGCTTGAGAATCAACTTTGACTAAGATTGGTGCTTCTTGGAACTTACCACTTCAAAGTTTCCCAAAACCATATGATGGCCCAAGGTCAAGTTCTGGAACTCTGAATCAATGTGGATTCTATTGGCCCACTATAACCTAGATCCATATTCTCAATATAATTAAGGATATCCCAAACTCACTCAGGCTTTATGCAGCTAAAACAGAGAACAGTGTATCAATAAAATCAATAAATGTTTATTACAAAATAGAATCATCAGTTATGGAGCAAAGAACTTTAAGTTTCATTCTCTTCAACCCTAGAGTAAGAATGGACTTCAGAGGTCATATAATCTGAATCTCTTTCCAGTGGATTCCTAGAATACTGCATACTTGATCGCTCTCTACTTGAATGCTTCCAGTGACAGGAGGCTCACTAATTTATAAGTCAGCATGCTCTATTTTTGAAGCTGGTAGAAAATTCTTATTTTGTGCAAGGTCCCACATAGCCGTGGGGCAAGAGTTGGGGGGAACCTCTATGAATTCCCCTGAAGGGCCCCTTCAACAGTCTTACCCCTTACTGAAATCCTGTTTGTTGAGCTTTGGAGGTTAAGCCAAGGTGTTCCCAACCTCGACTCACCTGTCATGTAGGCTGCATAATGAGCCCATTAGCAAGTCGCCCAGAGCGGATAGAAACCTCATCTGACAGCTCTTGTCAAAGGCACCAGCCAGAGGCGGAGGGGGAAGGGAGGCAGACCCAAATCGGAGAAGGAGGGAGCTGAGGCCTCAAAGCCTCACTCAATCCATAATTTAATACAAATGTGGCACCTTCGATCAGCTTCATATTTGCTAAACATTCAGAGGCTTTTTTCCCCTTCTTTTCTTGAGTAGATACTCGCTGCTAAACATCTCACCATTAGACACAGGAGGAAAAGGAGACTGACACTTGATGGGGAAGAATCCATTGTCAAGGGCAATCACAGCTTGCAAGATGATTTTCAATTTGCAGCTCAGAGAGGGCTGGCATCAAACAGAGCAGAAGCCAAATAAACCTTCAGGAATGCCCCTGCCTCAGTTTCCTCATGTATAAAATAGATATCCATGTGGTCAAGATAGAATGAGGTGGCAGGAAGAATGCACCTTGAGAAACCTGAACGTGATACAAAACAAGTTACTGTTTCAAAAAGTAAGGCGATGAGCACTGGACAGGAAATCAGAATACCGGTATATAGAAAACATTTTAAAGCAATTTCCAGTTCTGCAATAGAGGCATGATTATGGGAAGTGGGCAAATAGTTGGAGGATCTTCTCATAGCTATAGCTTCTATTGGTAAAATCCGTTAGAATTTGCAAAGCATTGGACAGATATTATCTCATTTCATTCTCAACAACTATGTGAAGGAGGAAGTATATTATCATCCACATTTTATAGATGAGGGATATAAGTGTGAATGGGTCAAGGTATCCTAGCTGACGTCACAGAATCAAACAATGTGAATGATGGTCTGACATTAGACAACCATTAGTTTATCTCCACCTCAGAGGAAGAAATTGAAACGTGGGAAGACAAGTGACTGACTCAAGGTCATGAATGTCATAAGTTGAAGAGCTGAGATTTAAACCCAGGTCTTCTGACTTTCTGTTCAGGGTCCATTCCATTGCACCATGCTACATGGCCGGCCAGGACTGCAGGCTGAGGTCTATGATGGCCAAGCCACTGTCTGGTGGGGAAGAGGAAGTAAATGAGTGTGGTAGTTTATTCTCAAAGGGGAAATGCTGCCTCCTTCTCTTTCCCAAGTGACATGGTAGTTTTCTGATGGAGTAAGAGTAGCTACTCATGGAGAAAGCTGGCATGCACAATGGAAAGTGCTCTAAATATTTTTTAAAGAGCTCTAAAGAGAAATTTGATTTTCACTGGGACTCCTGAGAATCTTTAAGAGTGAATTTGTTTGGGTAAATTGCAAGTGAGCCTCCTCCCGTGCACACCTGGGAATGGTTGTTTAATTGGACCACACCTGGTGCTGATTATGTCTTCTCCTTCCTTGTTTCTCATTTGGTGCTTTGTGGCTGGGCCTCAGTTAGTGCAGGGTGGTGCTGGAGAGTGCCAGCACTCTGAAAGCATCACTGAGAAGATTGTAAAAAGGCATCACATTCACACAAGTGTGCTTTTGTGGTAGAACTGCTCATTTGAACTGTGGGATTTAATTAGCCTGTCATTGCTACATACATTTCAAAAGGAAAAGAAGATTCAGCAAACAGAACATACCATTTTAAAAAAATCCTTCTAATTTTTCTCTTAGATTATTAGGAAGTTCTTTCTGATTCTTACTTCTTTCCTAATCAGTTAGTCATGAAGTCTCTCCAGCCAGTTTATATAGATACAGATAGTCACATCCCTGCTTATGAGCTAGCTATGCCACTTCAAGCCCTTTCCCCACTTGGAGCCTCAGTTCTCCTATTTGCTAAATGATTTTGGACTTAACCCCTCCACCCCCAGTAATTCTTTTATTTGATCTTGGAAAACATTTTTGTGAGATAGAAAGGGACAAGTATCCCCACACCCATTTTATTGGAAACTGAGTCTGAGAGGACTGAAAGGACTCGACTAAGGCACACAGTGTGTAAGAAACTAAGAATTCAAACCCAGATTTTCTGGCTCCAAACTGGATGCTCTCTCTACTGTAAACACAGTTGCTTATATCTGTCACACTCCATTCACTCTAACGTCTTAGGAGTCAGTGTGTCTCCATCCCATTATCCTAAAAGCATTGGTGAAAACTGCCTATCCTCAAGGACTTCAGGGGTACTTGATGACAGAACTAGAAGGAACATTAGGCATCATCCAGTAGGATCTCCTGATTTCACAGGGAAGGAAACTGAGGCTCAGAGAGGTGACCTGGCCTGATTAGGGCCATAGAGATAATATTTATGAAACCTGAGATTTAAATTTGGGTCTTTTGACTCAGAGTTGAATGCTCTTTCCACCACAACACATTGCTGTTGCCTCTGCAAGCAGATAATTGATGTGTGATTATTTTTCTTAACTTTTAAGGCAGCAGGAGAGTTAAAGAGTATCCCTTCAAAGCTGTTTTTTTTCCTTTTTCATCTCGTATTTCTTCTTTATCCAAAAGCTGCAGAGCAAAATAATTTATTTTCGATTTGAATAGAATATGATAAGCGGGAAAAGGGGCGGGCAGGGGTGTCCACATCCTAAGCATTAGCTTTTACATTACCCACTCGATGTGGGTCTGAGCTTGGACATGAAAGTATTGGTTGCCGAAGTGGCATGTGTGTCAGTTTTCTATAAAGACTCTGCTGGAGCAGGCTGAAGGGGAGTGCAGGACAGGGAAGAAGATGAGAGGGCATGTGAGGGGATGACAGAGGACACAGGAAGGGAGGGAGGCAGAGGCAAAGGGATCTTCCCAAATCAGATACAGAAGGACATAGGAAGGCAAGTTTAGACCCTCACACACCCATGAAGAGACAACTGCAAGAAGGTCATTCTCCTATCTCTAGGCTCCCCATAACATCAGGTCCACCTTGCACCACAAAGCCCGATTAATGTTAGCAAAATACCACTACTGTCTACCACATCACTCTTCCGTAAAAACCTTCAAAAGCTCCCTATTGACTTCCTAATCAAACTGTAATTGTTGTGACTACTCTCTAGTCTTCCAAAATCTGTCCCTACTTGATCTGTATCCATCTTTATCTCCCATTGCTTACTAACTTACCTGCCTCACTTTAGTCAGACTCATCTCTCTATAAATCAATCAAGCATTTATTACCTACTATTTTAGGGATTTTTTTTGGGGGGGGGGAAATGAATCCAAAAATAAAAACAAGGCAGTACCTTCCTTTCTTATATTCTTCCATTCTTATATACAAGAATAGATCCAGTAATGCTGAATGGAGGTGAGATATTAACCAGTGGTAGAAATCAGGAAAATCTTTAGGAAGTAAGTGGAACATGATCTAGACCTTAGAAATAATTATAAAAAAGTAGTGCTGAAGAGGGGGAACAGTCTTGGTCTTTCAGGATAGCCAGTGTAAAAGTATTGAAACTGGAGATGGAATATCCAGGATGAAAACTAAGCAAACACGTTTAGGACATAGATGTGTAAAGATGAGTAATATATAATCAGCACAAAATTTTATTGGACTCAGGCTGTGAATGGCTTTAAATGACAAAGAGAAGTGTTTTCTTTTTAATTTTAGAAACAATAGGGAGCCACTGAAGCTTCATGAGCAGATGAGTAACATAATCAAGAAGACTTGAATTCAAATCCAGCCTCAGACATTAACTAGCTGTGTGATCCCAGGCAAATCATTTAACTTCTGCTTGCCTCAGTTTCCTTACCTATAAAATGAGGATCATAATGGTACCTACTTTCCAAAATTGTTGTGAGGATCAAATGAGATAATAATTGTAAAACTCACTTAATATGATGCCTGGCACATAGTAAGTGCTATGTAAATGTTAGCTATTGTTATTATTATTATTAACCTTGTGTTGTAGGAATATCAATTTGGCATCTGTTTGGAGGAGAGATTGGAGAAGGGAGAGGCTGGAGACAGGGAGATCAATTGGGAGAACAAGACAATAGCTTAGGCAAGAGGTTATGAATGTCTGAACTAGGATGGTTATGGTGGGACTTAAGAGAAGTGGATGGACACACGAAAGATTGTTGAGACAAGATTAATAAGAATTGACAGGTGATTTGGACAATAAGGTATGGGGCAGTGCAGAGAGAGAAAGAGAGCTCTTAAAATGTGAACACGGATGAGCCAGTCAATCAGCAATTATTAATTGCCTACTGTACTCCAGGCATCATGGTAAACATTGGGGATACAAAAAGAAACACAAGATAGTCCCTGCCCTCAAGGAGCTCATGAGAGAGACAACAAGCAAAGAAATATGTACAAACAAGCTACACAGGGATACAGAGGAAATCATTAAGAGAGGGAAGGCATTATAATTAAGAGGGGTAGGGGAAAGCTTTCTGTAGGAGGTAGGATTTTAGTAGGGACTTAAAGGAATCCAGGGAAGTCAGTAAATAGATAAGGGAGAACATTCTGGGTATGAGGGACAGTCAAAGAAAACTCCTAGAGCCAAGAGATGGAGTGTCTTGTTGGAAGAACATCCAGGAGGCCAGTGTCACTGGATCAAAGTGTAAATGACAAGGGAGTAAGGGTTATTAAAAGAATGGTGGTGTCCTTGACAGAAAGGGCAAGTAGCAAGAGAAGCAGGCTTCTTGTTTCCTACATGCTGAATTCTCTCTAGGAGCATAGGATGCAAGAACTTTCACTGGACTTTGATGTTAGGTGACCTGGGATTGAATTCTACTTCCAATGCTTAGGACTCTAGGCAGGTCACAATCTCAGAAAATGTCCAAAGGAGGAAAGCCAAATTAGTGCTGAGATTAGAGACTGTGCCACATAAACAGAGACTGAAAGGACTATGGATTGTTAGACAGAAGAGGAGACATAGGGAGATGTGACAGTTGTACTCAATAATTTGAAAGACTTTCACGTGGAAGAGGGCTTGTCTTGCTTTGCTTCAGTATATGGTTCTAAGAGAAATGGTGCAAGTTAAAGAGATATATTTGGGTTCAATATAAGGAAAATCATTCTAACAGTTTTGTCTCACAGTGGAATTATCTGTCTCTATAGTAAGCTCCCCATCACTGAAGGTCTTCAAGCAGAAGTCTAAGGCCTCTTTGTTGGTACTGTTGTAGAATCTGATTTCTGCTGAGCTACACGGTAGGTGACATGACCTTTAAGGACACTTTTGACTCAGAGAACTTATGATTTTGCTACATGAAAGTTAGTCACCACTCACCCACCAGATGACACATCTAGGGCACATTCTTTAGGGCTTACTGTAATCTTGGGTCCCCCACCACAAACTAGTATGGGAATGGGAAGATACCAGGTGCTCCATTAATCATTCAGTCAATTAATAAGCCTTTATTAAGCACCTACATAGTACCAAGTGCTGGGGATACATACATATACACATATACATGCATGTATACATAAAGGTATGCACACGTGTGTACATATACATATATGTATGTGCATATGTACACATGTATACATGTATTCCCAAGGAGCTTGGTTGGTTGTCATCCTTTGTTCTTGAATAGGACCAAAACGACATCACTACATTAGAGTGAAGTAACAGTGAGTCTGAATGTGGCTGATCAGGCCATTGTGAGCTCCGAATGGGCACAGTCTATGTGAACATTTGGGGTGGATTCTCTACATTTGCTCCTCTTGCATTTCCTTTGAACTGTCTCAATTCTGCTTTGCTCATAAAGCATAGCACCTTCTCTCATGTGGGCTTGCCATGCTGAGTAGTCCTGTGCCAGTATCTGTCATGTCACACGATCAATTACAAAGTTCTTAAAAGAGACCTTGAGAGTGTCCTTGTATCACTTTTTCTGACCATTATTGCCTATGTAGGTTCTCCATTTTGGCAAGCATACATTTGACATTGTAACAATGTGGCCAGCTCATAGCAGTTTCTCTCTCTGCAGTAGAGAGGAGCTTACATTTTAATGGGAGAGAGAACAAATACAAAAGTTTCTAGGCTGTGGACTTTTTCTCCCAATTCGCATGCACACTAGCAAGTTAGATTCTCAGAGGGCGATTAGATTCATTTCCTCCTAAGGATTCTATGTGTCCCAGTGAGGGGTATCAAGATTCTTCTAATACTAACAGGTCAAACATTTATTCTGGTGTCTTCCCCCACATCAATCACCAGTTAGAGTTAGAATATCCACAATAGTCTGATTACTGATTACTGAATCAGTGCTCCAACATAATTTAATTAAATAATATAACAACTTTTACAAAGGAATATTTGTGGAAAAGATATAGCAAGAACCAAAATACAAAAATATTCCCCCTGAACTGGGGGTACACTCTCTCCTGTAGAACCTCAGTCCTTAGGGAGAGTGAGCTCAAACTTAAATCAACTGCTAGGAAGCATTTGCTCTATTAAGTTCACTTGTGAATTTGGCAAAGTCATTGGATGAGTCATTCTATTGCTGTAGGTTATAGCATCTCTGATGAGAGACTGCTTCACTGCTGCACTGAGTTAAGCAGATCATTGCTGAGGGCTTTGGGGGAACCCTTGGCTCAGCTGCAGGAAAACTCTGCTGTGGAGCCCAGTTCCCAGACCTGTGGTTGCTTATTCTTCTTTGAAACTCATAAGATCAATCTTCTTCAATTTCCTTTAACTAAGAGCAAGAAAGATTATATACAACAGCTTGCCCATGTTTCAATGGCTTCCTGTGTGGGCTGGATGAGAGACTGAGGCCCTTCTCCTACCTAGAGGACTAGAAAATTTTTCCATATAAGTTTGTAAGGTAGTCTAATGTTATTTTCACATTGATTCTTCCCCCTGCCCCCTCTGAACTTCCCTACTGAATGGTCCACTCATTGATAATTAATGCTCCCTGAGATTGTAGGATAAAATCCATTATAAAAATAGAGACACCATATACAGAAGATATAATGGTAAGTGATGTCAATTCACCAATTAGTTGTGAATCAGAAGAGAGGGGAAGAAGTGAAAAGGGAATAAATTCACTTACCTAGTCATAATGTAGCAACAAACTGCATAGGCAGGTCACCGTTGAAACAGGTTGGTGGGCCAGACAAAGCCCCAGCTGCGCTTTATTATATTCGGTTTGGGGCAGCAGCGCTCTTCTCTTGCAATTTTATCCTTTCCACTCACTCAAACATTCTCAGAATTCCCCTCTCCCACCTGCTTCTTCCTCAAAATGATCCTTTAGTTCCTCCTTCCAGATGAGAAAAACTACATTTTCTCATCAGACCCCTTATCAATAAGGGGCCAAAAGTATGTAGAAAATAAATACAAAGAGAATAAATAGAAATGTGTACAAATAAGTTTGGGAGAAAGAATATAGAAGATTAGGAGATCAGGAAAGGTTTTATGGTGTGGAAGATCAGAAAAGAGCTCATGGAGAGGGTGGCACTTGAATGCATCTTGAAAGAATAGTATTGTTTGAGGTTGAAATGAAGAGAGAGTGCACTCCAGCCATTAGGGGTGGCCAGAGCAAAGATTGGGAGATAGGAGATGGTACAGTTATATGGGGGCAACAGAGCTCTGTTTGTTGAGTAAGCACAAAAAGTGTGAGCTACAGAGATAATGAACTGCCACAGCATGGGGCAAAATTGAGGAGGGAACAATGGTTTACTCTTCCATTTCTCCACCCCCTTTGTTATATGTCCTCACAACTTGTATGTGTATAATCCTTTTACAAAGTACTCTTATATGCTTCACTTTGTTTGATCCTGATGGCAACAGACAATACTATGAGGCAAACAAAGGAGGAATTTTCTTCTCTATTTTATCTTGCAGAAAGCTGAGACTTAGTCATGAAGTGATTTATCCCTGGTCACAGAACTATTAAGTGGCAAACCTGAGAGGAGACCACCCTGTCAAGAGACAGTCACGACAATGCAGAACGAGTGTTGGACTTGGAATAAAAAGACTTGGATTTGGAATCTTGCCTCTGACACTTCCTAATTATATGATGTTAGACAGATCATTTAATCTCTATGGGTCTCAGGATCCTGCTTTGTAAAATTCAGAGAAGGATTCAAACCCTACTTACCCCATTGAGGAAGGACAATGGATGAGGAAAATAGAAGTATCCAAAAGAGAGACATCTATTTGCCAATGCTCATCTGTAAAATGGGGACAATAACTTCTTGCCAAATTCCCAGGGCATTTGTGAAGATAGACCTTTTTTTAAAAATGAAGTCCTAGAGAAGAGTGAGTTATTATTACCATTATTTTATTGCCTTTGGGGACTGGTTTGGTTTGGAAAAAGCATAGTCTGAAAAACAATAACAAAAATAAAACCTTGATTCTTACCTATCCTCCTCTCAGAGGAGAGAATACATATGGAAGAGGCCAGTGCCCATTGGTGTATATGGGGTGGTGGCTCTTGAACCTTTCCATCTTGATTCATTAGACAGTCAAAATGGCTAAAGATGCTTCTTTTGGAACTGGAGAACTTGGGGGAGTAGAGAGAATAAGCATCTAGCGAGCAAGTTTGTTCTTTATTATTTTTGTTTCAAAAGACCATCAAGTTTACTAAAGCTCATGAACTCACACAAACCTAATTAAACTCATATGGGGATTTCAGAGTAAAAGGAAATAGTGCAGAGAGGAAGTCAAAGAGAGGAGTTGGTGGAGACTGGCTAGGAGGTGGGGGTGCAAGAGGAAGAGGGGCAACAAGATATGGAGGTAGTAGAGGAGCATGAGGGGGGAGGTCAAAGTAGGGTATAGAAGGGTGTTTATTTAAGGAAATGGGAAGATAAGGGAGGGATGCTTGGAGGAGGGCTAGGTTAAGGAATAGGAAGGCAAAGTAGAGGGCAGAAATAAAGTAGAGGAGTCAGGAGGATTAGGAGATAAGAGATATGCACAAACATAAAAACAAAAATTAGAAATAGAATTTGTTAGGGAAAGTATATGTCTATATATGTATATATCTCTGTGTATATATAAGTATATCTAAATATATCCACACTTCATTGTAGGTTTCTGGGGGCAGGGAAGAAGGGGGAAAAAGAACAAAGTAAAAAGTGCACAGCAGAGAACAAAAGAAAACTTAACAAGGAAGCAAAGAAAAGATAGCTCTCAACATAACGGTGTAGTGCTTATTCTATAGGTTTTCTTGAAATAGAAATTTATTACTATATATTTTGAATCCTCTCATATTCTGCTCTTCACATGGCATACTTTTCTTCTTTTCTTGTTATGTATTTAAGTTTATAATGTTTCTTTTTCTTTTCTTGTTGTGTATTTAAGTTTCAGTAATAAAATTTTTTTAAAGCAAAGGTCTGCAGGTAGTGGAGCAGGACAAAGAGGAGCAGGAGGGAGACAGATGATCAATAAGCATTTATTAAACACCTTCTGTATGCCAGGCATTGTGCTAAGTGCTAGGGATACACAGAAAGTCAAAAGACAAACCCTGTTCTTAAAGAGTCCACTGTCTGATGTGGAGTGACAACATTCACATACCTATGTACAAACAAGGTATAAACAGGATAAATTGGGAATGGTCTTGGAGGGAAGACACTAGCATTAAGTCATTTATGTTGGGGAAGGTTTCTTGCAAAAGATGGGATTTGAGCTGGGGCTTGAAAGAATCCAGGGAAGCCAGGAGGAGGAGATGAGGAAGGAGAGAGTTCTAGGTATGGGGGACAATGGGAGAAAATGCCTTAAGTTGGGAGATGGGGAGGGTCTTGTGTGAGGAACCTCAAGGAGGTCGGTATCACTGGATCTGTATTACAGAGTCTGTGGAAGGGAGAAAAGTGTAAGAACATTAGGAGTCACATTATAAAGGGCTTTGAAAACCAAACAGAGGATTTTATATTCGAGGACAAAGAAGGGGTGGAGGAGGAGGAGGAGGGGGGTGCGGGATGGAGCACTTGAGGAGGTGGAAAAGAGGCAAAAGTACAAGGAAGCAGTTTGCCCAACAATTTAATCTTAATGAGCAAAGTGTTTATCTGTTCTCTATTTCCAGTAAGTCTAGAAATGATCAAAAGATAAATAGACTGTAAGCTTCCAGGGAATAAGGATTGTGTTGTTTTTTCATATTTCCATCATGAAAACAGAAGACCTTGCAGATAATAGACACTTAAAATGCTCATTGAATTGAGATGCCAAGGAATGGAGTCATAAGATAGTGGGAGTGTGCGAGGGTGGATTCAAATCAAGGGCCCTCACCATCTTTCTTTTATTTACTTCACAGTCCTTGAGACTCCCTAGTGCTCCCTGACCTTCCCAGGCCTAGCTCCTCACTGTGTCCCACAATAAAAAGCAAACTCTTTCCCTTCCAGCCTCTAGCGATTCTCATCTTTGCCACGTTACTCATGCCCCTCTTCTCCCTCCGAGCCCTCTTGCCCCCCTGCTTCCTATCACACTTTTGTTCAATACTAATGATGGCTCTCTTTAATCTGTTCTTCAAGGTTTATAAAGTGCTCTACAAATATTCTCTCATTTGAGACATGGTACCTCCTACATTAAGGCTGCCCTGACTCTTCTGGCCAGTCTAATCTTCCCGTTTTCTGATCTCCGGCAGCACTTTTGGTGTCCCCTAAGCAAAACTTTTACTAGACTGTGAACCAATGGGGGCCAAAGCCACATCTTACCTAGTATTCATTTAGTTTCACCACACTGTCTCTGACTGAACTTCCATGAAACATTCCCTGATGCAATAATCTCTCCCTTCTCCAATCAGATGTGATTTCTCTCTCTCTCTCATTTGAGCCCATGTCTCTTTGTATTTCTTTTCTAAATTTATATGGCGATTCACTGTGATATAGTTACCTATGCCAGTGTCTTCTCCTACTATCATGTAAATTCACATTAGTTTATAAGCTCCTTGAGGGCAGGGACTGTCTTTTGCCTTTTTTGTTTCCCCCAGTGCAACTCACAAGGCTCAAAGACATGGTGTAGTTTTATTTACAAATTAAAGTAGCTGAAAAGGATTTTTGTTTGAGTCTTAGTAGGCTAGTCTCTTCCTGAGAACTATATCGTATCTCTCTGTGACTTATAGTACTATCCTGGTTGGGGCCTATACAGTGATTTTCCATTCCTTTTGAGTATGATGGATTTCTCATCATTGTCCCTGTTCTTTTCTGATCGAAAGGATCAGTTGTGTCATTGTTCCTCACAATTTAGCCTTACTCCAGCAGTGTGTGCTCATTATCCCCCCTCTTGGGGAACAGAACTCTCAAAATGAGAGGTTCTTTATGAAATTAGATTACTTTTGCCCCTCAGTGGATAATGTTAGACTTCTTCCATTCCTTTAGTCTTCTGACATCTTTGCTTTTTTTTGTCCTTTGTTTTTGTTTAAACTTTGAGTACCACTATTCTACCCATCCCATCCAATTCTCTTTTTTCCACTCTAGGTGAACTCATGGTGAGTTAGACTCACTTGCTTTCCCCCTTCCTCAGTGCATGAGTAATGCACCTCTTATTTCTATTAGCACCTCCCATAGAGTCTTTAGGCTTAGAGGGAGTACTTTACTCTTTCACTGTTTGCATTTCCATCTCCTCTCTTGGTCAGTTGAACCAGCCCTGTAAATTACCCAGTGATACTTTTAGGAACCTCTACAAAAGAGGAAAGGATAGAGCCAAAAGTTCTTAATGGCTACCTCTAGCCCCCAGCTCCATCCCTGTGACTAGAGGTATGACTAACAACATTGCTCAAAATGTGAAGGTTTAGATCAGAGACATAATAGAATCCTTTTGCCAAGGAGATTGCAGCAGGGATTCATGCTTCAGGTGTGGTTTAGAGGTGTCTTGCATCTCTGTGACTCTATGATTCTATTTCAACTTTATGTTTTCCCAATTATCTATCACAGTGTTATATATACAGTAAATGCTCAATATACATTGGATTGAATGCATGAGTATTCTCTGTATTATATTTATCTCAATGTCTCATTCCTCTCTAAGTTGTCAGGGACTGTATTTGATTTAAACTTTTTATCTTCCCCAACACAGTGCCCTGGTGTTATGCAGCACAGTAGGTATTTAATGAACTATCACTGGAATAATTCTCTTTCACACCCTACTTTTTATTATATTATTTTTGTTAATATTTTATTTCTTCCTACTGGACTATGAGCTTCCTGAGGGCAAGGATCATATATTTTCTACATTTTGCATCTTTCCTTGCCAAGAACATAGAGCTCTATTCATCATAAGTGTCAAATAAAGATTTATTGAATGAATTGATGAATGAGTTAATGAACGAATAATCCTAAATCTCTCCTAATCTGGATGGTGAGCTCCTTAATGGAAGAGATTCTCTTCTCCTTTCTCTTCTGACAGGGTCTGACATGGGACTGGGCACATGGAAAAACCTTATTATTAGTTCATTGATTCATCGGTGCCAATCTCTCCCCTGATACCAAGATTAAAAAAACAGAATGTCTCTCTGAGGATGGGTCAGCAATCTCATACAAGGGAGAGCATATTACCATCATCATTATTTTCCTCAGCCATCAATAGATTCTTTTAGATAACATATGGTTTTAAAATTGGCTCAGATATAGTAGCAGCTTTGGCTAAAGAACCATTTCTGTGATTGTATCTAACCTGCAGCCAACACATTATATCAAATGGCATAATGGCATTTTTCTTTGTTTTGAGGGGGGATGGGAGAGTATAGAATGAGAGTGCAGTGGAACATTGTTGGTAGAATAATGTTCTGATGATAATTTCCGGCATCTCTAAAAGGTGCTTTCATGTCTATGCTCTAAGCTGAAAGGATGGAGGGAGGGCTGGTCACGGGCCCTCTGTGGCAATCTTTTTTCTCCTCCCATTATGCTGTTCCCTTCGGGATGAGACTGGACGCAGTGTTCTGCCTCTGTTGGTGGACAGCCCAATGGAGATTTCACAGAGATAAAGGACGTACCAGAAAGAAATGTGTGTCCAATTGCAATGACGTGGCTCCCTTGTTGCTAGCCAGGCAGGGATGTGGAACTGCAGAAATTATGCCCAGGAGCCCCACCTAGAAGAGAAATCTAGAAGAAAAGTCTTTATTCCTCAGCTGCCCCCCTAGGAAAGCCAGATGTAAAATAATTGAGAAGCCGAATAGAATAGTGGGGACAAAGAGCTCTGCAGAGCTGAGTCAGAAGACAAAATTCAAATCTTGACTTTACCTCTTTCTGTGTAACCTGAGGTAAATCACCTCATCTCTCAGGTGCTCCCATGTTATCTATAAAATGGGGATAATATCCTCTGTCCTATTTAACTTAAAGGGCTGCCAGGATGATTTAATGAGAAGGTATATCAATTGTGCTGCCAAACAACCCTCCCAAAGTATCATTTTGTTCTGTCCTTAAAATCCACATTCTGAGAACTAGTTACCCTGTAAAACCATCCTTCACCAGCTACGACTTCATGGGTAGGACTAGCCTTTTACAAGCTGTTTCCTAAAAACAAAACAAAACAAAACAAAAAGCTTCTGTAATTTGACTTTTGCTTGGCATTTGAAGGTTTTCAATACCTGGCTTTGGCCTACTTTTCCACCCCATTAAACATTGTTGCCCTTATGTACACTGTAGTGCATCTGCACCAGCCTTCTTGCTATGCCTACCCCATGACATTTGATCTCTTGCTTCTACATGTTTGTATAGGCTGTCCTTCATGCCTGGAATGCACTCCCTCCATTTCTCAGAATCCCTAGTTTGTTTCAAAGCTCAGCTCAAGCTACACCTTTGACATGAGGTCATTCTTGATCCTCCCAGCTGTCTTCCCCACAAATCACATTGCTTTATTTCATATGTATGTACATACTGTCCCATCCACCTCAGTGCTACCCCCATAACCTCCAATAGAATGAAGGTTCCTTGAAAGCTGGGTCAGTTTCATATTTGTCTTTGCTATACATGGATTTATTTTTTTTTCTTTCTTTTTTTAGTATAGTTTTCAATCTATTATAGAGCCCAATTCATGGTAAGTGTTTAGTAAATATAACCCTTGATTGATTGTACAAGGAGCAATGATCATATATTATAAGGAATGTTCATAGGATAATGGGGAGGAAGACACCTCAACCTGTCCTTCCCTGCTATGTACATTTGAAGGAGGTGATTATCATTTGGATGCATTTCTGGAATGTTTGTGATGGAAGCACTAGGAATAGAGCAGCCAAAGTCTAGGAATCTGGATTCCAGTAGTCCTTCTGCTCACTGTTTCTTGGGTCCTGCCCCACATTTCTGGGCGACCTAAGGATGCCCCTCACATCCCTGGAGCACGAGGAAGTATCAGTGTTTATTTGCTGAAGTCTGGCAGCTCTGTTTGGCTATTACAAATAGACTGCCTCGTTGATGAATTATTTAAGCCCTCACAGCCCCCAATTATGTAAATCCGATTATCTTTTTAAGGGCAGCTTGGCTTAGAACAGCTTGTAGTTGTGATACTTTTTTCCCCTTTTAGTTTTGCTAAAAAACAGGAAAATTCCATTGAAAACAGTGCAGCTGCTTTCACCTAAGGGCTAGGCCACCACTTGCTGATGAGCTGCAGTGTGGGGAGCAGGGAGGCTGTCTCAGTCCAACTGCAGGAGCACCTCACTCTCAACCCTTTCCTTTGCTGGGCTCAAAGTAACCCCTTCATAGGAATGAGGGTTAAAAGAGACTTTAGAGACAATCTAACTCAATATCTTCATTTTACAGGCAAGGTAATTGAGGTATGGGAAGAGAAATGAGTTACTCAAAGTCACACAGGTAGTAAGTAGCAGAATTGGAACTTGGCACCAAATCTAGCACTCTTTTTACTGGACTACAAAGTTTCCTTTACATATTTCACACTAAAGAAGCAGGCATATACCCAAGTTCTATCTGTGGGGGACCAAGACTTTTGAGTCCTCAAAGGAGAAGGGTATTCTAAGTCGACCCCTGCCTCTAAGGATACCAGCCGCCTCCTCCTCCTCCTCCTCTTCCTTCTTCTTCTTCTTCTTCTTCTTCTTCTTCTTCTTCTTCTTCTTCTTCTTCTTCTTCTTCTTCTTCTTCTTCTTCTCCTTCTTCTTCTTCTTCTTCTTCTTTCTCCTTCTTCTCCTTCTCCTTCTTCTCCTCCTTCTCCTCCTCCTTCTCCTTCTCCTCCTTCTCCTCCTTCTCCTCCTTCTTCTCCTTCTTCTCCCCATCCATCCCTCTGTCTCTGTCTCTCTCCTTCACTCCTTCCCCCATCTGTCTCTGTCTTTATCTCTTTCTCTCTCTGACATACTTTAATTTTCCCATTTCACTTCACTCTTGTCCCTTTCCCAGCACATTTAATGGGTTTCTTTTCTTTCTTTTTTTCCCAAAACTGAAAAGTTTTGCCTTTCCAAATTCATCATTGATAACAAAGAGTGTTTCTATGTTTTTCTACCTGAGCAACTAATATGGGTGATAGGAGAGCTGAGTTGCTCTATCTGGTGTTAGCATAAGAAAGAATAACTCTAACAGTGTGATACATCTTGGAGCAGCCACATAGAACCTGAAAGTGGAAGTTATCTTAGAGATCACAGGTTTAGTGACATAAAGCTAAAAGGAACCATAGACGTCATCTAGTCCAAGTCCTTCATTTTATAGATGAAGAAACTGAGGCCCACAAAGAAAAGTGGCCATGCCCAATGTCACAAAGTAGTAAATAGCAGCGGTGTAAATACCAGTAAATACCAAACTCTTCCCAGTATACTCTGCTACTGAATAACATGTGACCCTATTTTTCCTATTCATATTTTTGGGCCCATTACGTTTATGTACAGAGCTCCTACCCCTGTCCCTAGTAGCAAAGCTGAGTTTGAACTCAGATTCAAATGGCTGTATCCATAATGGAGGGCAATGACTTAGAATCACAGGCAGAGAACCAGAGCCCACACATTGGAGGACTTAAACTTTTCGTCTTTGGAGTGCTTGCTCTGAGACTTCTGGGTATTGGTTGGTGACAGTGCCTCCTTAGGAACCCACAATGAAAGCCCAGCTGTGGCATCCACACTTCACTTTACTGCCCATGACATCGCTCATCAGTGACAGTGGGTTCCCACCTCCTAGCCTCTTCTATGGTTCCTTGGTAACCATCGTCAAATCCATATTGTTACCATCTCCTGGAAAGGGTATGCTGCTCTGTTCTCCTGTGACTTCACTCTTCTTCTTTTCACCATTTTACCTTTGGAACACATCCTACGTCCAAACACACATCTGCTGTCCTCTGCCACTCCCCCCCACTCTAGAGTGGACCTACAGCACCTCATGCCTGCTAGTTGATCACACCACAAGTCTCTCCTCATTCCAATGTATCTTCCACTCAGCTACCAAAGTGATCTTTCTAAAGCATGTCTAACATTGTCAGCCTCTCACTGAAGAAACTCCATCGCTCCCTAGCACCTCAAAAATCAAGTATAAACGTCTTTATTTGACATTCAAAGCCCTTCATTATGTTCTTTCCCCCCACCCCCCACATCTAACCTTTCTAGTCTTCTAACACCCTATATCTTGCATATACTCTGTAATTTAGTGGCACTGGTTTTCTTGTTGTTTCTCAAATAAAACACTCCATCTCCTGGCTGCTTACCTTTTCGCTGGCCTGGAATTCCTTCCCCATGTCAGAATAATGTTTTTAAATGCATAAAATAAAATGCATAGGTTTACAAAGGAAACCAAAGGTTAATGAAAAGAAAAATGCCATTTTTTCCTCATCCAAGTTCACAGATTCCCCTGAAATCTATCACTGGTCCTTTAGGAAACCTGTGGACCCCAAGTTAAGAATACTTAGAGATTTAAATTCTGTCTCAAAATGTTCTGTGGCTTCAGTTTATTGAAATAGTGGTTATTTTATTCCTACCCTAGAAATCCCAATCTAAAGAGTGGGGAAGAAATGTTTATATTAAAAAGAACATGTTTTTATATAGCATTGTAATTTACAATGGGCCTGTGAGATGGGTTGCACATATTATCCCTCACTTATTGATGAAGATGACACCAACAGCCAGAGAGAGGAGGTAATTTGTTCAAAATCACATAGCGACTAAGTGCCAGAGCCAGAACTCTGGCCGAGAACTCTCAGCTCTAAACCCAGTGCTATGCATGTAATTTGATGATTATTGAGGAGGCAGAGCCTGAATTTATTATAAGACTCTCTAACTCCAATAAAGAAGACCATTAGGGCTAGAGGAAGAGGCCAGCCTTTCCGTCTCAGCCTCCCTTTCACCTGGAGCACTGACCCAAACCTCCCAGGCTTTTGAAATCTCTGTGAGTCTTCTTGGCCTCTGACTGATGCTTTTTCTCCTCCCAGACAAGTCAAGCTAGGAACTGCTGCTGTGAACTCTCCATTCTCATTTACAGGAATCATAGATTTTAGAGCTGGAAGGGGCCTTTAGAGCTCATCTAATCCAACCACCTTATTTTACAGAGGATGATGCTGAGGCCTGGAGAAGGGAAGTGATTTACCTAACATCCCATAATTGATAAAGGGCTGATCTGGGATAAGAACTTAGTCTTCTTCAGTGTCTATATTATGGTCTCCTTCTTCCTGGAAGTCTGCTCTCATCTCCTTAGCTCGGGAAAGAAGGGGGCATATTTAACCTAGGGTTTGTGAATTCCTTCTCTCTCTCTCTTCATTTTGATAACTGTAATTTAATAAAAATCTGTTTCCTTTGTAATCATTTATATTTTATGCACTTAAAATCATTATTCTGAGTAGTGTATAGGCTTTACTAGAGTGCCAGAGGGGGCCATGACAGAAAAAAATATATATATATTAAGAACCTCTGCCCTAACTAAAATATATTTCTTCCTCCTGCAAGTTTCCTAGAGCCCTTTGTCTGGATCCCTCCTTTGCCCTTACCTTGTATTAAACATACTTGATATTCTTCGAGAACTCCTTCCTTTCTCCTCCTAATGTCTTACCACTCCCTAGAAGTGGGTTATAAGCTTCTTAAAGAAAAAGACCTCGTCATTCTCCATTACTGTATCTTTAATGCATAGCATTTTGCACACAGTAGATGTTTAATAAATGTTTGTCTTTGCTTGTCTCCTGACTCTAAGCCCTGAATTCTTTCCTTTTCACTGTCACTGTCTAGACCCATTTTATTTACTCAGTGTTCTGGGTTTGGCCTTCATGGGCTTAGCACTGTGCCAGGACCTTATTCAAAGGCAGCCTGCATTCCCCTTTCCAGTCCCTTCAAAAGCCCTGGGAGAGCTGTCTCCTCTGCATGTTAATAACCGACACCAGGCTGATGGGCCAGCTGGGACCATGGTTAGAATTTCAATGACCCCAGGAGCTGTTTCCTATGTCTTTAATGTGGCTGGGTGACAGGGGGCAGGGTGTACTCTGCACCAGGTCCTGGTCACTCAAGATGTACCAGGATCTCTACCAGGATTTTCCAGAGGGCGAAATACACATTATAGAAGTGCATTTAGAAGGTCCATCGGCATATTTCTTTGTGATTTGCATATCATTTGCATGCACTAACTTACTCAGCACTGTTTATTTCAGGCAAATTTTCAAGGTAAAAAATGAATTTGCTCCTTAGGATCCAAGCACGTCTTGGTTGTCAAGCCCCTCCCCATCATTTTCTTTTCCCTGACACTCCCCTGCTATCTGTGGCTAGGGCTCTGCTGAGGCAAGGAAATTGTCAGCATGGTTCCCTCCAAGTGTGTGTGGGGGTGGAGGAGTGTGGAGGTGGCCTAAGATATGTGTGGGAGGAGCCCTGCATTTTTGGACTGTCCACCTCCTCCCAACAGAGTGTGGAAGGCCAAGCAAATCTTGCCCTGCTCCCTAAAGAAGCTTGGAAGCAGTTTACAGTCATCATTCATCCTGTTCTCCTCATCATTTCTTAATGGGCTCACTTTCTCTCTGGAACATCCTTTCTCCTCTGGCTCATTTGCAAAAGTCCTTCTGACCCCACTTAAGCCCAAAAGAATTGCCTATTTTGTCCCATCCCTAAACCACAGACCACAGTTTGCACCAGCTGGGCTCCTCTGCTCATAACATTAGATTTGCAGCAAAGAATGCAGAGGCAAGTCAGATGGATGATCAGAAAGAACGCTACCTTGGATTTGGATCTCAGGCTTTCTCTTCCGAAGAGCTCAGAGCATTTCTCACACAATTTGCACATATTAGCTCAGAGGGCAGGGAACCAGTCTTACACTCTGCATCCTGTATAGGGCTGGGCATATAGTAAATGCGCAGTAAATATTTATTTATTTGATTTGACTTGGTATATTTCATGTTACCCTTCTTTCCTTCCAGAAATCCAAATCCTGCCCAGATTTCAAGGCCCATTTCAAACACGCCCTTCCCTCCTCCATTTCTCAGACTACTCCACTGTTACCTATTTTTTTTCTGAATGTTCATTGCACACATAGTAGGAACACATAATCTAGTGCTTGACTGAATATTGTTTTCAGTATTCTCTATTTGCATGCACATGTCTACATATTAATTCTACATATATACAGATAGGTACATAGACATATCTACATAGTTAGCTGTATCTATGGCTACAATATATTTCCACAGACATATCTATAAACACGAATTCATATAGAATGTATATATGCCTATGTGACTCATATAAACCAGGCTAAAAATCTGGTAGGATGGAATCATACAACTGATAATGGATGCATGGAAAAAATAAAAACAAAAGCAAAACATTTATTAAGCAGTTATCTATATGTCCAGGTGCCGAGGATACAAAATACAGAAGTGAAGTAAATAGTCCTTGTCCTTAAGGAGCTAACAATATAATGGGAGAAATGACACATATAGGAGAATGGTCTGATCAGCCATAGCTGGACACACTGTGTGTTGACCCTGACATTGGGATGTCATTTTGGTTGTCTCTGAGCAGGAAGGACAAACAACAACAGTAACAGCAGCAGCAGCCATCACAACAGCAGGAAAGGGGGTTTTGATTTGGGGCATCTCTGTGATTTTATCTCACAGGGATTTTAGTGGAGCCAAAGGGCAGTTGATTGGGATACCTTTTCCAGGATTGGTATTGATTTTATTACTGTTCCCAGAGCAAGAGGTGGAAAGGGGTGATGTGGTAGAGGGCTAAGTCTAGACAGCATGTTTAGTTCCTGGCTAAGAATGGTGGCACACAGCTATCAGGAGGCTAGAGCTACCAGATTTATTAAACTTGGCAGTTCTGATTTGTAATGGGCTAAGTCAATCCAGGGTCATCATTAAGTTGGGGGTTAATATGGTGGTACCTAAGAAACTAGATGGGCCCTCAGGTTGCCTAGGGAAAGTTGGAAATGGAGCTGGTCAAGGCTCCCATGCTGACCAGAGTGGGATTGACCTGTAAGTAGGCCTTGTACTGGAAGTACAAGTTAGGGAAGTTGAGTTAGGGAGAGCCAGTCAAGAAAGAAAGAAAGAAAGAAAGAAAGAAAGAAAGAAAGAAAGAAAGAAAGAAAGAAAGAAAGAAAGAAAGAAAGAAAGAAAGAAAGAAAGAGAGAAAGAAAGAGAAGGAAAGAAGGAAAGGAAAAGGAAAGAAAAAAGGAGAAGGTCCTGGTTTCCTGCTGTATGGTTGGGTAAGATGGAAAGCAAGGTCTGGATCTTAGTTAGATACCACGGGTTAGGTGGGTTTGCAATCACTTGCCTACCAATCAGGGACACATAAGCCCCTGTAATGAAGTTTGAAATATGTGTGGATTAATTCCCCCAAGGAGCGTTGCTAACATGGTCTTTGGCGGTACATGCCAGCTAGTAGCAGTTCTAGGTGTGAAGAGTAGGTTGGAGGCAGGGCAGTTAGCAAGTTGCCTGGCTCTGTTTTCCTGGATAATATTGGAGGTAGAATCTGAACCCACGTCTCTTGATTCTCAGTCTAGGTGTTCTTTCTACTACCATTCACTACCCCATGCAGCTCAGGCATAGGCCTCTTCACCCACTCTAAGGACACACACTGTTCTTGGCGGACTGTCTCTAACTGTCCCTAAAGTGTCTGCTGTTAGGAATAAAGAGAGCAATTTCATTTTCAGACTCATTTATTCCTGGGCCACTTTCTGTTTAGATTTTCATTTGTAATGATCTTTTCAGTGACATAGACACCTGGCTACTAGAAGCTAGATGAAACCTCAAACAACTCACTGACAGCAATAATCTCAAGCCCTTGCTGACCTGAGCTTAATTTGGACCCACCCTCTACATATAAAAAGGCTCATAGTTTTGAGATGGGAAGAGGCTGAAATGAATATATTTCTCTTTTATTCTTTGATGAACAGGGGCATGCACCAAAGTTGGAGATGTAGATAGTTAATTCCAGGGAGTCTGAAAAAGCAAATGAAAATGTTTTTCCCTCCTAAATCAGAAACTTGGCTTAGACTCCTGGTGGTCCCTCTTGATTATGATGGAGAGTAACTTTTGGAAACAGGACAAAACTAGGGTGAAAAGCTATTGACAAAGGCACTCCGTGCCTCAGCTCACATGATTTCCATTCCTGTCCCCAATTCTCAGGGCTGCCAAGCTGTTAAAGAGCTTTGGTGTCCTATTCTTCCTGGTTCGGTGACTTCTTGCCCCCATGGGGCCTTGTGTGTTTTCTTTCACATATAAATACAAACTCACATTCTTGGATCCCAAATGTAGTGAGTTACTGTCCTATTAATTTTTATCCTACCCATGACTGAAGAACTCAAAGCACTAAAAATTCTACTCATCTTTTTCCATTTTTGGAAGATTTGTGGAAAGGTAGACCCTGGAGAAATGAGTCCCTGGAGCAGGATATGATGAACTCCAAAGGTCTCTCCTATTTCCTCATCTTTGGTGTCTAAGTTCCTGGTTGCCCAAGCAAATCCTACCCATCTGTCAGGGACTGAGAGGCATTCTCTGACCACTCTAAGTCACAGTGTTCTTCCTCCCAGCTCCACAGCTCCATTGACATGCCATTCATCTTATATTTCTTTCATCCTTTCTGATATTGTTGGATACACTTTCATGTGTTAACTTGGTCCCTTCTTCCCCTACTAGACTGCCAGCCCTCTGAAAGCAGGGAATTTGTCTCACTTATCTTTGTATTCTCTTTCTATTTAAATTTCCAATTCATCCTTCTAGAGCCCTGAACTGTGCCTTGAGTAGTAGCCAACTGGCCTCCTTGTCCATTCCTCCCAGATGACACTCTCTTTACCATTTCTGTGCCTCTGTGCTAACTCACCTCTATGCCTATAATCAAATTCTTCCTCACCCCCATACCTCAGGATTCCTACTTTCCTTTATGGCTTAACTCAAGAACCATGTTCTGAGTGCTTCCCCTTCAAAATCACCTTTGTCTGCCTTTTGTATATATAACACATATATACATATACATGTATATATGTGTATATATATATATACACAATATTTGTGTGTATATATATACATATACATATATGTATATGTATGGATGGATCTATATACAAGGTAGAGACAAGATGATTCTGTCATGCATTTAGTGATATGTGGCATACCTATGTATGTTATACATGTGAATTATATATGTGCATATATGTTCTTTTTGTCTTCCCTAACTAGATTACAAACTTATTAAAGACAGTGCCTTTTAATTCCTATGTTTGTCCTAGCACCTAGAATCGTAACTAATATGTACTAGGTGTTAAGTAGGTACATTTTCATGGACACATACTAGGGATTTAATAAATGATTTTTGATTAATTGAACTATCTGTAGTTTTGGTTGGTTGGTTTTTATTGTTGTTGCTAAGAAGTCAGGGGTTTCTGTTAACATAGAAATGCGTTGCCTGGGAAAGATTACATTAAACTATTGTCAACTGTTAACATTTTTTGAACAAACCAGGCCATCGGATGTGCTATAAGAGAATTGAAATGGGACACTGAGGGACACCGTGGAATAGCAGAAAGAATGCTGGTGTCAGAAGATGGTTTCAGGTCCTGGTTCTGATACTTGCTAGCCACGTGACCTTGAACACATAACAAAGAGGCAAGCCGTTAGCAAACTCTGTCATGTTGAGAACTGTTATTATAGAATGGGCACATTTGACTGAAGGTGAAAAGACAGGGAAGGTTTCAGAAACTATAGTTCTGGCCAAAAAGGGGATCATCAAGGAAAGCCTTGGAGATCTATAAGTGTTTAAGGATAGAAACCATCAAATAGGAGCAAAGGTGCTGAAAAATCAGAACTATGACTTTATTTATTCATTTATTCCACAAATACATGTTGTAGTACACATAGCAGACACAGTAACACCAGCTGACATTTATCTAGCTCTTTAAGGTTTGCAAAGCATTTTACATAAATTATCTCATGTGAGCCTTGTAACAACCTGTGAGGTAGGTGCTATTATTATCCCCATTATATGGATGAGGAAATGGGACTCAGAGACTTTTAGTGAATTCCCCATGGTTACACTGCTAAGAAGGGATTTGGATCTAGATTCTCCTGATTCAAAGTCTATATGATGAAGGATACAAAATATTTTTTAAAAATTTCAAAAAAACAATGGTTCTGCCCTCAGTGAACCTGCAATTCACTTAGGGAAACAAGAGAACTATGTAGATAGTATAGTAGAAAGAAAACTGGATTTGTAGTCTGAAGGCCTGGATTGGAAACCTGACATTTGGATTTGTTAACCATCTAATCATAGGCAGGTTGCTTCCCTTTTAAAAGTCTTGTCAACAAAATGAAAGTATTAGACCAGATTATGTTTAAGGCAGATGAGGTAAGTGACAAATGACTGGGACAGAGGTTCAGTGAAGGAAGACATGGGATGGAGGTGTTGAAGAAGGTTTCAGGGAGCAGGGTGACCCTTTAGTTAGTTCTTAAAGGAAGGGCAAGATGCAGAGAGGCAATGTGCTATATAGTAGAAAGAAGATTAAACAAGGAATCTGGAAACAATGTCTAATTCCTGCTTTGCCAGTAATTACCTATATTACCTTAAGAAAATAATTTTTTTTCTCCTTGGACCTCAATTTGCTTATATGTAGAGTGAAGAAACTTGGCCCCTCTTCACTTGAACATACTGTGATTCAGAATCTAGGATTTGGGTAGGTGGAAATTAATGAAAAAAGAATTTCAGATCAATCAACAAACATTTATTAAGCATCTGTGCTTTCAGATTTTTATTTGTATCCTCAGAATTGTATACTCAGTAGGTTTTGAGAACACAAAGAAAAAGAGAGAAGCGATTTTTCCTCTCAAGTAACTGACATTCTAATAGTGAAATCTGACTAGTCCTATTTAATAAAGGAAAGGGAGGCATAAACACTCCTTAAAATCATCCCAGTGAACAAGCAGAAAATGAGTCATAGATTAGGAGAGTTGGAAGGAACTTTAGTGAACAATTTCTTTTTACAGATGAAGCATATGAAGCCCAGAGAGATTAAAAATCTTTCCCAATGTCACACAACCACTGAGGGCCCCAGATCTTCTGATTTTCAGAGCAGGCCTCTTTCGGTCATATCGTAAGGAACGATGAGGTCCTACCCCCTTCTTCCTGTCCAGGATCTCTTGTACTCATGGGTCCCATTCTAGGGAAGAAGAGGCATTGTCTGTCCTGGGCATCTCAATCTCACCTCCTGAACTGTGTCAGACTTTTGTTACAAAGGAAATATTTCTGTGCAGAAGGGCTTTGGCCAGCTACAAATGCATCACTTCCATACACCTGTTGTTTGGCTAATCGAGATCCTGTGGTGTGTGGAGGGGCCAGAGTGTGGGGGGTATTGGGTGTGATGACGTGCTTGGTGAAATCCAATATAACAGAATTTATAGCTGTGAAATTCATCTGGCTCTCTTCCTCCCCACCGCTACCTCCCTATCTTTCAGGCAGGTTGTATTGATGAGACTCAGCACAGACAGGGTACAGTTCCTCAGAGGAGGGGATGAAATTGCCGATTTCTTGCTGAAGTCATCAGTTATGCATGGAGACAGAGCCCTTGTGGGCAGGCAGAAGGAAAAGAATATGATTTCTCGATCCTTTCCTCTTCCATGGACTTAGATAATCTTAACTCTGGGAAGATATTTTGAAATTATGTTGTTCAGAAGTTCTTAACCTGGGGTCCATGGACAACCCCTCCCACTACTCACTCCCTAAAGGGTATGTGGATAGATTTCAATGGGTCCATAAACTTGCATAGGGAAAAAATAACATTTTTTATTTGGATGCAATTGGCTTATGTTATGATGCTATATATTTTATTTTATGTATGTACAAATATTGTTCAGAGAAAGAGTATATAGGTTTCACCAAGCTGCCAATTGGGTCCATGAATCCCAAAATGGTTAATAATCCCAGATTTATTCCCACCTCTATTTTCTGATAGATGAGGAATGTGAGGGTTATAGGACAAAAATGACTTATCCAAAGTCATTTTGCAAATTAGCGTTAAATCCAATATTAGAAGCTGGGTTACTTTACTCCTAGACACTCACACTGCTGTCTAGAAGACAGGACATAAAGTAAAGTACATTCAACTGCGCATTCAGAGACATGGGTTCTGGTCCTATCTCAGACACTCACTTAATCATTTTCTCTTCCTGGGCTTGAGATCAATAACATCTAGAACCAAAAGGTATACTGAAGATCATCTGACTCAATTCCTTTTGACATATTGTCCAAGGTCACATGTATATGTAGTAAATAGTGGAGGCAGGTTTTGAATTCAGGTCTTTTGACTTCTAAGAATTCACTCTTCTCTCCATGATGCAAGAAGCTCAGTGTCCTCTTTAAAAGAGTGGTCCAAGGTCATCCCTAAGACTTCTTGTAGGTCTAACAGTCTATGATATGATGGGGGAAGGGAGAGAATGGGCCAGAAGGTTTAAGGATGCATGTAGTATTTATTTCTGCTAAACTAAAAAAAATAATATTCAGTAAGGTAGGAGAAAAAAAGTAAAAGAAATAAAGATAAAAGATAAGATAAAAAACAGGTTTGTGGGGTCATAGGATCATAGGATCATAGATCTAGAAGAAACTTCAGAAGGCCTCTCTTCAGAAGGCCCTTCATTCTACAGATTAGGAAACTGAACTCCAGAGTGGGTAAGAAAATGGGCCTCATTTCATAATATTTATGTCAGAGTCATAATTCAAACTCAGAGATCTTTTGACTTGAGGTAGTTGTCTGTACCAAAATAACTCCTAGGAGATGTAATAAAATAAAAAAAATATTGTAAGATGTCTTTTAGATAATTAGTTGGGGGAGGGAGAATGGGAAAGAGTATAGCTGGAGATAAAGAAGCTAGAAGGCTTACTTGTCTTGAATGTAAAGCCTTTGAGGGAGCTAAAGCTGTTAATATTAATAATTTCTAAACTAAACCTTTTATTCCACAAATGAGGAAAGTAAGAGCCAGTTGAGAATCAGTACGTGGCAGAATCACACATTTTTGTGTAGTGGTATCCTTCCTCCAGACTCTGGAATAACATGCTAATAATGGATTGATGAACGGGGAACCAGAGGCAGATGAACTTAGGGTTACTAGAACACTACAGCTAGAACAGGCCTCAGGCGCCAAGTCTATCTCTCCCCTTTAACAGATGAGAAAACTGAGGCCCAGAGATGGGATGTGATTAATCAGCCACTCACTTAGTAGCAAAATTAGGCCTAGGGCCTGGGTCTTCTGTTTTGCTAGCGAATGGTATGATGAGAAGAACCATGGAGTTGAAGTCTGAGGTTGTGCGTCTGAAAAGTTGTTTTGTGACTTAGGACAAGTTCCTTTTTCCTCTTTAGGTCCTATTTTCCTTGAATAGAACATGAAGAGACTAGGATAGATGACTTCTAGGCTTATTCTAGCTCTTAATTTATGATCCTAGGACTATAGTCATTTATTGTATTTTGACTCACAGGATTTTTTAGTAGAAAATAACAAAGTCCTCTCTTACCCAAATTTCCTGTCCCTCTTTCCATCCTGTCCCACCTGCTTTCCACTAAGACTTTGGGATGAGGCCTAGGATTTGAGCTCAATTGAGTTTCCTCTTTTTCACAAGAGGAGGCAGTGGGGCTTAATCTATCAAGCAAGAACTTTCTGAGGCTTTGAACAAAGATGGAGCTTCAGCCTGGCTCCAATTTTGAAGGCTGGAACCTCACTTTGAAACTATGTGGTGAGAGTTCAGGGCAACAGTGAGAGGGCAGGAGGGGAGCAAAACTAAATGATGTATGGCCCTAAAAACCCCAGACCAGTGATAGCTTTGGTTTGAACTTCTTACTATTAATGATTTGGAGAATCATGTGATATTCTTGGTTAGAGTTTGAGTTTCTTCTTTTGAGAACTTTTACCACTTATCTTTTAGGTAATGGCTTTTGGTCCTATGATCTCCCTGTTTTCTGTAATGCTTCTCTCATATAAAAAAGCTGGCTCTTTTTGTAACTGGAAGGCCAAACAGTGCTGCTGCTGTGCTGATCCTAGACATCTATCTAGAAGGAAGGTGTGGTTTGAATTGAGTCTTGAAAAAGGGTAGAATTTCAATAGTTGGAAGAAAGAAGGGAGGGAGGGAAGGAGAGAGGGAGAGAGAGAGAGGCAGAAAGGGAGAGAGAGACAGAGAGAGAGGGAGAGGCAGACAGAGACAGAAAGAGACAGAGACAGAGAAACATAGACAGACACATGGAGACAGAGCAAAGAGAGTAAGAGAGACAGAAACAGACACAGAGAGAGAGACAAAGAAAAGGGACAGAGAGACAAAGTCAGAGATAGAGATAAAGAGAAAATCAAACAAAGAAAGAGACAAAAGACAGAGATAGAGGCAGGGACAAAGTGTGTGAGAGAAATAGGCAGAAGCAGAGAAAGAGAGAGACAGAGTCAGGGACAAGAAGAGAGAGCTCCCTAGTGAAAGGGTAAGCAGAAGTGGTAGAGGGAAAGAAGGTGAAAAAGAGGAAAGAAGTGGGCTATTGGGAAAGGTGATGGAGATGGAGCATAAGAAGAGAATGATGTTGGAGGTAATGAACATAGTAGAAGTGAGAAATTGGAAGCATTTGAGGAACCAGTGAGACCCATTTGGCTAGAACATAGGCTATATCAATTATTTGTTTTAATCAGCATTTTTTCACTGCCTGTCATATGCCAGGCACTGTGTTAGGAACTGGCAATAGTGAAAAATTAAGCTTGAAATTTAATTTGGGGCTATATTGTTCAAGAATGGGGTTCTTTTATAGATATTGGGGAGGCCATATCTTTCATCTGAACTCAGTTCCTGCCTTTGTTTTTCACTAGCTGAGGTCAAAGTATATGAGCAAATAGTTTTCAGAAGATTTAAAACTAAAAGTAACCACATAAGAATATGTATATACGTGTGTGTGTGTGTGTGTGTGTGTGTGTGTGTGTGTGTGTGTGTGTGTGTATGAGAGAGAGCAAGAGAACAAAATTTTGTGGTAGTAAAGAATTGGAAGTAAAAGAGAGATTTTCCAACAGTGGGCTATGGCTGAAAAAATATGGCGTATGAATGCAATGAATATTATTTTTCATTGAGAAATAATGAATATGAGATATTCAGAGAAACATGAGAGAGTTTATATGAACTGATGTAGAGCAAAATAATCAGAACCAAGAGAACTATATATATATATATATATATATATATAAAATGAAAAGATAGCTGAAAGAAAATTCTGTAACCAAATAATGGAAAAGCTAGTAAGTGTGCTAGTAAAGAGATAATGAAATATCTCCTTTCAAGTCAGAGAGGTAGGGAATTGCTGAATGAGAATATTGTATACATTATCTGTTTCAATCAGTTTTTTTTCTAAATTGTTTTTATTTGTCACAAGGGAGGGCTCAGTTTGGGGGTTAGGCAAGCAGGAAATTACTTGCAAAATAAAGACAAAAAATGCATTCAAGTTAAAAGGAAGAGAGGACTGCATAATCTCTAAACTCTAGGATTCTAGTATATTTTGAAAAACACAGAATCTTATTATTGTAAGGTACCATGAAATATAGTGTTAGAGATAAAAGGAGCCTTAGAAATTATTTAGCACAACTTCCTTATTCCATAGAAGATGATGCTAGAACTCAGAGAAAAGCAGTGACTTAACCAAGATCACATGGTAAATTCAATTTCAATGTCCTAGCAAAATTCTAGAATGTGTTATTAAGGGGAAATGGTTTATGACCTCTTAGAAAGGAGTATGATAATTATTATTCAATACATTAACCTAATTTTATTTTATTTTATTTTATTTTTTTTTATTTTTTTTTTTTTACTGGAGCTCAGTGTATTTATCATGTATTGGGATATATGTTTCTCCCCTACCACCAAGATAAAATATCATGATCTCAAGTTCGCTGTATGATCCTCCATGATGCCTTTGCAGCTGGAGCTGGTGCCTTCAAGTCAGTCCCCTAAAAACACAATCTCTCAGCATCTGCGTGTCCATCTTCCCATGTCCATTTCACAAATATGGTTCATCCTTCGAAAGTTCCCACTTTTTCAAGGGGGGTCCTGGTATTGCTGGCTTTTTCCCAGATGCCGTCACAGCCTCATCTGAGCTCTTACCAGGAAGACCAGGTTCCAAAACTTTCACAGTAGTCATTATGATTGAAGGAGGAGAGGCTTGCCGACGTCCTTCACGAGTACAATAGTAATTGTTCGAAAACTTATGGCTAGGGCCCACTGGCAGCTTAGGAGGTGGCTGAGTTCTCTTAGCTATCTCCTGGTAACGTAACTGCAATTTAGCTTGGAGATTACGCCCGGAGGCCGAATTCCGGAGCCACTGGATGAAGCCAGTGGCCGACGCCATCTTGGGTCCGGGCTGAAGGGCAACAACTCATTTTATTTTATTTTTGACTGTTCAATCCAACGCTTGGCACGATGCCTGGTACAATTAGAAGGCACAATGCCTTCTGATAGAGTTTTGTGGACATATAGTATGCCTGCATTTTAGTAAAGCAATTGATGAAATTTTTATGGTGTTCTGTGTAAAGATGGAGGGATATGGGCTAGAGTAGAGGGCAGATAGGTGGATTTAAGGCAGCTAAGAGGACCCAATAGCTAGACAACTGGGTTTGGAGTCAGTGAGTTACAAATTTGGTCTCAGACTCTTACTAAGACCCTAAAGAAGGCACTTAAGGATAATTATAGTGCCTACCTTTCAGGATTGTTATGGGGATTAAATGAGATAATATTTGTAAAAAACTTAGAATAGTGTCTAGGAGACAGGTACTTAAATAAATGCTTATTTCCTTCCTTTCTCCCTCCTTCCCTCCCTCCCTCCCTCCCTCCCTTCCTCCCTTCCTTCCTTCCTTCCTTCCTTCCTTCCTTCCTTCCTTCCTTCCTTCCCTCCTTCCTTCCTTCTTCATTTCTTTTTTTTTGAACTGGCTGAATGACTAGACACAATATCTGGTCATTAGCAGATCAATATCAACACTTGCCTAGGGAATTCTCCAATGAACAGTCACAGGGATTTGAACAGCAGAGGTCCAGATGCATACCATTTGTTTTGAATGAAGATGTACAGTTATCCCTTCCCCATTGTGGGGGTTAGGAGCACAGTGCCCCTGTGATTTGGAAAATCTGTGTAAATTTTTTGGCTCTCCCTTTGTACCAGGAAAGACATGTGATTTTTTCTCTTTTTTTCTTTTTCTTTTGTGGGATGTTTATAGTACCTCTTTGTAAAATTTGGGTTAGGTATTTGGTCATAGACTATATATATATATATATATGGTCTATGTGAACTAAAAATACTAAGCTTTGGATGTTGTCTGCTGGCTTCTGTGTCCTTTTTGCAAACAACCTTTTTTAAACTTATTTTAACTTTAAAAAAGAAACTGTGTATATTTATGGCATTAAAAGATAAAATATATTGATATTATACAATGTTAAACCTATATTTTATGCATTTCTCAGTCTCTAAACTTTTTTTATATTGTCTGCTGGTCTTCACGTGTCTTTTGTGTCTTCTACAAAACTCCCCCCAAATTCCCACTTATTTTCTCATGCTGACCCATGATATACTGAACTTGTGATAGAGATAGTGGTGATATGGAAGGAAGAACTGTACATTAAACTGGTAGACGACATGGAAGGGGCAGTTGGGTGGCACAGTAGATAGAGTGTCAAGCATGGAATTCTGGCCTCAGACCACTTACTAGCTGTGGGACCCTGCACAACTCATTTAATTCCATTTGTCTCAGTTACTCATCTGTAAAATGAGGTGGAAAACGAAATGGCTAACCACTTCAGTATCTCTGCTAAGAAAACATCAAATGGAGTCATGATATGTTGGACATGACTGAAACAACTGAACAACAGCCACAATAATGACAATGGATGACATGGAACAGGGATGTAGCTAATAAATTGAATAAGAGAATTGGGATCCAAAAAGGTTTTTGTGCGCTACAATAGAAGCCGAAGTCTATTGAAGTAAAACTGAATAGGGATAAATGGGAAATCTTAGGGTTCAAAAAGTCAAGTGGAAATAGGGATTAGGGGATAGATGGCTAGTCAACCATTCGCATGAGTTTTAGTGAATTCCAAGCTGAATATGATGGAACAGGGCAGTAGGAGAAAGAAAAGCTGTTAAATTATTTCAGTTCTTAAATGGATCAATTATCTCACAAATGAAGGCATTCCTTCCAAAGGGGAGGATCATAAACCTGCCACTCTTTCTGTGTCTTTCCACAAATATTCCATCCAAGGCTATATTTATAGAAGAATAGTATACACAAAGCAAACAGGAATAATACTGCTATGCCACAGTGGTAGATGTGCCCTGGATTACTCTTTTTAGTTCTGGATGTCCTGTTTAAGAAAGGGCATTGACAAAACAGAAATACCTCCTAAAGACTGCTCATCTTAAGGTTAGATAGCATGGTGAGGGAACCATGTCATAGGAGTATTGTTTGAAATGTTTGAACCAAGAGAAATTTTAGGTGGGAAATGATCATAGTCTTCAAATGAGGGACTGTCATATGTGAGAGATTACTCAAGTGTCATGGGGTCAAATTGTAGATCTGGAAGGAGCAACAGAAGCTATCTAGCCCAACTCTCTCATTTTACAGTTAAGGAAACTGAGGACAAAAGAACTTAAGTGATTTACTGAAAGTTACAAAAATAATATCATAAATACACTCAGAAAAGTGACTTGAACCCAGGTGCTCTAACCCTGGAATATATGAACTTTCTATGCTTTTTTTGTTTTTACTAATTAATTAATTTTTAGTTTTCAACATTCACTTCCACAAGATTTTGAGTTCCAAATTTTCTCCTCATTTCTCCCCTCACCCCAAGATGGCATGCATTCTGATTACCCTTTCTCCAATATGGCCTCTTTTCTATCACCACCCCACCCTTCTCTTATCCCCTTCACTTCTATTTTCCTCTAGAGAAAGATAGATTTCTATACCCCATAGCCTCTATACCTTATTTCCCATTTGCATGTAAAAACAATGTTTATCATTCATTTTCAAAATTTTGAGTTCCAAGTTCTCTCCCTTCCCCACTCCCCACCCACCCTCACTGAGGCAAAAAATTCGATATAGTTTATACGTGTGTTGTCTTGCAAAACACTTCTATAATAGTCATGTTGTGAAAGTACAACTATATTTCCCTCCATCCTATCCCACCCCCCAATTCATTCTGTTCTCTCCTTATACCCTGTCCTTCCTCAAAAGTGTTTGCTTCTGATTACCTACTCCCATAGTCTGCCCTCCCTTCTGTCACCCCTCTCTTATGCCCTCCCTGCCCCTATTTTCCTGTAGGATAAGATAGATTTCCATACTCAGTTAAGTGTGTATGTTATTCGCTCAAGCAAAATCTGATGAGAGTAAGGTTCACTCATTCCCTTTAATCTGTCCCCCCTCCCCTCTCCATTGTAAAAACATTTTTTCATCTTTTATGTGAGATAACTTACCCCCATTCTACCTCTCCCTTTCTCCTTCTTCCAATACATTTCTCTCTTACTCATTAATTTTATTTTTTAGATATCATCCCTTCATATTCAACTCACCCTGTGCCCTTTATAGATAGATAGATAGATAGATAGATAGATAGATAGATAGATAGATAGATTCCCTTCAACTACCCTAATACTGAGAAAGCCCACATGAGTTATAAATATCATCTTTCCTTGTAGGAATGTGAACAGTTCAACTTTAATAAATCCCTTATCATTTATCTTTCCTCTTTATCTTTTCATGCTTCTCTTGAGTCTTGTATTTGAAAGTCAGACTTTCTATTCAGCTCTGGTCTTTTCATCAAGAATGCTTGAAAGTCCTCTATTTCATTGAATAATTTTTTCCCACTGAAGGATTATACTCAGTTTTGCTGGGTAAGTGCTTTTTTTGGGTTTAATCCTAGCTCCTTTGACCTCCAGAGTATCATATTCCAAGCCCTCCCGTCCCTTAATGTAGAAGCTGGTAAATCTTGTGTTATACTGATTGTGCTTCCACAATACTTGAATTGTTTCTTTCTGACTGCTTGCAATATTTTCTCCTTTACCTGGGAATTTGGGAATTTGACTATAATATTACTAGGAGTTTTCCTTTTGTGATCTCTTTCAGGAGGTGATTGGTACATTCTTTTGATTTCTATTTTCCCTTCTGGTTCTAGAATATCAGAGTAGTTTTCCTGGATAATTTCTTGAAAGGTGATGCCTAGGCTCTTTTTTTGATCATGGCTTTCAGGTAATTAAATAACTTTAAATTATGTCCCTGGTGCAGAGCTAAGATGGAGGAATAGAAACAACACTTCCATGGCGCTCCAGCCCACATTACTTCAAAATTATGTAAAAGGGGAACTCTGAGCAACCTCTGGAGCTCCAGCATCCACAGAACAACACAGAGAAGCTAACCTCCTGCTGAGGACAGCCAGGCAGCCCGGCAGGGAGCGGCCAGTGCAGTGCTCTGGGAGCCAAGCCCAGGACTGCATGAGTTGGAGGTTTTAGCCCCAGGGTGGCCGGTCCAGCAGCCAGCTGGAGGGACCCCAGAACACCAGCTGCTGTGGCTTTCCCAGAATTTCCAACACAAAGTGAGAGGTTAGTGCCCTATGGACTTTGGGACCAGTATTTGGGAGCACGTCAGCTTCTTTCCCTGGGGACTAGAAGCCACTGAGGAGATGTGGCACAGCTGCAATTTTTCAGCTTCAGTTGCAGCTTCAGCTCCTGGCCTACAAACTGTAGACAGATCTGGCAATCAGTCTTGGGGTTAATCCCTCTTGCTTTAACCTCCCTGGATCTGGATTGTGGTCTGGGATGGAGGTCTTGGGGTGTGTGTCCAGCTTGCCAGAGTGTGTGGGGGCTTCAGAGAGGGCTCCCAACTAATACCTCCAGCATTTGAGAAGACCGCAACATTTGGGATGGAAGCTCCCCTCTCTGGTGGCAGAGTCCTACTGTGGCAACAAGCCCAAAAGTCAAGTAATTAGGTGGCAATATGCCTAGGCAAAGGAAACAAAATAAACAGAAAAATTCAACATTAAACTCCTATTTTGGGGGCAAAGAGGATTGAAGTATGGAACAGGAGGAGGACTGTGAGGTCAGAACTCCTGCACCAAAAGCCCCAAATGAAAATATGAGTGGGTTACAGGCCACAGAGGACATTAAGAAGGATTTTAAAAACCAAATAAGAGGAGTGGAGGAAAAATTGGGAAGAGAAATGAGAAGGATGCAGGAAAAGTATGAAATAAGAGTCAACAGCCTGACTGAGGAATGGGGATAAACTATTTCATGTAGAAGTGGCAAGGGGAAGTAGTCACAGGGGAGGGGAAGTACAGAAAGGCAAAAAGGGAAAACCATATTCTCATTGAATTTGGCTCAGGGGAAGAATGACATACATACTAAGTGGGATATCTCACCCTGCAGGACAGTAGGGGGAAGGGGGATGAGAGGGGGGAGGTTGGAGGGGAGGGCATGCTGGGGGGAGGGGAGGGTGGAGGCAAGCACTTTTGAAGAGGGACAGGATCAAAGTAGGGAATGGACCAGGTGGGGTGTGGGATGGGTGGGAGGGAAATAGAGTCAGTCTTTTACAATATATCTGCTATGGTAATGTTTTGCATAGATTTACATGTACAATATATACTGAATTGCTTATCTTCCCAGCAGGAGTAGGTGACAAGGGTCAAAGGGAATGGATCTGGGATTCAAAGTTTTAAAATTAAATGTTTCAAATATATATAAATATATATAAATACTAAACTATTTTGCATGTAACTGGGAGATAAGATGTGCAGGCATTGGGGCACAGATATTCACCTTGCCCTAATTGAAAAGTCGAAGGGGGTATGGGAGAAGATATGGGGGAGAGCAGATTGGATGAGGGGATATCCTGTGGGACTGCTATTCTGGGGTGGTGGGTAGGGGAAAATGGGGAAAAATTATAACTCAAAATCTGGTGGAAATGAATGATGTAAACCAGAAGTTAATAAAGCATTTGGGAAAAAAATTATGTCCCTGGATCTATTTTGCAGGTCACTTGTTTTCCCAACAAGATATTTCACATTACCTTCTATTTTTTCTTTCTTTTGGTTTTGTTTTTGTAATTTCTTGATTTCTCATAGAGTCATTATCTTCCTTTAGCTCCATTCTAATTTTTAAGGAATTATTTTCTTCAGTGAGTTTTTGGACTTCCTTTTCCATTTTGCCAAATCTGCTTTTTAAGGCATTCTGCTCCCCATTGGCTTTTTGAATCTCTTTTGCCATTTGGATTAGTCCATTTTTAAGGTGTTACTTCCTTCAATATTTTTGGGGTCTCCTTTAGTAAGCTGTTGACTCCTTTTTCATGATTTTCTTGCATTACTCTCATTTCTCTCCCCTATTTTCACATTACTGCTCTTATTTTGTTTTCAAAATCCTTTTTGAGCTCTTCCATGGCCAGCAACCCTTTCATATTTCCCTTGGAGTTTTTGGATGTAAGAGCTTTGACTTTGTTGTCAGGTTTGTTGTTGTCTTCTTCTGGTTTTGATCTTTTTTGTCACCAAAGTAAGATTTTACAGACTAAATTTTTTCCCCATTGTTTGCTCATTTTCCCAGCCAATTACTTGACTTTTTAGCTCTTTGTTAAGGTAGGGCTCTGCTTCCAGTGTGGAACGTATACTCACCCAGGCTTCAGGGATTTTGTTTAGCTATTTTCAGAGATACTTCTAGGGACCTGTAAATTTTCAGTTCTTCCAAAGAGATATGATCAAAGGAGAGGTATTTACTCCTCTCTTAGCCTATGTTGTGGTCTGTAAGTGAACACAAACACTCTTTCCTGCATTGGAACTGTGAGGAGGATTCTGTCTCCACCACTGCCACAAGTTTCACCACACTAGTGTTCCCTCCTTGCCTCAGGACTACTACCCAGGACTGTGACCCAGATCCAAGCACAGGCAGAGCAAGAGGATCTTGCCTCAGCCTTCCAAAGAGTTCCCTTCAATCCTCCTCTGATCAGGCTAAAAGCTCTGGAAACAGCTGTTTTTGCTGACTGTGCCACCACCCTGGGGCTGGGACTAAACCTCACTCCTCTTTCACCAAGTTCACAGAGACCTTTCCTGCTGATTGTCTAAGTTATCTTTCCCATTTGTGGGTTGAGAAGTCTGGAAACTGCCACAGCTTCCAGTGATTTAGTTCTCTGAGGCCTGTTTCAGGTTTGCTGAGGCCTGGTCTTTGCTGAGGCCTGGTGCATTTTGCACTGGACTGCACTCCTCTCTCAGACTGGTGCAACTGACCTTTCCTGTCAACCTTTCAGGTTGTCTTGGGCTGGAAATCTTTTCACTTTGTCATTTTGTAGGTTCTGTTGCTCTAGAATTTCTTTAGAGTCATTTTAACAGGTATTTGGATGGGTTTAGGGGAGAGCTCATGCAAGTCTCTGCTTTTATTCTACCACTCTGCCATCTTGGCTCCACCCTCTAGACTTTCTATGCTAATATAATACTCAGTCCCAGGGAGTAGAACTAGCAACAATGAGAGGAAGTTACAAAAACAAACAAACAAACCAGGATTTGTTTAAATATAAGGTCAGAGGAACCTTCCTAAGAATTAGAGCCAACCAGATAGAATGAGCATTTATAGGACCTTGTGTTTTCCCTTATCAGAAGTCTTTAAATAGAGGGTAGATACCCACTCAACAGCATTACCATACAGGGAATTTCTCTTCCAATATAGATTGGAATAGATGACCTTTGAGGTTCATTTGGATTCTGAAATTCTAGAATTCTCTTAATGACAGAACTGAAGTTAGAACTCAGGTGGCCTATCTCCCAACCCTTGAACATACTCATGTAGTCATATAGGGCTAATTAAATAGACAGTATGGTATAGTGGACAGAAAACCAGGTTCAAACTAGGGAAAGCTGGGTTCACATACTAAATATGACATAGATTGGCTATCAGACTCTGTATAGATCTCTTAACTTAATGCTCTAAGAAACTAAGCTGAAGCTTCAGAGATAATGCCACTATGTATTGTGAAGTTTCCTCATTCAAGAGTTCCCTGTACCCAAGAAATGACAGGTCCAGTCTATGTCCCTATCCTAAGGGGACAATTAAGTGAATATTGCTAGATGTACTCCCTTTGGGCTTGTGAATAGGGTTCTAGCAAGATAAAAAGGGAAACCTTTTGGTTATAATTTAGAATCGATATTGAAGAGATGATAAAATTTCTGAATTCACCTGAGTTTTTTTTAATTGGTCCTGAAGGCTGAGGAAATATTTTTTCTCCTACTCTGCTTAGAAACCACAATAATATTTCATTCCTGCTGCTTACCCTAAAAAATGGATTTCCTCTCTTTTCTCAGCAGTGATTTGTTTTGCATTAATGCCTTTCATAACTCATACATTTTGCTATTAAAAATTAATGCTTGGTGCCGACATAAACAAATGAAATTTGTATTATTAATGTTTTACATAGGTAAGGCCTTGTAATAACAGATTCATCATAGCAGACTGGTTTAATTAAAAGACCCACTGTTTCCCTGAGCCTATTTGGGAGGCTTGTTTTAGGGGGGCAAATAATACCAAAGAAAGGAATGGGGAAATGTGCAGGGTGGAGCTTCAGGTCAATGAGAGGTCTCCCTATTCCAGTCTTTAAAACATTACTAAAGAGGTTCATTTTTTATTTTTTTTTATTTTTTATACTAATCGGACAATCTTATATGCTACCTCTTCTAGGAAGCCCTCTTTATTTTCCTTAAGTCAGATCCGATACCTTCCTCTTGTGAATTCTTGCTCTATAATGGGAAAAAGTCCCTGCCCTCATATAATGTATATTTTGACAGAGGAAATGGCACAGTAGCCAGAGAGCTAATGCGAAGTCTTCTGGAAAATAAAGAGAAAAATTTGCCCATTAATTTGTCTTCATTTCACCCACAGCCATTTAAAGCTAATATGTCTTCCCCAAAGCTCACATTATCCAGACCCCTTTGGCCAATAATGAGATCATAATTGCTTTGTGGTTCATATTGAAAATAGTTAAAGTTTGGACTTCTGATGGAATGGAAGACACATCTCTCTAATCATAGGAATTAGAGCTGGAAGGAACCTTAGAAGTTAATCTAGCCCAACTCCCTCATTTTATAGAGGAAGAAACTAAGACTCAGAGAAGAAATGACTTGCTCAAGGTCATAGAGTAGATCACAAGGCTGATTCAAACTCAGATTTCCCAAGTCCCACTTCCAGTGCTGACTCCATGACACCATCCTGCCAATTCAAATATCCCTCCTTTAACCTCCAAATCCTTTGAAATTTGACTCAGATACTCTCTGTCATCTTAACTTCTTTCCTTGGTTTTATTTTACACCCAGCAATGACAGATCAGTTATCCTGATCCTGCTGCCTTTGGCAACATTAAGTTCTTGTTTGGAGTGGGAACATCTTTCAACTCTGGGGGTTGGTATTGGGAACACGGAGGGACTCTGCCTGTATCAAAGCCACTCAGTGGAAGCTTCTACTTCTCAGGAGCTTGCAGAGCAGCTCCAGTGCTGAGGAAATCATGTTTTAGCACGAGTGGCGATTGCTTTGGTATTAGGAAGTGCAACGTGGTGAGAAAACAATTTAACAGCTCATCTCCCAATCTGTAGCTATCCCCCACTACTATGCCAATCGGATGATAGGCCTGATGGACATTTCTCATCTATATGAGAATGTTAAGGGATAGAACTGGAGATGCATTGATATTGCCAATGAAACACTCATTTTCCTGTGGGTCAGAGGCGGAAGGAAATTGTTGGAAATTGTTTCATGGTTTGATTCAGGTGGCATAGACTGAGTCAGTCCATTCTGAATATAAGTCTGAGTGAGAGTAGACCATTTCACTGAATGGGCAGTCGAAATCATAGTGCTTCCTACCTATCCAATCAAAATCAGAGAGCAAAGGACCAGAAAATTCCAAATCTCCCTGAAAGCAAAGAGTTCATTTAGGTTCTTTCAATAGTATCAACAATTGAAGTGCCAAGTACTGTATGTAAAGTTAAGAATGCAAATAGAAGAGTGAAGTATAGTCCTTTGTTCTCATGGAGTTTACATTCTAATGGAGGAAGACAAGGCATAAAAAGAATGTGAAAAGGGGGGAGGGAGAAGGTAAAGGACAAGAGGACATAGTAGAGGAAGTCCAGGGTACAGGGTGAAGAGGAATGAAATCTTGAGGGCCATAATGGAGATTCCTGGAGGATTCATCCAATTAGAGAGAACTAAGTCACAGGGACTGAAGGACACTTTTAATATGAATTTCAGGGCAGGAGGAAGGCTTCAGGAGGGAGAGCTGGGGCATGGAATGATACAACAATACAACACAATAAACATTTATAAAGCACCTACTCTGTGCCAACCGTGTGCTAAGCTTCTGGGGGGATGTAGGATATTCAGGGGAGGATAAGCACCTCTGGTATGAGGGCTGCCCAGTCATTTTCAGAGCTGCTCTTCCACCTTTGGAGTTTGCCTACTACCCAGCTCTTACCTGTGGTTCCAAGAAGTGGTAACATGAACAGAGGCCATACATACTCTGGCAAACTATCTTGGCAGATGGGCTAAATCACATTGAGGATAACCAAGGAGCCTCAGATCTTTCAGTGAATTAGGGCAGTGTCTACCTTAAATATGTGAAGACTTCACCTATAGAATAGGCAGATGTAAACATTTTGTTTCAATGGGCCATGAAGGTGGTAGAAGCAGGCAATGTGGAGTGCTTAGAGCTTGCTCAGACTTTAGAACCATTGCCAATCATCTTGACTTTTATCTTGCCACTGAACTCTGATGACTCTGGAAGAGTGAGACTAATGATTTTGTACAACTTTGTCTAACAAATTTAATTTAAACACTTATCAAAAGGCATCACTGACAACAATTTACTATTTTTATTTCATTATTTTAATATTTTACTATTGTGTTGTCATTTTGGTCTTTTTCTAGCATGAAGGACAAATAACAACAAGCTAAGTTGCTGATCCATAAATAAGAAAAAAAAGAACAGTCTCTGCCCTCCAGGAGTTTACAATCTAATGGGGAAAGACCACACACAAAAGGAAGCTTTTAAGGGAGGGGGCAAGAAAGGAGGGGGCATCATGTTCCCTGGAGTTCAAACAAGTGGAGCTACAGATGGAAAGTGAAGAGTTGGCTGTAAAATACAGACCCCATCCCTCTACACAGGAAAACTTGGGGAGGAGTTTAGTGTTTTACACTATCCATTTCTCTAATCAGAGGTGAGAGGAAGCTGAGGGAGTTGTTAGAATTGGGCAGTTGTTGAGTATCTAAAGCTGAGTTAACAATATGATGATGGATAGATTTGAGGTGATCAGTTTATCCTGGGTGGGGCATCATGATCCCAGGAGTCCAAACCAAGAAAAGCTGCATTGGAAAGTGAAGAGTTAGTATGGCTTGGTAGAGGAAATCCAGAGTGCAGGCTGGAGAGGAATGTCTAGGTGAGACACACCCAGTATAACTAGGTGATATATAATTAGGCCCAAACTAGGTTAGGTTAGTGGTTGTTTAAGTGTAGGGAAAGTAGTGATTGTGAGGTTTAGACTTGACAAGGCTTCACAACTGATTGGATGAGAAAGGAGAGAAAAAATGAAGGATGATGCAAAATTATCTGGTTATTTGAGTGAATGGATGGATGATGACTTGGTAGAATTTGGGACCTTGAAGAGAGGGTCAGGATTAGTGGAAATGATACTGTAATGAGTTGATGTTCTAGATGTTTATGGGCCATCAAGGAGGAGATGTCTAGCACGTATTTGGAGACAAGGGTTTTGGAAATCAGGAGAGAAACTGGTTCTGTACATACTGATTTGGGATTCTTCTGTGTGAATGTGATACTTGACCCTTTGAGAAGAGATACAATTATCAAAGAAAACTCAGAGTAAAAAAAGAGAGATGTTACCTCATCTAATAAGAGGATAGGAGATGAACCAACAAAAGAGGCTAAGAAGCAGTAATAAGGTAGAAAGAGAAACGGCAGAGAATAGTGTCATGGAAGTGGCTAAGGGAAGAGGGTCTCCTTGAGGAGGGACTATTCTGTTTCAAAAGCTGCAGAGAGCTCAAAAAAGAGGAGGAATGAGAAAAGTACATTCTATTTAGCATCTAATTGATCATTGGTCATTTGTAGATTGTAGTTTCCATTGAATAGTCAGAAGTCAGATTGCAAAGGATTAAAAAGTGTAGGTGGAATGAAGAAGTGGTTTCAGAGTACAGACAATTCTTTCTAGGATTTGAGTAGTGGAATGAAGGAGAAAATAGTATGGCAGGGGTTGGCAGGGTCAAGGGCAGATAGTTTAAGGACAGAGTAGATATAAGTGAGTGTTTTTATAGGCAGCAGGAGAACCAATAAATAGGGAGAGACTGAAATTGAGGGGAAAGGGTATAATCAATGAGGAGAGCTCCTGGAGAAACTAGAACCAGGAAAAGGTCAAAGAATGTTGGTTTCAAGTTGGAAGGTACCTTAAAAGTCTCCAATACTAACTTTATTTAATAGATAAGGAAATTGAGACTTAGAGAGAGTGGCCAAAACAATATCCTAAGGCACAGGTCTGATCATGTCACCTCTTTGTGCTATAACCTTTAATAGCATCCCACTGTCTACCTTTTCAGTCTTAATTCATACTACTTCCCTTCATGCACTCCATTTCATTTCAGATTTGACTGCTATCTATCCTCCAAACTCTACACTCCATTTTCATCATTGGTTCATTTGTATGAATCCCTTTTCATGCCTGTAATATACTTCCTCCTCATGTCTGCCTCTCAGCATCAATATTTCCCTTCAGGGCTCATCTCAGGTGCCACCTCAGTACTTCCACCCAGTCATAATCACTCCATTCCAGTGATTCTGAATGACTGGTTGCTATTGTTCAAATCCATCCTCCACTGATTTTTCCTTTGTTCTAATTCCCCTCAAGTCAACCTCCTCTCCCAACTTCCCACTCTAAAGATACCCTTCCACAGTGCTTCTTTTGCATGCCTGCTCTGTAGGTAATGAATTTGCTTTCATCTTAAACCTTTTCTTATCCTGCTTCTTGCATTTTCTTGCATTCACTGAGACCTGGTTCCCTCCTGATGACAGTTTCCCTGGCTAAACTTTCCAGCACTACTTGTATCTCTAAATACTGCTCTCCCCACTCTACTCACCAGTAGTGGTAGGGGAATTGGATTACTTCTTGCTCTCTATTGTACTTCCAGGATCTCCCTCTAATATAAAAGTTCTGTAACATTCCCTCCTTTGAGATTCATTTAAACATATTTATCAGCCAATCAAGATTCTGGTAGCTGTTGTTCACAGACCTCCAGAGCACTCTGTCCTCATTTTCAGTAAGTTCAGTGCCTGACTCAGTCTTTCTCTCCTCAACTCCTGCCCTCATACCAGGGTACTTCAAAATATACATTGATACTCCCTCAAATACCCTAACCTCCCAATTAATCAATTTATGCATTTCCCACAACCTACTCCTCCACACTACCACAGCTATATGCAGAGATGGTAATATCCTTGATCTTGCGATGACTTACAAATGTTATATACCCCTGTTCACAAATGCTGAAATTTTTTTGTCTAATCATGATCGATTGTCATTCTACCCCTCCATCTTCCTTGTAGCTCTAAACCAGGACTGGGGAACCTTTGAATTCAAAGCCACATGTGACCCTCTAGGTCCTCAAGTGCTGCTCTTTGACCAAATCCAAACTTCACAGAACATATCCCCTTAATAACAGGATTTATTCTGTAAAACTTGGACTCAGTTAACAAGTCACACCCAAGGACTAGAAGGCCACATGTGGGCTTAAGACTCCACATTCCCCACCCCAACGAGTCTAAACCCTGTTTTGCATTGTCACTGTAACCTTTAATCCCTGTACCCCTCTGTTCTTATCCAGCCATCACTCCTACACTGGCTACATTCTCTTCTACTCCATGTATTGATCTGGTAGTGAACAAGTTCAACTCTATCTACATTGCTTCTTCTCTCAAGGCTTTGCCTCTTTGTCTTATTGAGGATCTTGTGTTTATAAACCCCTACCTAGGATTACTTTCACTTTCTACCAACTCATGGGCTACTGATAAAAACCTGGAGAAAATCATGAAATTGACTGTGCTTATTGTCTCCACTACATGTTTATGTCACATTATCTACACTGGTCCCTCATTGCAGCAAGGCAATCTACTTATATCTTCCTAATTCATCCACTATCACACTTGCCAGAGCAGCTTTTCCAAATGCTTACATCTGTCCTTATATTTCTCACAACTCTCCCTCCCCCGCCTTTTCATCTCAGAACTTTGCTTCACTGAAAATATTAAGACTTCACAGAGAGCTTTCTCTTCTCCTCAGTTCCTCATCTCACATCACTCAGATGTATTCTGTCACTATCTCCATCACATGAAGAGGTGGCCCTTCTTTCTTATCAAGTCAACTCTCCTACATGAGCAAGTGATCCCATTCCATCCCACCTTATCCATCAGATTGTCTTATCTATTACTGCTACTCTTTCACTAATATTTAATATGAATGCTCCTAGTCCATTGTTTGCTTCTCTACTGCCTACAAAAATGTTTATGCTTTTTTCATCCTCAAAAAATCCCACTTGATGCATCCATCCCCACTAGCTATTTTCCTATATTTACCCTCTCTTTTGTGGCTAAGTTCCTTGAGAATGTTATCTCTTCCTTTCTTTCCCTCTCACTCTTTTCTTGCTCTTTTCAGTCTAATTTCTGACTTTGTCATTTAACCACAGCTGCTGTCTAGACTCACTAAGGTGATCTTTTAATTGACAAATATAATGAACTTTTCTCAGCCCTCATCCTGACTTCTGTGTATCAATCACCCTCTTATTGTTGATACCCTCTTTTCTCAACATTGCTCTCTCCTGGTTTTCCTCCTACCTATCTGACTGCTTATCCTTTGTCTCCTCTGGAGTCTCTATCTAGTAGAAATCTCCTGAGGCCCTGTCTCAGACCCTCTATAGACTTCACCACATGTCACCCAACACTTAGCTGTAGCTACAAGAAGCTATACCATGTACAGCAGCCATACCCTGGTAAAAACCTCCTTAGCAGATGGGTAACCAGTAGGCCTCAAAGCCATCAATGAGTTGGAGGATGTCTACCCCAAGCACGAGAAGACTTCCCCCAGTGAAATGGGTGAATGAGAAACATTTGTTACAATGACCATGAAGATGATGAAGCAGTTGCTATGAAATGTGTAGAGCTCGTTCAGACATTAAAGACACAAAGTCATCTACTGCATCCCAGGCCATTGCCATTTGTCACTGGACTTCATTGACTCTGGAAGAGAGAGTGAGATTCATGCTTTTGTACAACTCTGCCGCACTTAAAACTAATTCATGTGCAAGATATCACCCCACGAGGTTATTAGGTTTTTTTTAAATGAAGGATGAACTTGGTAATCACATGAGCTCCCATGACTTCAGCTATCATCTCTATGCAGATGATTTTCATATGTATTTGTCTAAGCCTCACCTTTCAGCTTCAAGTCTCACATTTCCAACTGTGACATGTTTTAGCATCTGGAACAGGATTGCCTAGAGACATTTTACAATTAACATTTTATCTTTGCTTTTTTGGAAGGGGGAAGGCAGGGCAATTGGGGTTAAATGACTTGCCCAAGGTCACATGGCTAGTTTTTGTGTTAAATGTCTGAGGCCGGATTTGAACTCAGGTCCTCCTGACTCGAGGGCCAGTGGTCTATTTACTGTGCTACCTAGCCACTTCTAAAGTCAACATTTCTAAACATGAGCTCATTACCTTTCTCCAAAAAAATATCCCTTTTCCTAACTTTCCTGTTACTGTTGAGGATACCATTACCTTCCCAGTTACTCAAGCTTGTAACCTAGGTGTCATCCCTAACTCCTTACTCCCCTCACTAGCCTTTCCCCACACTCCTTATCCAATGAGCTGTCAACTCTTGTCATTCCACTTTTGTAACATCTCAAATCAATAATGCCGTAATTCTAGAAAGAGTGTATTAGTGTACTCCCCTATGACTCCACTGTCCATTTTACCTTTGTAACCTATCTCACATACTTTCTATTGTCTCCTTTGACTCTACCACCAACATGATGCAGATCCTCATAACCTCACACCAAGAATGTTGCAATAATCTGCTGATTAGTGTCCCTCCTTCATTTTTCCCCAGTCAAAAATATCATCTACTTAGCTATCAAACTAAACTTCCTTAGACACAGATATGATTGTATCACCCCCTTCCCACCTCATTCAGTGAGCTCCAATTGCATCCTATTACTTCCAGGATTAAATATAAAATCCTGTTTTTAAAAACTTGTCACAACCTGGTCCCTTCCTACTTTTCTAGTATTTTTTTCTTTCTTATTAATTAACTAATTTTTAGTTTTTAACACTCATATCCACAAGATTTTGAATTCCAAATTTTCTTCCCATCTCTCCCTTCCCCCCACCCTGTGATGGCATGCATTCTGATTACCCCTTCCCCCAGTCTGCCCTCCCTTCTACTGCTCCCACCCCTCTTATCCCCTTCCCCCCTTACTTTCTTGTAGGGCAAGATAGATTTCTATACCCCATTGCCTGTATATCTTATTTCCAAGTTGCATGTAAAAACAATTTTTAAGATTTGTTTTTAAAACTTTTAATTCTAAATTCTCTTCCTTCTTCCTTCCACACTCACCCTCATTGAGAAGACAACAATTCAATATAGGTTATACATGTGTAGTTATGCAAAATACTTCCATAATAGTTACATTGTGAAAAGCTATCTTTTCTTCCATCGTATACCACCCCCATTTATTCAATTTTTTTCCTTTGACCCTTTCCCTTTTCAAATGTGTTTTTGTTTTTGACTACCCCCTCCCCTAATCTGTCCTCTCTTCTATCATCCTGCCCCCCCCATCCTCTTCCCCCTTACTTTCCTGTAGGGTAAGATACCCAATTGTGTATGTTATTCTGTCTTTAAGTGGAATCTGATGAGAGTAAGGTTCACTCATTACCTCTCACTTCCCCCCTCTTCCCCTCAACTGTGAAATCTTTTTCTTGCCTCTTTTATATGAGATAATTTACCCCGTTCTATTTCTCCCTTTCTCTTTCTCCCAATAGATTCCTCTCTCACCCATTCATTTTAGGTTTTAGATACCATCCCTTCATATTCAATTCACCTTGTGCCCTCCATCTATCTATCTATCTATCTATCTATCTATCTATCTATCTATCTATCTATCTATCCATCTATTTATCTATCTGTATCCATTCCCTCCAACTACTCTAATACTGATAAAAGTCTCATGAGTTGCAAATATCATCTTTCCATGTAGGAATGTAAGCTGTTCAACTTTTATAAGTTCCTTATGATTTCTCTTTCTGTTTACCTTTTTGTTCTCTCGATTCTTATATCTGAAAGTCAAATTTTCTATTCAACTCTGGTCTTTTCATCAAGAATACTTGAAACTCCTCTATTTCATTGAATATCCATTTTAGTCCTGAAGGATTATACTCAATTTTGCTGGGAAGGTGATTCCTGGTTTTAATCCTAGCTCCTTTGACTTCCAGAATATCATATTCCAACCCTCTGATCCCTTAATGTAGAAGCTGCTAGATCTGGGGGCGGCTAGGTGGTGCAGTGAGTAGAGCGCTGACCCTGGAGTCAGAAGGACCTGATTTCGGATTCGGCCTCAGACACTTAACACACACAAACAAAAACCTAGCCATGTGACCTTGGGCAAGTTACTTAACCCCAATTGCCCTCCAAAAAAAAAAAAGCAAAAAAAAAAAAAAAAGAAGAAGCTGCTAGATCTTGTGTTATCCTGATTGTATTTCTTTCTTGCTGCTTGCAATATTTCCTCCTTGACCTGAGAGCTCTGGAATTTGGCTATGTTATTCCTAGAATTTTTCCCTTTGGGATCTCATTCAAGAGGTGATTGGTGGGTTCTTTCAATTTCTATTTTCCCCTCTGGCTCTAGAATATAAGGGCAATTTTCCCTGATAATTTCTTGAAAGATGATGTCTAGGCTCTTTTTTTTTATTGTGATTTTCAGGTAGTCCAATAATTCTTAAACACTCTCTAATGGATCTGTTTTCCAGTTCAGTGTTTTTTTTCCAATTACATATTTCACATTTTCTTCTATTTTTTTCATTCTTTTCATTCTGTTTTATAATTTCTTGGTTTTTCATAAAGTTATTAGCTTCCATTTGCTCCATTTCAATTTTTAAGGAATTATTTTCTTCGGTGAGTTTTTGGACCTCTTTTTCCATTTGGTCCCTTTTGCTTTTTTTTTTTTTTTTTTTTTTTAGCAATATCTAGTTTTATTTATGCCTGCAAAAAGGTAGATGTCACAGCACACACCCCTCAGGGGTGGAGTGCCCACCATTTATCCAAGGGGCCCTGGCTGGGGATGTACTTAACTCCACAGCCATCAGGAATGAGTTGCTTCTCAGCTATCATATCCTCAAATTCATCAGCATTGAACTTGGTGAAACCCTATTTCTTGGAGATCTGGATCTATCAGTCCCAGCACATGACAACATCTTATTAATGCGGATGATATGAAAATGATGTAGCCACACATGAATATGAAAGCCATCCTTGCCACAACTCTTCACCATGTACTTGTTGGCACTGATCCAAGCAGCCTTTAAGGCTTCAGATGACAGCTGTTCATATTCATCTGACACCCTGTGGCCACACAATGGAAATTCATCCACTTTTGCTTTCTTTCTATCAAGATCAAAGATTCTTATCTTGGCATCAGGAACTCCCCTGCAGAAACAGAACTTGTGATATGGCTTATACAGTACGTATAACAGCGGGCGGGACAATGGCCCATGGCACTGGTGCCAGCAAGGACCGTATCTTCAAGGAGAGAAGGGAAACAAGGGCATCTGTCAGAGCTGGGGCTGGAGCTGGAATATGGGACTGATCAGGGGCCAAGGCCAAGGCTGTGAGGGAGACAGCAGGACCATAGGCACTCACCTCACCACAGGGAAAGGGCACCCCTTTTGCTTTTTAAGACATTCTTGTCCAGAGTGGTTTTTTGGACCTCTTTTGTCATATGGCTTAGTCTATTTTTTTAAGGTGTGTAATGGAAATGCAAATTTAAAGATCTTCCCTGCCCCTAGGCCCCTTGATTGCCTTTACAGACTCTGAGAACCTTCCTTGATTTGAAAATATACTCTGCCCCCTAATAGGCTGAATGTGGCCATATGGAGCCTGTGGTAGGAGGCTTCATTTTCAGGAATGCCCACACCTTGATGCTGTGTGATTGGGCAGTGGGTCAAGAGGGTTATTACATTCTCTGACCCTGGAGAAGGCTATATAATCCCTGGTGTGAGGCTTTGGTTTGGGGCTCACTTTGAGAAGTATTGTGTGATTTGACCAGATGAGGCTCTGGGCAGCCGTTGAGAGCCCCCCGGCTTTGAAAACCCAGATGTTGACGCTTCCCTCTCTGGTAACTGTGATTTGGTATGGATATAATGGTTGGGCGGTTTGGAAGCCTGTCTGCTTGATCTGTTTGTTTCTCTGTTTTTTTTTTTTTTTTGTAAGTTCTGTCTGTATACTCTGAAGTTTGGGGTGCTGACCTTTTCCTCCTCAACTAGGTAAATGATATATGGTTTGATTAAAGTAAGCTTGTTAACCCATTTTAAGTAGCTTTCCTTTAGAAAAGCAGATCTAAGATCTAAGGTGTTGGCAGCCACCTTGGGGATGTTGGGGTACTTGCTGCTACAAGGTGTTATATTCTTCAGTATTTTTTAGGTCTCCTTTAGCAAGCTGTTGACTCATTTTTCATGATTTTCTTGCACCACTCTCATTTCTCTTTCCAATTTTCCCTCTACTTCTCTTATTTGATTTTCAAAATCCTTTTTTGAACTCATCCATATCCTGCAATACACTCACATTTTTTTGGAGGCTTTGGATGTAGACAACTTTGACTTTGTTGTCTTCTGATTTTGTTTTGATCTTTGTCACAAAAGTAAGATTCTATAGTCTGAGATATTTTTTACAGTGTTTTCCCAGCCAAATACTTGACTTTCTAACTCTTTGTCAAGGTAGAACTCTGCCTCCAGTGGGGTGGGGGTAGGGGTAGGTATATTGTCCCAGGATGTTGGGGTTTTGTGCAGCTGTTTTCAGAGATATTTCTTGGGACCTGTAAAATTTTAGCTCTTCTAAGGTGGTATGTTCAAAGCAGAGGTGTTGAGTCCTCTCCTGAACTATACTCTGGTCTGTGAGTGACCCCAAGCACTCTTTTCTGCCTTGGAGCTGTGAGGAGGATTCCTTCTCCACCACTGCCACATGCTCCACAATACCAGTGCTCCTCCTCCCCACAGGATTGCCACCCGGGACTGTGACCCAATCTAAGCAGGGCAAAGCAAGAGAATCCTGCCTCATTGTCAGCAAAAGGATCTTTGTAAGCCCCCTCTCATCAGCCACTAGATCACCCATTGTCTGTGGGCCCAGAGCTCCAGAAGCAGCCAGTGCTGCTTCGCTGCCACCACCTGCCACCACCACCTACGTTGCCCTGGGGCTGGACCATGCTCCTCTTTCACCCGGGTCTCATGGAATTTTCCCATTGACATTTGTAATGCCATGCACAAGAAGCTTTCCAGAAGAATGCTACTGCAAACAGCTTTTAAGATTCTGCTTACACAATATAGTGATCACTCTATTTATTGCATAACAATGTAAAACTTTCACAGAAAATCAAGGTACAGCATTCACAACATTACAACTTATCACAGAAAATCACACTATAAATTCACAACATAGCCTCAAAGTACAATAGTCAAAAGTCTTCCACTCATGGGGCAACTAAGTTAACTCTATCAGTCACTTATTCAGCAATCAGTTACTAAGTATCATACACAAAACCCTCCACCCTTTAGGTCACTAGTAAAATATAATTCTATAGTTACTCAGTATCCAAGGAGAGGTCTTTCCATCTTGACTTGGGACCTGTTCTCAGATTTCCTGGATCCCCTTCCATGGTCCCAGATTCTACCTGGATTCACCAGACTGTCACCTGGGTTCAATGGCAAACAGCTTCCAGTTCTTTGACCAGCTCCTGGGTAGGTCCTGCCCCACACTGAAGTTCACAGGATCTGGTCAGTGTCAGATCCTTCACTATTTCTGCTCCAGGGATTTTAAGGCTCAACCAAGCCACAAAGTCTCAGCATCCCAGTCATACTTCCTCAGTCACCTGGGCTCCAGGCTTATGGCTCCTGGCTCCTGGGCTCCTGGCTCCTGGTTCCAGATTCTGGACTCCTGGGCTCCTGGCTCCTGGCTCTGGGCTCCTGGGATGCTGTTCAGAAGAAGCTCCACCACCACAAGTTCTTGGGAAATTCTGGCTCAGTTCTCCATTCTCTTCTGTAGCTGCTCTGCCACCAGATCCTGGTCTCAAGAAATTCTGACTGTGCCTCTCTGGGGCTGTTCTTATATACACACAGCATTAGCTTCCTGTTTCTTCCAACCTCTTCCTGTTACATCAGTAACAGGAGACAGGAGGTCATACCTTTTGTTTCCCCAACAGAGGTTTGATCAGTTACTAAGTGCTAATTTTGCCAACACAAAGGGATCTTCAAATTCAAAATTACATTACTATTACAACCTTCCATTCTGTCTTTGGTGTTTGTGGATTTACAAGTCTGGAAGGTACCACAGCTGCCAATGATTCAGTCCCCTGAGGACTGCTCTGTCCCTGTCTGTGCCAGAGTGGCCCATATGCTCTAATCCCAGCCTCGGTGTGATAGACCCTTCTTATTGACCTTCTAGGTTATCTTGACCTGGAGATTTGTTTCACTCTGTCATTTTGTGGGTTCTGTAACTATAGAATTTGTTTTTTTAGGATCTTTTTAATTTTACATTATTTACTTTTAGTTTTCAATATTCACTTCCATAAGTTTTAAATTTTCTCCCCCTCCCTCCCCAAGGTGACTTGCAATATGATATGGCTTTACACATACATTCCTATTAAACATTTTCATATTAGTCATGTTGCATAGAAGAATTATAATGAATGTGAGAAACCATGAGAAAGAAAGAAAAAAACGAAGCAAAACAAAAAAAGAAAATAGTCTGCTTCATTTTGCCTTCCAACTCCATAAGTTCTTTCTCTGAATATGACTGGCATTTTCTATCACGTGTCCTTTGGAATTGTTTTAGGTCCTTGCAATCCTGAGAAGGGCTGCATCTATCAAAATCAGTCCTCATACACTGTGGTTGTTACTGTGTATTATGTTCTCCTGGTTCTGTTCCCCTCACTCAGCATCGGTTAAACTGAGTCTTTCCAGATTTCTCTGAAGCCTGCCTATTCATTATTTCTTGTACCACAATAGCATTCCATTACATTCATATAATACAACTTGTTTAGCCATTCCTCAATTGATGGGCATTACCTTGATTTCCAGTTCCTAGCCACCACAAAAAGCACTGCTATAAATATTTTTGTACATGTGTGTCCTGTACCTATTTTTATAATCTCTTTGGGATACAACCCTAGAAGTGGTATTGCTGGGTTGAAGGGTATGCACCTTTTTATAGCCCTTTGGGCATAGTTCCAAAGTGCTCTACTGAGTAATTGGATCAACTCACAGCTCCACCAATGATAAATGTGTTCCAACTTTTTCCCATCTTCTCCAACATTTATCATTTTCCTGTTTTGCCATGTTAGCCAATCTGATAGATGTGATGTGGTACCTCAGAGTTGTTTTGGTTTGCATCTCTCTAAGCAATTGTTATTTAAAGCATCTCTTCATATGACTATAGATAGCTTTAATTCTTTCCTCTGCAAAATGCCTATTCATATCCTTTGACCATTTATCAATTAGGGTAGAATTCATTTAGTCATTTTTACAGGTATTTGAAGGTGTTTGGGGGAGATCTCTAGCAAGTCCCTGCTTTTCCTCCACCATTTTGGCTCTGCCCTCATTTCTTATTTTTTTATACCTTACTTCCCTTCATGGACTCTGTGATCCAGTGACACTGGCCTCCTTGTTGTACTGAGAACAAGACACTCCATTTGCAGACTCCTTCATTGGTTGTCTCCCATGCCTAGAATTCTTTTCCTCCTCATTTCTTTCCCCTGGCTTCCCTTGAGTTTCACCTAAAATTCTTCTTTCTATGAAAAGCCTTTCTTAACCATACCTAATGTTTGTGTCTGTTAATTAACAGTTAATTAACTACAGTATATCCTGTATATATCTTGTTTGTATATAATTGTTTGTATGTTGTCTCTACAATTAGAGTTTGAGTTTCTTGAAAGCAGGGAATATTTGTTTGTTTGTTACTTTCTTTATGTGCTTTGAGCTTTGTATAGTGCATGGCACAAAGTAGATGCCCAGTAAATGTTGGTTGACTGATTGATTCACCTCTTTCAGAAAACCTTCCCGAATTCCCTCAACCTCCTCCACTTGTGTTCTTTGCCTTTTCAATTCCTCTTGTATTATTGTAACCGGTTATACTTGTCTTTGTGTAGGTTTTATGTTTAAGGAGAAGCCCAAAGGGAAAAAAAAATAATCACTCTCTCCACTGCCCAACATTTTGAAATATGTTCATTGAAGGATGGATAACACCAGCTACATCTTTTCTTCTACTGGCCAGTCCTGCTCCCTAGTCATGAGCCCTCTGCTCCTCTCTTCCACAAAGCATCCTCTGATCCCATAGGGGTCATTGGAGGGGGAAAGAATGAATGAAGACACATATCCCAACAGGTGAGCTTTTTCCCATACTGCCAAAATAGCACTATGACTCATTTTAGCCTGAATGACTAAAAGGAAAACCCCAGAATCAGTTCATTTCTGACTCTTGAAAAGTTTATCCAAAATCAATACATCAAAACTACAAGACTCTCTCTCAATTTGGCTCAGCCCCAAGCCAGAAGAAAACTTGGCTTTTTTGTGAACCAAGACTCAAAATTTATCCTGTAGTCTCTCTGTATATCAGTGGCCAAACACTATTCCTCCTTGCTGTAGTGTCCTAAACACACAAAAAGGCATCGTATAGTCTAACAGCTGGATCTAGTAATTTAAACACAAATTAGAAAAATAACTTTATATAATAGAATACATTTTGAAATTAGCATTTCCTCTACCTGTACAGAGAGGAAAGGAAGGAAGAAGACTGTACTTCACAGTTGCCCAAATGGAAGGGCAGTAACCATCATTCCATTCTGCATACTGAAGGAGACAGCTGTAGCACCCATTGTTCTGGCAGCAGCGTAATAGTTTGCTGAGTTGGGAGCTCGGGCAGATCCCCATAGGCTGCTGCACGTCAGAGCACTCTCATTCCCCTTGGGGACACTTCTTCCTGACCTCAGAAGTCCATCTCAAAAGTTCTTAACACTCTACTTATTTGTATATATGGGGTTTCCCTCTAGTAGAATCTAAGCTCCTAGAGGGCAGGCACTGTTAGTTGTTGTTTTGATTTGGTTTTGGACTTTGAGTGCCTAGCACTGTGTTTTTCTCATAGTAGATCCTTAATTAATGTTTATGCAATTAATTTGTTGAATTAGAGCATAGAATGTTAGAGCCATAACATAGACTATTAGAACATAAGGATATTTTAGCTGGATGTAATCTTAGAATACAGAATGCTGGGTAGCATCTTAAAGCACAGAATGTTAATACTTCAGACTGTAGAATGCTAGACATGGAAGAGGATTTAGGACACAGACTATTAGAACTAGATCTTTGAGACCATGGAGTCCAACTTACTCAGCTGACAGATGGGGGAACTAAGGCATAGAAAGGAGAAGTGTAGGTATGGTTTGAGCCAATGCTTCTGGAGTCTTCATTGAGTGCTATTTCCACTGTGTTGTCTCAAATCAGTTCCTTGATACCATGCTATCAAGTGAGAACTCCTCAACTGCTGGTCTCTGTCATATGAAGACCATGTTTAGGAGGAAGCTCATTTCCCATCAATTACAACATGCAATGCCTTCATCACAGAAGTGAGCATTTGGGAAACCCTGGAGGCTGTGGGCCTTCTTCCCATAGCTGAGCCTTTGAGTCTGAGTTTTTTTCAGCATTTTCTTGAAAGGGGATAAGCAGATACCAGCACACAGGCCTCACTGTGTGCTGCCTGCATCACCCCCGAGTTTCTACAGACATCAAAAACTTAATATGGAATTTCTGACAGAAATACACTTTTTCATACTGAGTTCCTGGCAGTGTACTGGAGATTCTCAAGGGGAACAGCAAGATTTATTGTAAAGAAGGCATCTCAGGCAGTTTAGGGAAAAGACGGTGGGATTGTTTCAGGGGAAGTGGTGAAATGAAAGATGTCCTGTTGATTAGGTATGTTCTTCTAACCTGCTGAGGAAGATGGAGGAATTTTAAATGAATCTTTATACAAAAACTGGGCCTCTATCTAGCCTTCTCACAAAGTGTTTCCTTCCCTGTATTTTGCACAGCCAGGTTATTTCTGAATCTTTAAGGGAAAAAAATGAGCTGGTACCACTATTAATGAGAAATATGTTCTAATGATGTGCTTTAGTCAGACACTTTGCTACCAGAGAAAATAAATTAGAGGGAGGAACTGGAATGAAAGCAAGTACACAAACATAAGGTGGAAAAAAAACTTGGACAGAGAATAATTCATGTGAAAAAGATCTGACTGTTGTAGTAGACCAGAAGCTAATGTCACAAAATGCTGTGACATGGCAGTACACACACACACACACACACACACACACACACACACACACACACGCTCATACACTTAATGTAAATTTTGGTACTATTTCTAAAAATCATGGCATCCAGGAGCTGATAGTACCTACTGGTCTTTGCCCTGATCAGATGACATTTACAATATTGTAGTCAGTTCTGGTCATGACATTTGAGGAAGGACATTGGCAAGGTGGAGTGCATCGGGAGAAGGGCAGCTAAGATGGTGAGGGGATTAGAGAACATGCCATATGTGTATCAATGACAGAAACTGTGAGTCTTAAGCCTGGGGATTTAGAAGGGATGTGATAACTGTAAGTATTTGAAGAGTTGGGGTGGGGAGGAAGGAAAGAGGGTTTAAACTTCTTCTTTATGGTCCCAAAGAGCAGAATAAACAGAATGAAGAGCTACTCGTCAGCAATCTTTTAGCAGAATTTCCTGGGCTGGTATGGGTTGGACTCTCTGAGTTCCCTTTTAACTGTTATCAATTTATGGAAGTATCTTAGAATGCCAGCAGGAGGTATGGCTCATGTCCTTTCTGAACTAGAAAGCAAATTCCTTGAGGGCAGAGACCATGTCTATCTCATCCTTGTAACACGTATTTAGTTTTTGTAACCCCAGGATTTATGATAACGTCCAACATATAGTATCCACTACGCTAGGTTCCACAATCAGCAGTATAATGTGCAAAATATGAATATTTGACCCTGAGAGAGAATAAGGAGAAGGGAAACTGAGGGCAAATATTAGAAAGGAAAATGATTGTCTCACTGTAATCTGCATGGCCTAGTTTATGTAAGTGTGGGAGCCACTCTTTTTTAGTCTTTCTAATTTATTTATTTTAGCTTTCAATATTCATGTCCACAAGATTCTGAGTTACAGATTTTCTCCCTGTCTTTCCCCTACCCCCCACCCCAAGATAGCGAGCCTGTCTAATACCCCTTCTACAAATCTGTTCTCTCTTATATGCTTCCCCATTCCCCCCTAACTTTCCAGTAGGGCAAGATGGATTTTTATACCCAAGTGCCTGTATATCTTATTTCCCAGTTGCTGGGAGCCACTTTTTAAAGAAGCAAATTGGAAAGCTGGAGCAGATCCAGAAGCAAGAAAAGGCCTTAAAGTTTTGCCTTTTGAGATCAGCTGAAGTAACTGGGGTTGACTTGGAGAGAACTTCATGCTGATGAGGCAGAGAGAACACAATAGTTGCCATTAGCTATTTGAAAAGATGTCATGAAGAGTATCAGACTTGATATGCTTGTTCTGGAAGTCACAACAACAACAACAACAAAAACAATTGATTAGTTTCAGGGGATCACATTTCAGTTCAATATAAGGAAAAACATTTCTTAATAATTAAAGCTCACCAACAATGGGCTGGAAGGTAGTGAGTTTCCCATCACTGAAGATGATCAAGTAAAAGCTAGATAATTATTTGTAGGGGTGTTATAAAGTTGATTTACTCATTGGGTAGGGAATTAGATTAAATGACCTTTGAGATCCCTTTGACTTCTAAGAATCTTTGAATTAATCAACTCATTTAAACTGATTCTTTCCAACTTTTGTTGCTGGTCTATATTTAGGCATCCCCCAGGATCCAGAAGTTCCCTAAGGAGAAACTTAATGTTTTAGGTGGGAGCCTGAGGAGGAGGAAGTATCTAAATTTGGAGGAAGGAAAGAAAGCGCGGAGGGGATCAAGCCTTAGGGAAGTGGATTGGGATGGGTGGGGAGGAGACAATAAATGACTTTCTTATCGCCACATCCATCCTTTTAAGCGCTGTCAATTCTTGAGCTAAGGATAGTGGTCTTTTGGGAGCAGCTCAGGAGAAGCTGAAGTAGCTAATAATTAGCTGTTGAGCCTTATGTAAAACCAGGTTTGATTAATTATTGATGCAAAGTTAGGCAAATGTAAGCCCATTCGGGCTTGGCAAGGTTCCTCTCAGCTCAATTAGCTTATGAGGCCCTGGCCTGGCCTGGGGAGGGAGTACATGCATGCCTGTCAAACGGCTCTTTACCCATAGACCAGGAGATGGGCACATTTGCAGTATTTCGGGCCTTTGACTTTAGCTCTGTGCCCAGAACCCCATTTGTTTCCACGCTGCTGCCATCTGGGCTGGGTGGTGGGGAAGCATTCCTGAAATGAGCATGGAGCAGCATCCGAGCTCGGCACAGCACTCCTGTGGATTCCCAAGCAGCCGAGCCGTGCATGGAAAACAATATCTACAATCACTGCTTAGCAGATTCAATTCCATTCCATTTAATTAAATGGGTTCAGTGTGTACAGATTGCAGAAATGGATGCTATCTCATGCCAGACACGCAGCTGTAGACCTGTGGCACATGCACTTGTCTAAAGGTGCAAAAAATACATTTAACCCCCTTAGGAGGAAAGCTGCTCCAAAGCAATACTTCTGCACCATGCAGCAGAGGACAACTTGCCTGGAGTCAGAAGGGAAAGGATCAGCAGTGCATAAGGGTCTCAGAGGCAAGTCCCCAAACAGACCTATTGGGAGAGTGTTCATCCAGAGAAATTGTAATAATAGCCTCCATTTCTGTAGCACTTTCCAGTAACTGAAGCACTGTGCTCATGATAGCTAAATGGTGCAGGTAGGGCCATCATCATTCTCACCATTTTACAGATAAGGGAACTGAGCATCCCAGAAGCAAAATGGCCTTCAGAAGGTGTAATGGCAAGCACAGAAGTAGTTCACACTTTGTTTCAGCTATTGAATTAACACCTTGTTTCAGTTCAAGTTTCTTTTGAGCCTTGTATCAAGTCTGTTGAGAAACAGAACGTGTGAACTCCACAACTTGTGAACCCTAGAACTCATGAAATCTTGGAACAAGAAGGGGAGTAGCTGATGACCATGTATAAGGAGAATTTCCAGGCTAGAGATGGAAGAACTGAAAAGAGGACTCTTGTGGTGGTAGAGTCAAGAAGGAGAAAACTTGTGGTATCCCATTACTGTTTGTCTGCTCTGTCTATGTTGATGTTTGCTTGTGATACTTTGTACAGAAGCCCTGGGACCTTACTGGAAGCCCTGGAAGAGGATTTTCTGGTTGTATGTTTACAAGAGTCCTGGAGGAGGGTTTTCGAGGTCCTGGGACTTTACTGATGATTTGTGCTGACCTCTTGGGCCTTGTTTGTGGGTCTGTGTTGATTTCTATGTTGATGATTTCTGTTGAGTTGTCAGACCTAGTTGGTGGGTCTGAGTTGATTTTATAGGCAGATAGTGAATTGATGATGGTGCTGGATGGATGGAACTGTGAAGGACTTGAAGTGGACTGGACCCTGTGAACTTCAATATGGAATGGGAACTGGACAAAAAACTGGACAAGGAGCTAGACAAGGAACTGGGAGCTGAATGCCTTTGAACCCAGGTGACAGTTGGAGCTGGGGCCATGGAAGAGGAATGGAAGCTGAGAGCTAGCCTTAAGTCAGGCTGAAAGAAGACTTTATTGGATACTGTGTACAGAATGAGAAGATTATGATTTGCTGTGACCTAGGGGTGGAGAACTTTGACTTTTGTACTTTGTGATTGAATTAAGGATTTTGTAAATGACTAAATGAATGTACTTTGTTTAAAACTATGTGACCACTTTGTTGAAAACTATGTGGCCATTTTTGTGATAAGTTGTTAAGCTGTGACATGATAAATGCTGTACCTTGATTTTTTGTTAATGTTTTGCTCTGATTTGTTATTGAATAAATAGAAATTTTGCTATACTATGTAATCAGAACTTTGAAAGCTGTTCACAGCAGCAAACCTCTGGAAATCTGCTTGTGTGTAGCTTAACAGAAGGTAGCAAGGGTAAGATGTGGAAGGAAGAAGACTAAAAGTGAGGTCTCCATAGAATCTGAGATCTGAAAAGGTCCTCAAGGGTCCTTTAGTCCAACTAATACCTGAAGAAAGAGGGACATGCATGGGTTCAAATCATATTTTCTAGCTGTGTATTTTGGGACACATTATTTCACTTCTCTGCACCTCAGTTTTCCCATATATTAAAGGAAAGGTTGTATTGGATATATTCCAAAGTCCATTCCAGCTCTAAATCTATTATCCCAAGATAACTGTCTTGCCAAGTGGTCATCCAGGTTCTCAGGTTCTCAAAGATCTTCAGTGAGGGGAAACTGACTCTCCTGAGGAAGCAACCTCTGGGTTTGAACAGCTCTGATTGTAAAGAAACTTCCTAACTTTGGGCCACAATATGCTGCACTGTAACCTTCACCCACTTCTGCTTCTGATACCAAACAGTCTTGTTTCCATCTTCCTGTGACAGCCCTTCAATTACTTCAAGTTAATGATAGCATTTCCCTTTAAATCCCCCTCAGCAAAATGCGTGCAATTCTGTTAGCTCATCTTAGTAGCATAACTGCCTATCCTCCCACTCATAAAGATGTTGGAGTTAGTTGTCTTTAGTCATGTGTAATAGTAGTTAGAGTACTAGGCCTGGGGTCAGGAAGACTTGAGTTCAAATGCAGATTAGTAGCTTCATGAATTTTACATCACATTTTAAAAAAATTATTTATTTTTTAAATTTATTTTTTAGTTTTCAACATTCATTTCCATGAGATTTTGAGTTACAAATTTTCTCCCCATCTTTCCTCTATCCCCAACCCCAAGATAGCAGGCCTTTTGAGTACCCCTTCCCCCAATCTGTTCTCTCATATGCTCCCCCATGCCCCCTAACTTTCTAGAAGCATAAAATAGATTTCTACACCCCAGTGTTAGTATATCTTATTTCCCAGTTGCATGGGAAAAACATTTTTTTATCAAATGCTTTATTAATTTCTAGTTTACATCATTCATTTCTGCCAAGATTTTGAGTTACAAATTTTCTCCCCGTTTTTCCCCTACTGACCACCCCAAAATAATGATCCCACTTGATATCCCCTCCTCCAATCTGCTCTCTCCCATATCACCTCTGACTTTCCAGTAGGGCAAGGTGGATCTCTATGCCCCAGTGCCTGTATATCTTATTTCACAGTTACACGTAAAATAATATTTAAACATTTGATTTTAAAACATTGAATTCCAGATTCTTTCCCTTTCTCCCTTTTCATCCACCCTGACTGGGAAGATAAGTAATTCAATATAGGTTGTACATGTGTAGCTATGCAAAACATTTCCATAGTGGATATACTGTAAAAGACTGACTATATTTCCCTCCCTCCTATCCCAACTCCCACTTGTTCTATTCTATACTTTGGTCCTATCCCTTTTCTAAAGTAGGTGCTTCCAACTCCCCCCTCCTCCGCAGCCTGCTATCCCTTCCATCATCTCCCCTATCATACTGTTCACCCCTACTCTCCTGTAGGGTGAGATACCCTATTTAGTGTGTATGTCATTCCCTCTCTAAGCCAAATTCAATGAGAATAAGGTTGACCCATTTGCCTTCCTGTTCTTCCCCTCCATTGTAACCATTTTCCCTTGCCTCTTCTAAATGGGATAATTTACTCCATTCTGTCTCTCCCCATATCCTCTCATTATATTCCTCTCTCACCTCTTAATTTCACCTTTTAAGTATCATCCCTTCCTATTAAATTGGTCCTGTTGCCTCTATCTATGTATACCTGTACACATATATACACACAATCGCATATGTATCCATATGCCCATATACCCTACAATATAGACATATATATGTATGTACACACACATACACACATACACACACACACACACACACACACACACAATTTCTATTCCCTTCAACTATTCTCATACTGAGAAAAGTTTCATAGTTACAATGACTGTTTTTCCATGTAGGAATGTAAATAGTTCAACCTTGATATGTTCCTTATGATTTCTTTTCCCTGTTTACCTTCTCATGCTTCTCTTGCTTCTTCTATCTGAATCAAATTTTCTACTCAATTCTGGTTTTTTCATCAAGAATACTTGAAAGTCCTCTATTCCACTGAATGACCTATGTTTACCCCTGAAACATGATACTCAGTTTTACTGGGTAGATGATACTTGGTTTTAATCCTAGCTCCTTTTCACCTCCAGAATATCATATTCTAAGCCTATTGATCACTTAGTGTAGAAGCTGCTAGATCTTGTGTAATCCTGACTGTGTTTCCACAATACTCAAATTGTTTCTTTCTCACAACTTGTAATATTTTCTCCTTGAACTGGGAATTCTGAAATTTGGCTAGAATATTACTAGGAGTTTTCTTTTTAGGATCTTTTAAAGAGGCAATTGGTGAATTCTTTCAATTTCTATTTTGCCCTCTGGTTCTAGAGTATCAGAGCAATTTTCTTTGAGAATCTTTTTTTAAACAAATTCTTTATTAACTTCTGTTTTACATAATTAATTTCTGCCAGATTTTGAGTTACAATCATTTCCCCCCCGTTATTCCCCTACCCAACTTCCCAGAATATCAGTCCCACAATATATCGCTTCCTCCAATCTGCTCTCTCCCATACCTTCTCCCATACCCCCTTCTACTTTTCCATTAGAGGAAGGTGAATCTTTGTGTCCCAATGCCTGCACATCTTATCTCCCAATTATAAGCAAAAGAGTATTAATAATAGTATTTATATATATTTGAAACACTTAATGTTAAGACCTCGTATTTCAGATCCATTTCCTTCCTCCCTTCTCACCCATTCCCTCTGGGGAGATAAGTAATTCAGTATATGTTGTACATGTCTAGCTATGCAAAACATTATCATAGTAGATATATTTTACAAGGCTGCTTATAATTCCCTCCCACTCATTCCACCCCCCACCTGGTCCATTCCCTACATGATCCTCTCCCTCTTCTATAGTGGGTACTTCCAACCTCCCCTCACCCCAAGGATGCCCTCCCATCCATCATCCCTCCTCTCATCCCCCTTCCCCCTATTCTGCTGCAGGTTGAGATATCCCATTTAGTATGTATGTCATTCTCTCCCTGAACCAAATTCAATGAGAATGTGGTTTTGCCTTTTTAGCCTTCCTATTCTCCCCCTCCCTTGCAACCACTTCCCCTTGCTTCTTCTACATGAGATAGTTTACCCTACCCTGTCTCTCCCCATCTCCTCTTGCCACTTTCCTCTCTCACCTCATAATTTCATCTCTTGAGTATTCTTCCTTCCCAACAAATTCAACCTATGCCCTCTATCCATATATAACTGTAACCATATACACACACATTCACATATGTATTCATATGACCACACACCCTTCTTCCATTATTTTCATAGTGAGAAAGATATCATCAGTCACAGTTATTGCTTTTCCATATAGGAATGTAAATAGTTCAACTTTGATAAGTTCCTTTTGATTTCTTTTCCCTGATTACCTTCTCAGGGATCTCTTCCTTCTTGTGTCTGGATGTCAAATTTTCTATTCAATTCTGGTTTTTCCTCAAGAATGCTTGAAAGTCCTCTATTCCACTGAATGACCATATTTTCCCCTGAAACAAAATACTCAGTTTTGCTGGGTAGGTGACCCTTGGGTTCATTCCCAGCTCTTTTGCCCTCTGGAATATCATATTCCATGCCCTTCTATCCCTCAGTGTAGAAGCTGCCAGGTCCTGGGCTATTCTGATTGTGTTTCCACAATATTGAAATTGTTTCTTCCTGGCTGCTTGTAGTATTTTCTCCTTGATCTGGGGATTCTGGAACCTGGCTATAATATTCCTGGGAGTTTTCTTTTTGGGATCTTTTTCAGGAGGTGATCTGTGGATTCTTTCAACCTCTATTTTGCCCTCTGGATCTAAAACCTCAGGGCAATTTTCCTTGAGAATTTCTTGAAGGGTGATTTCTAGGTTCTTTCTTTGATCATGGCTTCCAGGTAGTCCAATAATTTTTAAATTGTCTCTCCTGGATCTATTTTCCATGTCAGTGGTTTTCCCCATGAGATATTTCACATTGCCCTCTAATCTTTCGTTTGTTTGGATCTGCTTAACAGCATCTTGATTTCTCATAAAGTCACTAGCTTCCATTTGCTCCAGTCTAACTCTGAAGGAATGAATCTCCTCAGTGAACTTTTGAGATTCTTTTTCCATCTGGCAAATTCGACTTTTTAAGGCATTCTTCTCCTCATTGCCCTTTTGGGCCTCCTTTGCCATTTGAGCTAGTCTATTTTTTAAGGTGTTGTTTTCCTCTGTCAGGCTGTTGACCCTCATTTCATACTTTTCCTGCATCCTTCTCATTTCTCTTTCCAATTTTTCCTCCACTTCTCTTATTTGATTTTTAAAGTCCTTCTTAAGGTCCTCTATGGCCTGCAACCCGCTCATGTTTTCCCCTGGGGCTTTTGGAGCAGGACTTCTGACCTCACAGTCCTTTTCCTGCTCTATGCCCCCAAAATAGGAGTCTAGGGTTGCATTTTTCTGTTTCCTTTGCCTTGGCATGTTGCCACTTAATTACTTGACTTTTGGGCTTGTTGCCACACTATGGCTTTAAGGCCAGATAGAGGAATTTTCATCCCGAACGTGTGGGGGGCAACTTCCGTTTCTGGCAAGCTGTAAACCCACTTACTACTTCCACCCTAGATCACAATCCAGATCCAGGGAGGTTAAAGCAAGAGCGATTACCCCCCAAGACTGATCGCTGGATCTCCCTACAGTTCGCAGGCCAGCAGGTGGAGCTGCCTCTGAAAACTACAAAATGGCATGTCTCCTCAGAGGCTTCTAGCCCCCAGGGGAGGGAGCCGACGCATTCCCCAAATACTGGGAGGACACTAACCTCTTACTTTGTCCTAGGCATGTCTATGTTGATAATTCTGGAGTTGCCACAGCTGCTTGTGTTCTGGGGTTTCTCCATCTGGCTGCTGGCCCTGCCACCCTGGGGTTAAAACCTCGGCTCACCGGGACCTGGGCTCCGCTCGGCTTGGCTCCCTGCGTTCTGCACACTGCATGCTGCCAGCTTCCAGACTGCTGCAGTGGTCCTTCCTGCAGGGCTGATGGGCTGTCCTCAGCGGGAGGTTAGCTTCTCTGTGTCGTTCTGTGGGTGCTGGGGCTCCAGAAGTTGTTCAGAGTCCCCTTTTACATAGTTTGGGGGGAATTTGGGGGCAGAGTTGCTTGGATGAGCTGTTTCTACTCCGCCATCTTGGCTCCGCCCCACCCTTGAGAATTTCTTGAAGGAAGAAGTTCTTTTTTAGATCATAACTTTCAGGTAGTGTAATAATTTTTCAATTATCTCTCTCGGATCTATCATCCAGGTCAGTGGTTTTTCTAATGAGATATTTCACATTGCCTTCAATTGTTTTTCATTTGTTTGGATCTGTTTCATAGTATCTTGACTTCTCATAAAGTCATTAGCTTCCAATTGCTCCAATATAATTTTGAAGGAGTTATTCTCTTCAGTAAGTTTTTGAAATTCCTTTTCCATCTGGCAAATTTGGCTTTTAAGTCATTCTTCTCATTGGCTTTTTGGACTTCTTGTGCCATTTGAGTTAGTCTATTTTTAAGGTGTTATTTTCTTCAGAACTTTTTTGGATCTCCTTTAGCAAGCTGTTGACTCACTTTTAATGATTTTCTTGCATTGTTATCATTTCTCTTCCCAATTTTTCCTCAACTTCTCTTACTTGATTTTCAAAATCCTCCTTGAGCTCCTCCACAGCCTGTAATCAATTCATATTTTTTTTCTTGGAAGCTTTTGATGCAGGTGTTTTGGCTTTGTTGACTTCTTCTATTTCTATATTTTGATCCTTTTTGTCCCGCAAAAAGGATTCTGTGGTTTGATTGTGCCTCCTCTGCTTGCTCATATTTCCAGTCAATTACTTGACTTTTGAGCTCTTTCCCATGGTAGAACTCTGCTTCCAGAGTGGAGAGATCTATGTCCCAAATCACTGGAGTTTTCATAAATGTTGTCAGTGCTATGAGGGCAGTGTCCTCTCTACAGACACCCCAAGCTCTGGCACACTGGCCATATACCCCAGGACCACCACCCGACTGTGATCCAGATCCAAGCAGGTCAAAGCTACAGCTATTACCTTTAAATGGTCTCTTGGTCCCCCTATGATCTGTAGGCCCAGGAGCTCTGGAGGTAGCCATGGGGCAGCAGCTGCAGCCACTGAGCCTCCATCCCAGTGGAGACAGTGCTCTTCTGTCACCTGGTTCCAAAAGAGTTCCCCACTGACCTTTTATTTTCTCTTTGGTGTTTATGGGTTGAGAAATCTGGAAACTGCCACAGCTGCTGTTGATTCACTCTCCTGAAGTCTGCTTTGGCCATTTTGTGGCACTGGTTGGGGCCATTCTGCATGACCCCTGCAAGGCTCATGCGGGATTGCTCTTACCTCCCAGATTGGTGCAATAGACCCTTCCTGTCAGCCTGTGAGTTTGCCTTCAGTGGGGGATTTGTTTCTCTCTGTCACTTTTTGGGTTCTGTAGCTCTAGTATTTGTTTAGAGTGGTATTTTACAGGTATTGGAGGTGTTTGGAGTGGGAGCTCAGAGAAGTTCCTGCTTTTACTCCTCCATCTTGGCTCCATCCTTCCCAGCTTCATGACTTTTAACCTCTAATTGCCTCCATTTTCTCAACTAAAAATGGTGATAATGATGGCACTTATCACTATTGTAAGGATCAAATGAGATAATAATTGTAAATCACAGAGAACAGTGTCTAGTGTTTAATAGGTGCTTGATAAATGCATGTGCCTTTGTTCCTCTCCCCTTTGAATACAGTGGACTTTCCATTCTATTATTAATCTCCTCTTGGAAGTTTACTTCTCTAAAAACACACAGTTTGAAATACATCATCCCATTTTCTTTGCTTCTAGAAAGGAACGTGTTTAATCTTTTAGAGGAACTTGAATTATCATTGTAAAGTTTTAGTAAAATATAAATGTATTTTCAAGCATATTATACTTGTTATGAATTAAAAGTATCATATATTTGGGCATCTGACTCAAATTCTTAAGTAGATTTATGGTCTCATGAATGTAAAATTTTTCTCCAATGATGAGGATCAAAACTCATGCATGTTTGTCCATCTTGTCCAATTCTTGTCTGTGACCTTCCCTCCTAAGTTTGCTCCAGAGGGTTCATCCACTGTGAAGGCCTCCTTCCTCAGTTTCTTTTGAGAGAGGGTACCTGTCAATCTTCCTAAGCACCATTTGACCAACCCATTTTTTTCTCATCATACATTTCCTTGATTATATCATTCAGATCTATTATTTGAAGGATTTTCACTGTTTAAGGTTGCATTCTGCCCATGCCCATTCTGTACCTGCCCTTTATCTTTTGTGTGATAGTCATTTTTAATTCATTAGAGATGTTGTATTCTATGTTTTGATATTATATGGTGATAGGGTTGGGATGTTATTATTAAGAAGAAGAGCCTTGACACTCATGGAAAATTTGGGGTCATTAAAAGAGCTTTATAATGGACAGTCCAGGCTGCTCTTTTCCCTCTTTTTAAGTCTGGGTACATCTTTTGTCTATCCCAGATATCTAAAGTGATGTAAACTTTAAACTTGGCTTTTACTGTGTGTATGGTCATGTGAACTATATTGACTGATTACAGATCTCTTTTAGGAGGCTATATGGTTTGCCAGGGCTTAATGTAAACAGTACAATGTCATTTGCTACTAAGAAAATATGTAGGACTTCATTATTTAGTGTGATTCTGCCATATCTGGACTCTTCATTGGATCTCCTCCATCACCCTGGGAAACACCTTTGGCAAGTAAACATTTCTATGTCTTCTACTTATTATCAGAGGGTCTTTGAACTTCTAATGTTCTGTCTAGAGTATAGATGGGAAGGATCTTGTTGAAAGACAGTTCATATGGAGACATTTGACTCTAATAAATCCAAAACACTTTTTCTTTTTTTAATAATCAGTTAAGTAAGGGATAGCTTACTGACTGAATGATGCAGTGGATAGAGCACTGACTGTGGGGTCAGGAGGACCTGAGTTTAAATGCAGCCTCAGATGCTTGACATTTACTAGCAGTGTGACCCTGGGCAAGTCATTTAACCTGGATTGCCTTGCCAAAAAACAAATCAATCACTCAAAAGGATTTATGAACACCTACTCTGTGCCAGGAATTGTGCTAGGCTCTGGGGATACAAGTACAAAGAATGATAAGTATATTCAGAATAAATATAAAATATCCATAATAGAGAAGGAGGTAAATAGTAATTGGGGAAATTGAGAAAGATTTTGTATTACAGGTGGTGTTTGAGTTATGTTTTGAAGGAAGAGGGGGTTTCTGTGAGTTAGAGGTGACAAGGGTTTACATGGGGGAAAACAAGTCCAAAGGCACAGAGATGGAAAATTTAATGTCATATGTGAGGAATACAGAGGCCAGTTCTGCCTGAGTGCAGAGGGAAAGAGGAAGAGTAATGTAAAATGAATTTGAAAAGGAGGTTGGAATTTTATACTAGGGGTAATAGACAGCCACTGGAGTTTATTGAGTTGGGGAGTGAAGTGGTCAGATCTGCACTTAAGGAAAATCACATCGATACCTATGTGGAGGATGGATTGGAGCAGGGCTATCCTGGAGTCATGGAGACTAAGCAGGAAGGCATTGAAATAGTAAAGGTAGTTAAATAATGAAAAATTATAATTAACAAAAAATAAACATAGTGGGATCTTATATTCACTACGTCTTTCAGTCAGTTTTGAAATGGTAAAAATATAAACTGTTTAATATTGCTTGTGAAAGTCTGCTTGGACCCTATGAATCCTCTCTTTGAGGATACATTTAGTTCATGTATAAATGACTCAAAAATATTTTGTATAGAATGGAAAGTAGGCACGTAGAACAGTAGATGATATTTTGTCGTCATTTTAATTTTGATACTAATAATATCTGACATTTTCCTATTTCTTTGGCATCTTCATCAAAAACCTTGCATATTAATTCTTTGGAACTCAAAAAATGATGATTCCTCCAGCATAGACATTTTCCATATGCGCTTAGTCCAGTTTGACTATCTTTCCCATCTTTATTCTCTTTAGTACTATTTTTGGCTTCCCCATAAGCACATCAAGGACTGTAATGCCAGGGCCTAACATGGTGGTTCCACTTCATTTGATGAAAAGGAAAGTGGGTGATACAAAAAAAAAAAAAAACAACTTTGTAAATCTTTTCTAATTTTGTTTTTTTCTGCTGCTTTCCTTCCAACCTTCAATGCCCTTGGGATGACTTTCCTTGGTTGAATGCCTTGCCAAGCTTTCTTCAAACTAGTTTTTATCCTCCACTGCATCTCTCTGCTTTATGAGATCTGCTGCTCATTATCTCCCATCATCCTTCCTAGTAAGATTTTACATATGACTTTATATTTTGGCATAGTGTTGCTTTTGGCAGGTATCTCTCTCCATCTGGCAATTAATTCAGGTATTTGCTTACTAAGGACTTTTTTTGGCTCTTTTGGTCTCCTTGTTGTGGCAATTGATTTACATTGGTTAAGCTCCTTTAGAAAATGTTTGTAATGATCTTGTATGTTACTTCTATCATCCTATGTCATTTGTGTTAAGTTGCATTTATATCCATGATAGTGTTGTAAGAATTCCCTAGTCATTAGAACTGTCCAAATGGAAAAATGAACTCTTACAATATACCTAGAACTCTCTTCCTAGTAGTGTTCAAATTCAGGACCCACCACTGCTGATTGGTGGTTTATTGTAAAAGGAACTCAAGTTTGGTGTAAGGGCTTGGGCTGGAAGACTTCTTCAATACCTTTTAGTTCTGACATTCTTATAGAAGAGTTATGAATTGTTGGATGTCAGATATAAAGCATATCTTAGAACAGAGGATATTTGAACATATAAAGTTCCTATTCACTTGTAAGATGGAACATATATTTTGTGAATCAGGAGGGTACTAAGAACATAATGCAAGCTGCAGGAGACCATTGAACATAAAATGTTATATCTGGGAGGGAGCTTAGAAGATAAGATATAAGAGCTAGCCAGACCTTTAGAAATTATTTGATCTTGACAGAGTGAAGATGGTGGAGTAGAAACAGGACATCAATGGCTCTGGTTCCTATCACCTCCAATTCATGTAAAAGGGGACTCTGAACAAACTTTGGAGCTACAGAACCCACAAAATGACACAGAGAATTTAACCTCCCTCTGAGGACATCTTGGCAGGCTGGCAAGAAGCAGCCTGTGCAGTGCTCTGGGAGCAGAGCCCAGCTCGCAGAAGCCTGGCATTTTAGCCCCAGGGTGGGCCTGACTAACCACTGGCTGCATGGACTTCAGATCACCAGCAGCTGTGGCGGTTTCCAGAATTATCAACACATAGATGCAAAGGACAAAGTGAGAGGTCAGTGCAGTGTGGACTTTGGGATCCAGTAGTTGGGAGTATGTCGGCCTTTGCCCCTGGGGTGAGAAGCAGCTGAGGCACTGTGGCAGTGCAGCCACTACCACTTGGCAGCTTCAGCTCCTGGCCTGCAAAGTGTAGGGGGACCAAGCAACCAGTATGGGGGATAATCACTCTTGCTTTAACCTTCTTGGATCTGGATTGCAGTCTAGGCTCGAGGTCCTGGGGTGAGCGACCAGCCTGCCAGAGTATGTGGAGGGTTCAGAGAGGGCACCAAACAAATACCTTTGGTAGTTGAAAAAACCCCAGCATTTGGGATGGAAGCTCCCTTGTCTGGTGGCAGAGTCCTACTGTGGCAAAAAGCCCAGGCGTCAAGTGAATGAATGGCGACATGAGCAGGCAATGGAAGTAAAATAAACAGAGTACTCCAACATTACACTCATATTTTGGTGACAAAAAGGATCAAAGCATGGAACAGGAGGAAGACAGTGAAGTCAGAACTCCTGCACCAAAAGCTTCAAAGAAAAATATTCAAATTCAAAGGCCATAGAGGACCTTAAGAAGCAAATAAGAGAAGTGGAGGGAAAATTTGGAAGAGGAATGAGAACACTGCAAGAAAATAATGAATTAAGAGTCAACAACCTGACAAAGGACCTTAAAACACCTTAAAAATAGACTAACTCAAATGGCAAAAGAGGCTCAAAAAGGCAATGAGGAGAAGGATGCCTTAAAAAGCCAAATTTGCTAGATGGAAAAAGAATCTCAAAAGCTCACTGAGGAGATTCATTCCTTCAGAATTATCCTGGAGCAAATGGAAGCTAGTGACTTTATGAGGAATCCAGATACTATTAAACCAATCCAAACAAATGAAAAAATAGAAGGGAATGAGAAATATCTCTTGGGAAAAACCACTGACCTGGAAAATAGATCCAGGAGAGATAATTTAAAAAATTATTGGACTACACGAAAGCCATGATCAAAAAAGGAACCTAGAAATCATCCTTCAAGAAATTCTCAAGGAAAACTGCCCTGATGTTTTAGAACCAGAGAGCAAAATAGAGGTTGAAAGAATCTAGAGATCACCTCCTGAAAAAGATCCCCAAAAGAAAATTCCTAGGAATATTATAGCCAGGTTCCAGAATTCCCAGATCAAGGAGAAAATATTACAAGAAGCAAGGAAGAAACAATTTGAATACTGTGGAAATGCAATCAGGATAACACAGGATCTGGCAGCTTCTACACTGAGGGATAGAAGGGCTTGGAATATGATATTCTGAAGGGTAAAGGAGCTGGGATTAAAACCAAGAATCACCTACCCTCAAAACTGAGTATCATCTTCCAGGGGAAAATATGGTCATTCAGTGGAATAGAGGACTTTCAAGTAATCTTGATGAAAAAACCAGAGTTGAATAGAAAATTTGACATTCAGATATAAGAAAGAAGAAAAGCTTAAAAAGGTAAACAGGGAAAAGAAATAATAAGGAACTCATCAAAGTTGAACTATTAACATTCATACATGGAAAAATGATAAGTGTAACTGGTGAAGCATTTCTCAGTATGAAAATATTTGAAGAAGGGTATAGGGACATATTAATACATTTGTGAATGTGTGTATATATGTTTACAGGTATACATAAATAGAGGGCACAGGACCAATTTATTAGGAAGGGATGATACTTAAAAGATGGAATTAAGAGGTCACAGAGGACTATAACAAGAAGTGATGGGGAGAGACAGAATGGGATAAACTATCTCGTATAGAAAAGGGAAGGGAAAATGGTTACAATGGAGGGGAAGAACAGGAAGGCAAAAAAAGGCAAAATCTTACTCTCATTGAATTTGGCTCAGAGAGAGAATGACATACATACCAAATAGGATATCTCACCCCACAGGAGAGTAGGGTGGAAGGGAATGGTAGGGGGAATTATGGAAGGAGGGCAGGTTGGTGGAAAGGGAAGTTGGAACCACCCACTTTTGAAAAGGGACAGGATCAAAGTAGAGAATAGAACAAGTGGGAGGTGGGATAGGAGGGAGGGAAATATAGTCAGTCCTTTACAATATATCTACTCCGGTAATGGTTTGCATAGCTACACATGTACGACATATACTGAATTGCTATTTTCCCAGTAATTGTGTGTGACAAGGGAGGAAGGGAAAGAATCTGGAATTCAAAGTTTTAAAATCAAATGTTTAAAATATATAAATACTATTATTAATACTATTTTACATGTAATTGGGAAATAAGATACACAGGCATTGGGGCATAGAGATCCCCCATGCTCTACTGGAAAAGTCGAAGGGGGTATGGGAGAAGATACGGGAGAGAGCAGATTGGAGGAAGGGATATCCTGTGGGACTGCTATTTTGGGGTGGTGGGTAGGGGAAAATGGGGAAAAATTGTAACTCAAAATCTGGCGGAATGAATGATGTAAACCATAAGTTAATAAAGCATTTGAAAAGAAAGAAATTATTTGATCACAATCATTAAACAATAAAAATAAAATAGCAACAACAATAAAAAAGTAATCACCTTATCCAACCCCCTCTTATGTGGATGTAGAAACTAAGATGTGGAGATCATGTGTAGCTTTAAGAAACATATATTCAAATGTCAAACACTCATTAACTGTTTCTCTCTCTCTCTCTCTCTCTCTCTCTCTCTCTCTCTCTCTCTCTCTCTCTCTCTCTCATTAAACTCCCAGCCTTGGGCCATGCACATAAAATAGTAGGTGCTGAAAAAATGTGAACTGAACTGAATTAGTACACTGAGACCAGGTTCTTGACCCTGGATGATTGCAGTAGCCTCTTAGTCTCCCTGTCTCTAGTCTCTCCTTTAAAACACCTTGCTAATACTGCCGTGTTCATTTTCCTCATGCCTGGTTCTTATCACAACTCTCCCAGCTCACCAAACATTCTCTGTTGTCTTCTTAATATAGTCCAAATACCTTAGTTATTCTAGGTCCTCTGCAATCTCCTCTGAACCTAGCTTTCTAGCCTTATTCTTCTCTTCTCTCCTTAAAGATTTTAACACTCTAGACAAACTGAGATTAGCAATTAATAAACATAGTCTGTACCTACATGTCTCTGTAATGTTTTCCATGTTGTTAGGTACATTTGGAATATTCTTTCTGTCCTGTCTCTTCCCCCTGACATCCTTGGATTTAGAATCAAAAGACCAGAGTTTGAGTCCTGATTTTGCTTCTTACTATATGTTTAAACATAAGCAAGTCACTTCCACTCTTTGCGCCCAAGTTTCCTGATCATAGCATTATGAATTTAGTGTTTAAAGAGTCCTCAGAACTGAAACTCAGGGACAAATGATTTGCCTGTGGTCACACAGATGGTAAGCCTTTGGTTTCTCTTTTTCACCTATCATCTGTTTTGTCTTGTAGGATGTATATGTATGTTTGTGTGTGTGTGTGTGTGTGTGTGTGTGTGTGTGTTATTTTCCCCCTATTAGATTGCAAACTGCCAGAAGGCAGGGATATTATTTTATATATCAACCATAGTGCCTCAAATGTCATAAAGTGCTTAAGAAATAGTTATGGTTGAATTGTGGATTTTCAGAATAGATTAAGTAGGATATCGACATATACCACCTTTGACTTCTGGATACACTAATATCATTACTCTTTCTGGGCTCTGTATTTGTTTAAATGGAAAGGTTTCAGGGTGCCAAAGACCCTTAATCTTCCAAAAAGATACCTATGACCTTGATGTGATGCCCCAAATGACTGCTTTGCTTATTCTTTGCAGTTTTAATATCTAGAAATAGCAGCATATAGTGGTAATGTCTGAGGCCAGATTTGAACTCAGGAGGAGTTCATTTCCCCTTTTTGTCATATTAGCCAATCCGATAGGTGTGTGGTGGTCTATTTGCTTCCATTTTGTGGGAGAGTTCATTCCATTCACAGTTATGATTACTGTTTATTTCCCTCCATACTCTTTTTTTTCCTCTTTGTCCTATCTCTCCATTCACCCTTTCCCTCCTCCCCAGTGTTTTTCTTCTGTCTACTACCTCCCTTGATCTGTCCTCCCTTCTGTCAGCTTCCCCCCTCCCCCTCCCACACACATACCTTTACTTAATTTCCTCCGTTTTACTGGCCTGGCAGGTAAAATAGATTTCTATTTTCACACTGATTATGTATATTAGTCCCTCTATGAGCAAATACTGATGAGATTAATGTTCAAGTGATGTCCATTGCCCACTGTTTCATCTTCCCCTCCACAGTAATAGTCTTTTGCGCCTCTCCATGTGAAATAACTTATCCCATTCTACCCTTCCCTCCCTTTTGCACCCAATGTACCCCTCTTTCTTGTTCCTTAATTATTTTTATGTCATTCCCTCAAATTTACTTTATAACCATACCTTTTGTCTATGTATATCCCTTCTAGCTATACTATTAGTGGTTAAAATTTTAAGAATTAAAATATCTTCCCATGTAGGAATGTAAACAGTTTAGCTCTATTGAAACCCTTATGTTTTCTTTCCCCCTTTTACCTATTTATGTTTCTCTTGGGACTTTATATTGGAGATCAGATTTTTTTTTTTAATTTTGGTCTTCTCCTTATGAAAGTATGCAATTTTTCTATTTCATTGAATGACCATTTTTCCTCCTTGATGTATTATGCTCAATATTGCTAGTAAGTGATTCTTGGTTATAGTCCTAGCTCCTTTTGCCTTCCAGAATATCATGTTCCATGATATCTGATCTTTTAATGTTGCAGCTGCCAACTCCTCTGTAATCCTGATTGTGGTTCCCTGATATTTGAATTATTTCTTTCTGGCCACTTGAATTATTTTTTCCTTGAGCTCATAGTTCTGAAATTTGGCTATGACATTCCTTGGAGTTTTTATTTTGAGATCTCTTTCCTAGGTGATTGGTGTATTCTTTCAGTGCCTATTTTGATCTCTGATTCCAGAACATATGGTCCTCAGTTCTGAGATCTCTTTCAACATTAAATTGACAATGTTATGATCAGGAAACTTGGGCCCAGAGAGTGGAAGTAATTTGCTCAAGATCAAGCATATAGTAAGAAACAAAATAAAGATTAAAACACTGGTCTTCTGATTCTAAATCCAGGGCCATGTCCCCAACATTATACAGCCAACTATGGAACCACACTTCTCAAGGATTCATTGAATATTAGTTGGAGATAAAATGCCTATTGGGCTACTGTCCATCTTGGCACTCACAAAATTGTAGGCTGAGTTCTCTTGTGAAATCCAAGATGGGAAGTAGCACAGCAGACATTTTAAACATGCACACACGTGTGTGTGTAAGCATAGATACATATATACATATATGTGCATGTGTATTACATTTATGTATGGGCATGTTATATATGCTAAATATATATATATATATATTTATAGCTATAAAGTAATTTAAAAGGGAGAGAGGGCTCTAATAATGGGGGGAATCAGGAAAGGCATCATGGAGAAGGTAGAACTGGAGTTAAGCACTTAAGTTAGTTAGGGATTTCATGAGGCAGAGGTGAGGTTAGAGTACATTTCAGAAATGGGAGGTATGGGGCGACTAGGTGGCGCAGTGAGTAGAGCATCGGACCTGGAGTCAGAAGGACCTGAGTTCAGATCCGGCCTCAGACACTTATCACACACACAAACAAAATCCTAGCCATGTGACCTTGGGCAAGTTACTTAATCTCAATTGCCTTCCAAAAGGCAAAAAAAAAAAAAAAATGGGAGGTATACCTGTGCAAAGTCCAAGAGACAGGAGGTGGAGGGCCTAATGTGGTAGAGAGCAAGTTGACCAGTATGGTTAGAATACAATGTGGAATCAGTATGGAAATAAAGGTTAGAAAAAAACAACTAAGAACTTTAAATAGAAAAAAGAAAAATTTTATCGTAGAGACAATAGAGAATAGCTACAATTCCTTGAGCAGGGGAATGATATGGTCTGATGTGGGCTTCAGGAATATCAGTTTGACAGCTGTGTGGAGAATGGATTAGAGAGGCAAAGAGACTGGAGGTGGGAAGATCAATTAAGAGGCCATTGCAATATAACATAAATCCACAAAATTAACAGTATTTCTATGTAGCAGTGGTAAAATCCTGGAATAAATAAAAGAAAGGGAACTTTCATTCAAAGTAATTATAAAGCATATAGAATATGTGAGACTCAATCTACCAAGATATATGCAAGGTTTATATGAAAATAATTATAAAATTATACATATTTTTTTAAGCAATTGGGGTTAAGTAACTTGCTCAAGGTTACACGGCTAGTCATTATTTGTGTGTGGATGCTAATTTTCTGAGGCCAGATTCAATCTCGGGTCATCCCAACTCCGAGGCTGGTGCTCTTACTCACTGCGCCAGCTAGCCGCCCCTTTTAGGGAAATTGGGGTTAAGTAACTTGCCCAAGGTCACACAGCTAGGTTTTTGTTTGTGTGGGCTAAGTGTCTGAGGCCGGATCCGAACTCAGGTCCTTCTGACTCCAGGGCTGCCAATTATACATATTTAAAAAAAAAACTATTTAAAGAAATACTGACAAATAATTAAAGGAATGTTCAATCTTCATGTTTGGGCTGAGCTGATATAACAAAAATGTTGAAACTACGTGAATTGCTTTATAGATTTAGTGCTATAGCATCCAAAGGGACACTTTAAAGAACTAGATAAAGTAATAATAAAATCCATTTAGATTAGGGAAAATTTATAATCTTTTTTTCCATTTTGCATTTTTAAAAATTACTTTGTTTGTTAATTTTTAGTTTACAGGATTCAATTTCATAGTTCCTTGAGTTTCAAATTTCCCTTCCCTACCTACCTCACCCTCCACGACAGTATATAGTCCAGTATAGGATCTGCAAATACTTTCACATTAGACATTAGTTAGATTACAAAGGCGTATTGTACTAGATGGAATGAAAAAAGGTAAAGATGGAAAAAACGGTAAATAAAACCAAACAAGAAAAAGAAAAATATCAAGTAGTTTGCTTCAATCAGGATTCAAACTCAGTTCTTTCTAGTTCTTTCTCTAGATGTAGACATCTCTCTCCATCATGAGTCTTTTGGGTATGAAATCATTTATGGCCCTTTGGGCATATTTCCAGATTGCTCTCCAGAATGGTTGGATAAGTTCACAACTCCACCAGCAGTGCATTAGTGTCCAAATTTGTCCACATCCTTTCCAGCATTTGTCATTTTCCTGTTTTGTCATTTTAGCCAATCTCACTGGAGAGATGTGGTACCTCAGAATTGTTTTGGTTTGCATTTCTCTAATCAATACTGATTTAGAGCATTTCTTCATATGCTTATAGATATCTTTAATATCTTTCTCTGAAAGCTGCCTGTTCATATCCTTTGACCATTTATCAATTGGGAAATGACTTGTATTCTTATAGATTTGACTCAATTCTCTGTATATTTTAGAAATGAGTCCTTTATCAGAGACATAGGTTGTAAAAATTCTTTCCCAATTTCCCATCTCCCTCTTGATCTTGGTTACATTGGCTTTGTTTGTACAGAAGCTTTTCAATTTAATGTGATCAAAATTATCCATTTTCCATATTATAATATTCTCTAATTCTTGTTTGGTCCTAAAGTCTTTCCCTCTCCACAAATCTGACAGGTAAACTATCCCTTGCTTTCCCAGATTGCTTGCAGTATCATCCTTTATACCTAGATCACACACCCATTTAGACTTGATTTTGGTATATGGTATTAGATAATGGTCTATGTCCAGTTTCTGCCATACTGTATTCCAGTTTTCCCCAGCAGTTCTTGTCAAATAGTGCATTCTTATCCCAAAAACTGGGGTCTTTGGGTTTATGAAACAATAGATTACATCTCGTGTGCCCAATCTATTCCATTGATCCACTACTCTATTCCTCAGCCAGTACCAAGCAGTTTTGATGACTGCTGCTGTATAATAGAGATTAAAATCTGGTATAGCTAGTCCACCTTCCCTAGCATTTCCTTTCATTAATTCCCTTGATATTCTAGACCATTTGTTCTTCCAAGTAAATTTTGTTACTGTTTTTTTCTAACTCTGTAAAGTAGTTTTTTGGTAAAATTGATTGGTCTGGCACTAAATATATAATTTAGTTTGGGTAAAATTGTCATTTTTATTATATTAGCTCGACCCAGCCATGAGCAATTGGTATTTTCCAATTAGTTGGATCTGAATTTATTTGTGTGAGAAGTGTTTTGTAGTTGTGATCATATACCCTGGGTTTGTTTTGGCAGGTAGATTCCCAAATATTTTATAATGTCTACAGTGACTTTAAATGAGATTTCTCTTTCTATCTGTTGCTGTTGAATTTCATTAGAGATATACAGGAGCCAAGATGGTGGAGTAGAAGGTGCTCTTACCCGAGACCACTTCCAAACTATGTAAAAGGGGACTCTGAACAAGTTCTGGAACCCCAGCACCCACAGAACGACACAGAGAAGCTAACCTCCTGCCGAGGACAGCCCAGCAGCCCTGCAGGGAGCAGCCAGTGCAGCATGCAGGGAGCCTAGCCCAGGTCCCTGTGGGCCTCAGTTTTAGCCCCAGGGAGGCCAGGCCAGCAGCCAGCCAGAAGGACCTCAGAACACCAGCAGCTGTGGCAATTCCAGAACTATCAACACAGACATGCCTAGGACAAAGTGAGAGGTTAGTGCCCTATGGACTTTGACAACAGTATTTGGGATCATGTAGGCTTCTTCCCCTGCGGGCAAGAAACAGCTGAGGAGAAGTGACACAGACACCATTTTGCAGCTTCAGTTGCAGCTGCAGCTCCTGGCCTGCAAAATGTAGGGGGATCTGTTGATCACTCTGGAGGGTAATCGCTCTTGCTTTAATGTCTCTGGATCTGGATTACAGTATGGGGTAGAGGTCTGGGTGTGTGTCCAGCTTGCCAGAGTGTGTGGGGGCTTCACAGAGGCCACCCAACTAATACCTCTGGAAGTTGAGAAGACCCGAGCGTTTGGGACAGAAGTTCCCTTGTCTGGTGGCAGAGTCCTACTGTGGCAACAAGCCCAAAAGTCAAGTAGCTGAGTGGCAAAATGCCTAGGCAAAGGAAAAAAAAAAACAAACAGAAAAATTCAACATTAGACTCCTATTTTCAGGGCAAAGAGGATTGAAGCATTGAACAAGAGGAGGACTGTGAGGTCAGAACTCCTGCACCAAAAACCCCAAATGAAAATATGAGCAGGTTACCGGCCATAGAGGGCCTTAAGAAGGATTTTAAAAACAAAATAAGAGAAGTGGAGGAAAAATTGGGAAGACAAATGAGAAGGATGCAGGAAAAGTATGAAATGAGAGTCAACAGCCTGACTGAGGAAAATAACACCTTAAAAAATAGACTAACTCAAATGGCAAAGAAGGGTCAAAAGGGCAATGAGGAGAAGAATGCTTAAAAAAGCTGAATTTGCCAGATGGAAAAAGAATCTCAAAAACTCACTGAGGAGATTCATTCCTTCAGAGTTAGCCTGGAGCAAATGGAAACTAGTGACTTAATGAGAAATCAAGATGCTGTTAAACAGATCCAAACAAATGAAAGAATAGAAGGCAATGTGAAATATCTCATGGGAAAAACCACTGACCTGGAAAATAGATCCAGGAGAGATAATTTAAAAATCATTGGACTACCTGAAAGCCATAATCAAAGAAAGAACCTAGAAATCATTCTTCACGAAATCCTAAAGCAAAATTGTCCCAATGTTTTAGACCCAGAGGGGGAAATAGAGGTTGAAAGAATCCATCAGTCACCTCTTGAAAAAGATCCCTAAAAGAAAACTTCTAGGAATATTATAGCCAGGTTCCAGAATTCTCAGATCGAGGAGAAAATACTACAAGCAGCCAGGAAGAAACAATTTCAATGTTGTGGAAACACAATCAGAAAAGCACAGGACCTGGCAGCTTCTACACTGAGGGATAGAAGGGCATGGAATATGATATTCTGGAGGGCAAAGGATCTGGAATTAAAACCAAGAATCACATACCCAGCAAAACTTTATATTTTGTTACAGGGGAAAATAATAGAGGACTTTCAAGCATTCTTGAGGAAAAAACTGGAGTTGAATAGAAAATTTGACATTCAGACACAAGAAGCAAGAGATGCTTGAGAAGGTAATCAGGGAAAAGAAATCAAAAGGAACTGATCAAACTTGAACTATTTACATTCCTACATGGAAAAAACAATAACTGTGACTGATAAAACCTTTCTCAGTATGAAAATAATTGAAGAAGGGTATATGGGCATATGAATACATATGTGAATGTGTGTATATATATATATATATATATATATATATATATATATATATATATATATATATATGTTTACAGGTATACATGGATAGAGGGCACAGGTTGAATTTGGTGGGAAGGGATGACACTTAAGGGGTGAAGTTAAGAGGTGAGAGAGGAATGTGGCAAGAGGAGATGGGGAGAGACAGGGTGGGGTAAACTATCTCATGTAGAAGAGGCAAGGGGAAGTGGTTACAAGGGAGGGGAAGAACAGGAAGGCAAAAGGTAAAACCATATTCTCATTGAATTTGGCTCAGGGAGAGAATGACATACATACTAAATGGGATATCTCACCCTGCAGGGGAGTAGGGGGAAGGGGGATTAAAGTGGGGATGAAGGAGGGGAGGGCATTCTGGGGCAAGGGGAGGTTGGAGTTACTCACTTTGAAGAGGGACAGGATCAAAGTAGGGAATGGAACAGGTGGGGGGTGGGATGAATGGGAGGGAAATACTAGCAGTCTTTTACAATATATCTACTATGGTAATGTTTTGCATAGCTATACAGGTACAACACATACTGAATGCTTATCTTCTCAGAGGGAGTGGGTGACAAGGGAGAAAGGGAATGGATCTGGAATTCGAAGTTTTAAAATTAAATGTTTCCAATATATATAAATACTATTATTAATACTATTTTGCACGTAATTGGTAGATAACATGTGCAGGCATTGGGGCACAGAGATTCACCTTCCCCTAATGGTAAAGTCGAAGGGCATATGGGAGAAGATATGGGAGAGAGCAGATTGGATGAGGGGATATCTAGTGGGACTGCTATTCTGGGGTGGTGTGTAGGGGAAAATGGGGAAAAAATTATAACTCAAAATCTGGCGGAAATGAATGATGTAAACCAGAGGTTAATAAAGCATTTGTTTAAAAAAAAAAGAAATAGTGCCATAGAGATGAAAAGGTAAACACTTGATTAGAAAAACAATTTTTTGTATCACACATTTTCTTCATCCAAGAGATATATATATATATATATATGTGTGTGTGTGTGTGTGTGTGTGTGTGTGTGTGTATCTATCTACATATATATCTATAGCTATAGCTATATATATCTATATCTATCTATCTATCTATCTATCTATCTATCTATCTATATATATATATATATATCAGAAATATATAAGAACAAAGGCAACTCCCCAGTGGATAAATGGTTAAAGGATATGAAGAAACAGTTCTCAAAAGAAGAAAAACAAATTATTAACAACCATATGAAATGTCACTCCAAAGCATTGTTTCATTTTGTGATCTGACAATTTCCCACCAGTTGATTCCTTGGTTTCATATCCACTGTAATCACACCTCCCACTAGGTACTCCTCTGCCCCCCTTTCCAGCTCCTTTTCCAGCTTGGCTCCAAAGAAGACATGAGAAAATACCCATCATCTCCATTCTCTTAGGGATAGGGACTATGGATGTGGAACATTGAACCTACTGTCAGACTTGGTCTGTTTGAGTGTTAGTTTTGCTGAATGAATATACTATTTTTTATTTTTATGCTTTGTTTCAAGATATGGCTCACTGAGTAGGTGAGGAAGGGGCACATTGAGAAATGAAGAAAATTATAAAAGCAAGTATATATATATATATATATATATATATATATATATATATATATACATATATATATATACACACACACACACACACACACACACACACACACACACACGTATACATACACATATATTTAAAATGCCATTTCAATAATCTTGGAGCGGTAGTGAGGGCCTGAACTAGAGTGGTAGCCATGTGAGTGAAGAGTCAAGAGATATAAGAGATAGGTTGGAAGTAAAATTGGCAATATTTATCAACTGATCAGAAATGGAGAATGACAAGTTGAAGGTGCCCCAAGGTTACGAATCTGAGTAACTGAAACAATGAAGGTGCCCTCAGTACGGATAGGTAAATTATGAAGATGGGTTAGTGTAGGGGAAAAGATAAAATGTTCCCTTTTGATCATATTAACCTCAAGGTTTCTATCAGACAACTAAATGGAGATGTATATCATGCAGTTGTTCACATGGCACCAGAATTTATGGAAAAAAAGAAAAGCTGAATCTGTAGATTTGGGAGTCATCTTCATAGATTCAGTTTACTGAGAGAGAAAGGCTTAGGATGGAGCTCTGAAGTACACCAAGGTGTAGAGGGAAGGACATGGATGATAATCCAGCAAAGGAGACTGAGAAAGGGTAGGCAAATCTAATATTCTCTATTCTAAGGTTCCCCCTAGCTCCAACCCTCTGTGTTCTATTTAATAAGCATTCTATAATTATAGGGTAGCAATAGTACACAGCTCTTTCAC
>WOXC01002409.1:0-28172 GCA_011680675.1 Gymnobelideus leadbeateri | reverse complement strand
TATTCAAAAATTAAAAAAGCATATCATATATCATTAATAGTTGTGTGTAGTGAGTGAATTCTTAACCAAATAAGATATAATCAATTACAAAAAATAAATTGGTTAAAGCTGAATATGTGAAATATAAAAGGGTTTTTTTTGGCCTTTTTTTTTTGGAAGGCAATTGTGATTAAGTAATTTGCCCAAGGGAACATGTCTAGGTGTTTGTTGTGTGTGCATTAAGTGTCTGAGGCTGGATCCAAACTCAGGTCCTTCTGACACCAGGGCTGATGCTCCGCTCACTGCGCCACCTAGCCACCTCTTAAAAATGTTTTTTTTTTTTCCCAAATGCTTTATTAAGTTCTGGTTTACATCATTTATTTCTGCCAGATTTTGAGTTACATTTTTCCCCTACCCACCACCCCAGAATAGCAGTCTCACAGTATATACCATCATTCAATCTGCTCTCTCCCCTATCTTCTCCCATACCCCCTTCGACTTTTGCTTTAGGGCAAGGTGAATCTCTGGGCCCCAATGCCTGCACATATTTTCTCCCAATTACATGCAAAATAGTAATAATAATAGAATCTATAAATATTTGAAAATTTTAATTTTAAAAGTTCAAATTCCAGATCCATTCCCTCATCCCTTAACTCCCACTCCCACTGGGAAGATAAGTCATTCAGTATATGTTGCACAAGTATAGCTATGTAAAACATTACCATAGTAGATATATGTATTTTTTTGCCTTTTCATGGGCAATTAGGGTTAAGTAACTTGCCCAAGGTCACAGAGCTAGGTTTTTGTTTGTGTGTGCGTTGTGTCTCAGGCTGGATCCGAACGCAGGTCCTTCTGACTCCAGGGCCGACGCTCTACTCACTGCGCCACCTAGGTGCCCCAATGGATGTGTTTGTCTCTCTTGGCTACCTGGCCTCCTCAGCAGGAGATACATGGGCTTCAGAAATTGGCTCTGTTCCAATTGGTACAATGGAGGGGTCGCTGTGGTAGGCTTTCTCTCCAGCTTTCTTGGTGGGTCCTTCACCTCTTCACACAGCTGATTTTTGTGAATGATTTGAATCTTCTGTGCCCCAATGGCCAGTTGCTGCATTTGCGGGAATGGCTGGTTTATTAGATCGGCTATTGACTCATATTTAGAGCAATAATGAAATACTCTGGTTGGGATGAAAGTATCCAATTGTGCTGATGTTGTCAGCCAGCCAACTTGTAAGACAAAATACATATTGGGATAGCCTATTCTGATATTATTTTATTTTATTTTTGAAGGTTTCTTATGGAATTTCTATTTTATTTTTATATTTTTCACTTAATAGTGATTTTTTTCCAATTAAGTGTAATTTTTATCATTCATTTGTGTAAGATTTTTAGTTCCAACTTTTCTCCCTACATCCTCCCCAAGAGAACAAAAAAATATGACATAGATTATACATATACAGTCATGGTATGCACATTTATGCATTAGTCATGCCTAAAAGGAGAATCAGAGCAAAAGGGGAAAACCACAAAAAAGAAAAAAAAAAGGTGAAAATAAGATGCTTTGATCTGTATCTTAACTTCATAATTCTTTCTCTGCATGTGGAAAATATTTTCTTTCATTAGTCTTTTGGAATTGCCTTGGATCATTGCATTACTGAGAAGAGCTAAGCCTATTAAAATGGATCATTGTACAATGGAGCTGATACTGTGTGCAATGTTCTCCTGTTATGCTCACTTCACTCAGCATCTGTTCATGTAAGTCCTTCCAAGTTTTTCTGACATACTCCTGCTCATCATTTCTTATACCATGATAATATTCCATTACATTCATATACCACAACTTGTTTAACCCTTCCCTAATTGATAGGCATGCTCTTAATTTCCAATTCTTTACCACCACATGGGCTGCTGTAAATATTTTTGAACATCTATGTACTCTTCAATTTTATGACCTCTTTGGAATTCAGATTTAGTAATGGTGATGCTGGATCAAAGGATATATATCTAGTTATTTTAAATGATCTAAACAATATTAAATAATGTTACTGATACAGAGTGTAGTTTCCTTGATTTTTGTTTTATATCTATTTCAGCTTTAACTTTGTCTGAGATCATGATTATTACCCATGTTTTTTTTTTTTACTTAATACATCCTACTCTTGATATGTATTTTATCTTTGTGTGTTTTTCTCTTTATCATACTTTCCTGAAAGCAATAAACTGTTGATTTCAAATTTTTCGTTTGCTAACAGTTGAAATTTTTTTTTTTAATTTTTTTTTAAAGCAATTGGGGTTAAGTAACTTGCTCAAGGTTACACAGCTAGTCATTTTGATTTATGCGTGGGTGCTCGTTTTCTGAGGCCGGATCTGATCTCGAGTCATCCCAACTCTGAGGCCGGTGCTCTTACTCACTGCGCCACCTAGCCGCCCCTTTAGGGCAATCGGGGTTAAGTAACTTGCCCAAGGTTACACGGCTAGGTTTTTGTTTGTGCGGATTAAGTGTAGGAGGCCGGCTCCGAACTCAGGACCTTCTGATTCCAGGGCCGGCGCTCAATTCACTGCGCCACCTAGCCGCCCCAACAGTTGAAATTTTATGGGTAAATTCATCTTATTCACATTCTAAGCTATAATCACTTGTGAATTTTCCTTTCTTATATTTCCTCACTATCGTTCTTACCCTATTCCCATCCCTCCTCATTCTTCTGCTTTACTTACAACCATTGCCTTGACGTATGGTTCCTCAAATTTACATGCCCCTCCAAGAATTTCTCCCCATCTTCTCTCCCCACCCCATCCATTTGCCCTCTTTTTTCTTTCTGTATTTAGAAGACTACAGACACACATACGCACATATACACACACATACATATGAATTCACACACATGCATAGATATATATGGACACAAACACACACACACACACACACACACACATATATACCTCTCTCTCTTATATATATATATATATATGGCTATATCTATGTAGACAGACATGTATATCTATGTGTTCTTCCACCTTTAAACCTTTCCCAATGAGAGTAAAGTTCTATCACTACCTGCCCTCACACTCCTAGCTTCTTCTGTTTCAATTTGTCCTTTTATGCCTCATTTGTATGAAATGATTACTCATTTTTATCTCTCCCATCCAGTTTTATTTTTTAGAATCACTTCATTTTACACAGCTTTTTTCCCAACTACTCAAATAATAATGACAATAAAAAGAGTACAGATAATATTTTCCCTTTTAAGAATAAACAATTTGACCTTACTCAGTCCCTTATATTTGTCTTTATTGTTTACCTTATATTTCTCCTGAATATTGTAGGCTGAATTTTACCATAAGGTCTGCTGTTTTAGTAACAAATAGCTAAAAGTTTTTCAATTCATTAAATATCCATTTTTTCCATTGAAGATTATACTTAATATTGCTGGATAAATTATCCTTGTTTTTAACCCCAGCTCTTTTGCTCCAAGAAATATATTATTCCAAGACCTATGGTCCTTCAATGTAGTAGATACTAGGTCTAGTATAATCCTTATTGTAGCTTCATGATATTTAAACTGTATTTTTCTTGTTGCCTCCAATATTTTCTCCTTAGCCTGGGAACTTTGAAACTTGGATTTGATAGTCCTCTAAGTTTTCCTCCTGGGATGTCTTTTAGGTTGTTATGGATGGATTCTTTCCTATTTCTACTTTGCCTTCTTATTATAGTAATTTTCACTGAAAATTTCTTGCAATATTGTATCAAGATTCTTTATTTTTTTTAACTTTTTTGTCTTTTTTACTTTTAGGCTTAAATACTATGAGGTAATTTTTATAGAAAAAAATAACTGAATGTCAACTCATCTGCCATTTGCTCTTGGCATTCCCCTTCCGCCCCCTTTCTCTCATACCCATCTCACTGGCCCAGGACAATCCTATGTCCTACAGGGCTGCAGCAAATTTAAAGGAGGGGGGTCCCTCCCCACCACAAACATTTCATAAGTACCTGTTACTTGTCAGTGCTAAACACTTTACAGTTCTCATTTGATCCTTACAACAATCCTAAGAGGTAAACACCATTGTCATCCCCATTTTTATAGAGGCAGACAGAGGTTGTGTGCCTACAATCACATAACTAGTAAACTTCTGAGGCCAGATTTGAGGTTTCTTGAATCCAGACCTAGCATTCAACCCACTGCACTGAATAGCTGCCAAAAACTTTGAAATTAACCCCTTTGACCAGCTACCAGAGTGGTACCCACTCTTAGGACAGATGGAAAGCCAGGTTCTTTTTTTTCAAATGCTTTTTTAACTTCTGGTTTACATCATTCATTTCTGATGGATTTTGAATTACAATTTTTCCCCATTTTCCCCCTACCCACCACCCCAGAATAGCAGTCCCACAGGATATCTCCTTATCCAATCTACTCTCTCCCATCTCTTCAACCATACCCGCTTCAACTTTTCCAGTAGGGCAAGGTGAATCCTCGTGTGCCAATGCCTGCACATCTTATCTCCCAGTTATGTGCAAAATAGTATTAATCATAGTATATATATATATATATTTTTTAAATGCTGCTCAAAGTTTATTAGTTTCAGTTGAGTACAAAGTCAACAGGTTACTGAGGCTGCCGAAAAGCACATAGGTGATTCAGATAGTAAAAAACCAAAATAGCAGTGTGGTTTCTTTTACTTGTTTTTTTTTTTTTGGTGTTTTGCTTTTGTTTTCCTTAAAACACACACACACACACACACACACACACACCCCACAACTACTTCTATACTTATGCAGCCTATCTATTCTAAAGGAATAAGTGGGAGAGGGAAGGGAAGGGAAGGGAGGGGAGGGGAGGGGGAAATGGGCTCTGATGCCTAGCACACTTCAGAAGCGGGGGGGAGCAGCAAGGAGGGTGCTGCTGCTCATGCAGAAGGCCCAGTGCTGGTCTTGCTGGGCTCGCTGACATGCCGCTCCCTCATGGCCTCCTGAGCCAGGTCACAGGTGATCGTGCCATGAGCAACCTGTAAAGTTCCTGAGTGCTCTGGGGATTCCAATACAGTTGTCATGAATGGATGAGTCGACTTGCCGAAGAAGAAGCTTGCCCACCAGTGGCCTGGGTCTGATTTAGGAAGACCAGGATGGTGGGGGATCACTTCCCCAGAATACTCAGCACTTCCACAGGAGCTGTTGCTGGAGGTGGAACCCAGACGCCTTCGGTAGTAGTCATGGGTTGCTACAAGTGAACCGCTGGACGGGATTGCTGCCATATTGCTTGTTCTTCTTATGATGATGTAAACCTTAGTGGTGGCTCCCGAGCAGCCCCTGTCAGGCAGTGGGCTGCGGTGGAAGATCACCGGTGACCTGGCTCGGGGGAAGGGGGCGCTAGGCCACAGAGCCCATTTGTAAAGGAGATTACGGGAGGATACTCCACGGCAACGAAAATGCGAGAGTTCTTTGAGTTTGTATTTATATATTTTTAAAATTTTGATTTTAAAAGGAAGATAAGCAACTCAGTATATACTGTACATGTGTAGCTATGCAAAACATTGCCATAGTAGATATATTGTAAAAGACTGACTATATTTCCCTCCCTCCTATCCCACCTCCCACCTGGTCCACTCCCTATGTTGGTCCTGTCCCTTTTAAAAAGTGTGTGCTTCCAACTTCCCCCCACCCCCAGCCTGCCCTCCCTTCCATTGTCCCCACTCTCATCCCCTTCTCCCCTACTCTCCTGTAGGAGGAGAAACCGTATTTAGTATGTATGTCATTCTCTCCCTGATCCAAATTCAATGAGAATAAGGTTTTGCCTCTTTGCCTTCCTGTTCTTCCCCTCCTTTGTAACCATTTTCCCTTGCTTCTTCTTTTTGAGATAGTTTACCCACTTCTGTCTCCCCCCATATCCTATCATTATAGTCCTCTCTCACCTCTTAATTTCACCTTTTAATTATCATCCCTTCCTATTAAATTTGACCTGTGCTGTCTATGTATACCTGAAAACATATATACACACATTCACATATGTATTCATATACCCATATACTCTTCAACTATTTTCATACTGAGAAAAGTTTCATCAGTTACAGTTATCATTTTAAATAGTTCAACTTTGATAAGTTCATGATATATTGGTTGTGTGTGAAATTTGTGAACTTATATAGTTTACACCATCATCATATCCTTTATATTGTTAAATATTTCATTTTTTTCTTTTTATAGCTCCATAGTGTACTGTTCTTATATTCACAGAATTTTTCAAAGTGCATTGATAGATTAATTCCAGATATTTTATTCATTTTTACTTTTTTAAAATGATGTTTATTTTTGTATCTTATCTTACAGGATCTTATTAGCCATATACAGAAAGAATATTATTTTTTTTAAAGCAATTGGGGTTAAGTAACTTGCTAAATGTTACACGGATAGTCATTTTTATGTGTCGGTGCTAATTTTCTGTGGCAGAAACCAATCCTGGGTCCTCCTGACTCTGGGGCTGGTGTTCTTACCCACTTTGCCACCTAGCTTCCCGTAAGAAGATTAATTTTTTAAATGTTATATCTGGCTACTTTTATGTTATGCATTGTTTTGAACATTTGTATTATTTTGATAATTTTGTTGAATCTCTAGGATTCTCTAAGTAAAGAATTAATTTTTCTATGTGTTTTTTCGTTTGTTCTACTGTATTGTTTTGAGAGCTAACATATATAACATAAAAATACTAGTATTGACTATACATCTTTTTATAATAATAATTATATATACATATACATATATATACATACATGCATGCATACATACATACATATATATACATATATATACATACATGCACGCATACAACATACATACATATATATACATACATACATATATATATACATATATATATACATATATATATATATATATATATATATATATATATATTGCTTTTTGGAGGGCAGTTGGGGTTAAGTGATTTGCCCAAGGTCACATGGCTAGTTTTTGCTTTAAGTGTTTGAGCCCAGATTTCAACTCAGGTCCTCCTGATTCCAGGGCCAGTGCTCTATTCACTGCACTACCTAGCCACCCCTTTTTATAAAAGTATTGATATTACTGAGAACATTTCTCGTGTTTTTCCATTGTGTGTAGTGCTAGTCTATGACACTATATAATTCTTTTTTTTGTCATTTCAAAGACTTGGCCCAATTCCTATGCTTTAAAGTTTTAAATATCATCACATTTATTGAGTGTTCTGTGAAAGGTACTATACTAAATACTTTACAAATATTATCTCATCTGATACAAAACAGTTTTTTGAGGCAGATACTTTTAGTATCCAAATTTTCAGTTGAGGAAACTAAGTCAAACAGAGATCAAGTGACTTTTTTGAGGTCATATAAGTAGTAAACATAAATTAATTCTGTATTTTGTTAAATATGTTTTCATAGTTTAATTAGCCTTTTAATTAATATTGTCTAGCTTGCTTATAATTTTCTTTACATAAATAAAGGAAATAAACATTTGTCAAACAATTACAATGTCTCTGACAATGTGCTAATTACTTTACAAATAATATTTTTCCTTCAGTCCTCATAACAACTCTGGGAGGTAGGTACTACTAAAGTAACCACACCTAAGTCCCAAAGTTGTCACGAAGATCAGATATTTGTAAAATGCTTAGCACAGTTCCTGGTAGAAGGAACTATATAAATGTTAGCTATTGTTGTTGTAATCTCCATATCACAGATGAGGGAACTGATGCAGGCACAGCTTAAATAATTTGCCCATTATTACATCACACAGTAAATTTTTGTGTCGTTATACTTGAACACAAGTCAGCTAAGTAGCACTGTGGATAGAGTGCTGTGTCTGGATATAGGAAGACTCCTCTTCATGAGTTCAAATTTGACCTCAGACCTTATTAACTATGTGACCCTGGCAAGTCACATAACTCAATCTGTCTCCGTTTCCTCATTTGTAAAATGAACTGGAGAATAAAAAAGCAAAGGAGCTAAACTCTCCAGGATCTTTACGAAGAAAACCATAAATAGGGGAGGCTAGGTGGTGCAAGGAGCAGAGCTCCAGCCCTGGAGTCAGAAGGACCTGAGTTGGGATCCGGCCTCAGACACATAACCCACCACAAACAAAAACCTAGCCCTGTGACCTTGGGCAACTTACTTAACCCCAATTGCCCTCCAAAAAGCAAAAAAAAAAAAAAAAAAGAAAAGAAAGAAAAAATAGAAAACCCCAGAGGGGGCCATGAAATGTTGGAAATCATAGAAAAATGTCTGAACTTTCTCAATACCTATATCTTAAGTATGCCACCATTATGGCATAAATTTAACCAGGTTATGATAAATATTTTTAATATATTGCTAATATTTGATTCAATATTTTGTATTTCTTATTCAGTAATGTTACTTCATTCCTCCCCCTCTCCAATTTATCACTATTTGTTCAGGTATTCAGCATCACAAGTGTTTTGTAAAAATAATTTGTGGTCTTTGTCTTCTTTTTTGGTTGAAAACAATTTACATAACTTAGGCCTTAATTGTACTTTGGAGATTTAATAAAATTTACTCTTAATTATTTTTTTGCATTTAGGAGTTTATATCTTGTAAAATTTAAATTTCTTTGAAATAGCTGGCTAATTTCTTTGCCATTCTTTTTTTTTACCATTTATTGTATTTTGTAAAATATATATATATATATATATATATATATATATATATATATATATACCTTCCATATTCAATTGGACCATATTTGGGTAAAATAATTTTTGATGATTTTCTCTATTTCCTCAAAATCTGATGTGATTCATCATTTTCAAATTTAACAATACTTTTCTATTTAAATTTGCTATTGCTTTTTACCTTATTTAAAATTTTTATAAGCTACTCTCCCTGAACCAAATTCTTAGAGGGCATAGGTTGAATTTGTTGGGAAGGGATGATACCTAAGTGGTGAAATTATGAGGTGAGAGAGGAAAGTAGCAAGGAGACAGGGAGAGACAGGGTATGGTAAACTATCTCATGTACAAGAAGCAAAGGGAAGTGGCTGCAGAGGAGGGGAAGAATAGGAAGGCAAAAAGGCAAAACCATTCTCATTGAATTTTCAGGGAGAGAATGACATACATACTAAATGGGATATCTCAACCTGAAGTAGAATAGGGGGGAGGGGGATGAGAGGAGGGATGATGGATGGGAGGGCATTCTTGGGGGGAGGGGAGATTGGAAGTACCCAGTATCGAAGAGGGACAGGATCAAAGTAGGGAATGGATGAGGTGGGGGGTTGGGATGGGTGGGAGGGAATTATAAGCAGCCTTTCACAATATATCTACTATGGTAATGTTGTGCATAGCTATACATGTACAACCCATACTGAATTGCTTATCTTCCCAGAGGGAGTGGGTGACAAAGGAGGAAGGAAATGGATCTGAAATTCTAAGTCTTAAAATCAAATGTTTCATATATATATAAATACTATTATTAATACTATTTTGCATGTAATTGGGAGATAGGATGTTCAGGCATTGGGGCTCAGAGATTCACCTTGCCTTAATGGCAAAGTCAAAGGGGATATGGGAGAAGATATGACAGAAAGCAGACTGGATGAAGGGATATCTAGTGGGACTGATATTTTGGGGTAGTGGGTAGGGAAAATGGGGAAAAATTATAACTCAAAATCTGGTGGAAATGAATGATGTAAACCAGAAGTTAATAAAGCATTTCTTTAAAAAAAAGAAATTCTCAAGGAAAATTGCCCTGATGTTTTACATCCAGAGGGCAAAATAGAGGTTGAAAGAATCCACCGATCACCTCCTGAAAAAGATCCCAAAAAGAAAACTCACAGGAATATTATAGCCATGTTCCAGAATCCCCAGATCAAGGGGAAAATACTACAAGCAGCCAGGAAAAAAACAATTCCAATATTGTTGAAACACAATCAGAATAGCAGAGGACCTGGCAGCTTCTACACTGAGGGACCGAAGGGCATTGAATACGATATTCCAGAGGGCAAAAGAGCTGGGACTGAACCCAAGGGTCACCTACCCAGCAAAACTGAGTATCTTGTTTCAGGGGAAAATATGGTCATTCAGTGGAATAGAGGACTTTCAAGCATTCTTGAGGAAAAAAAAACAAAACAGCGTTGAATAGAAAATCTGACATCCAGACACAAAAAGCAAGAGATGCCTGAGAAGGTAATCAGGGAAAATAAATCAAAAGGAACTTATCAAAGTTGACCTTTTTACATTCCTACATGGAAAAACAATAACTGTGACTGATGAAACCTTTCTCTGTATGAAAATAATGGAAGAAGGGTGTATGGTCATATGAATACATATATGAATGTGTGTATATATGTTTACAGTTATACATGGATAGAGGGCATAGGTTGAATTTGTTGGGAAGGGATGATACTTAAAGGGTGAGATTATGAAGTGAGAGAGGCAAGTGGCAAGAGGATATGGGGAGAGACAGTGTAGGGCAAACTATCTCATGTAGAAGAAGCAAGGGGAAGTGGCTGCAGGGGAGGGGAAGAATAGGAAGGCAAAAAAGTAAAACCACATTCTCATTGAATTTGATTCAGGGGTAGAATGCCTGTGTTAATTTGTACTTTTAATCTGTCTGTCCTTAATTAATTTCTAATTGTAATCTAAGTAGCTATTATACAAAATATATAACTTTCTGAGTGAGAAAAATTGACATGGTAAACTACTATTAGTTACTACTGTCAAAAGATCCTACAATTCATTTGTTATTTAATACCTATACTTCAATAGTGTGTGCTCAGAATGATTCATTTTCACTTTATGGACACAGATTTCCTATCATGGATAAACTGGTGCAAGAGTGGAGCTTTATGCAATGTACCTCAGCTTTTTATTTCAATAAAATCAGCAGACCAGATTGTCTTAAGAAACATTATTTATTTAGATGTAGGGACTCTACATATCTGAGATATCAAGAATGCTACCATGGCCTTAAACTGTTGCTTTTGCTTTCATTTCCAGTGATAGGTGACTTCATACCCTTTATGAAAATCCACTCCTTCGGATGTTTCCTTTGTTGACAAACCTACTGTCTATAGTTAGATGAAAATAATTTCCTAGTAATTGAATTTTCTTCAGTCAATTTCTTGTATTCATATTTGGTGTCAAATAATCAATTTTAAAATATATGTATTTGAATTTTACATTGTGAGACTTAGAAGAAGGAAGAAGTCATACTCAGACAAACAAGGTAAAAGATAAAAATGTTTTTCACAATAAGTAGGGAGTATTAAGTCTTAAGTAAGAAATAAATTGACTGATTTCAAAGCAAGGGAGGAAGTTAAACCATGTTTAACAATAACTAGAAAATATTTTAAAGATACCCAGGTTTAATCAAAATGCTCTTTTATAATTGAGTTTGTAAAGAAAGAGAACAATTTATATTCATGGGAAAAAGATATGATGTTAAATGAATACTCCTTTGAAAAATTCATGATTATTGCATATTTTGATATGGTATAAGCTGTATAAACTTAGTTGTTTCACATTGATTTATTTATACTATAAAATAGACAATAATATAATAATCCATCCTTTTCTAAAATAAGATTCAGTGTAGATTTGGAAGAATCTCAATATAAAGTAGATATTTTAGAATGATCAGAATTAGATCAAACCTATTTTCCCACAGTAGATTTTCAAAGAAGTGGATTTTTGATATGCAGATTCTTGATTTCCATTTTTTACCTTTACTCATTGCTTATAAGGATTTTTGTTCATTTAGAATATCTGTATCTATTAATCTATTGATTCTTTTTCCACAAAAGTTGGGATGTAGTTGAGATGAATTTTTGTATTTGGGAGGCAGGGCGTATAAGCCTTCACAGATTTGATATTTTCCCAAGAGAAATGGCTGGGATGCTTTTTTTTTTTAAAGCAATTGGGGTTGTTACTTGTTCAAGGTTACACGGCTAGTCATTATTTATGTGTGGGTGCTCATTTTCTGAAGCCGGATTTGATCTCGGGTTATCCCAACTCCAAGGCCGGCGCTCTTACTCACTGCGCCACCTAGACGCCCCTTTAGGGCAATTGGGGTTAAGTAACTTGCCCAAGGTTACATGGCTAGGTTTTTATGTGAATTAAGTGTCTGAGGCCGGCTCCGAACTGAGGTCCTTCTGACTCCAGGGTCGGTGCTCTATTCACTGCACCACCTAGCCGCCCCGGGATGCTTTTTTATAAATTAAAAAAGTAATATCACTTTAGTGGTTGCTTTCCTCCATTTTGACACACTTTCTATTCACATGTGCACCAAATGTATTCTTTATTTTTATTTATTATATACAATGAGGATCTTTTATATGTCACCCTATATTGTGCACATGTATGTTATATTCATTTCTTTATGAATATGCCTCACACACTTTGTATAACTTACAATGTATTTGTATTTTGTTTCCATGGTTCAATTGTTTCTTGTCTGGCTTAACCCTCAAGATAATCAAAGAGACTGACAATACATGAATGAATGAGTGGGTGAAGTGATCAAGGATTTATTCGTGTAAGAATAAAAAGGTAAAGAATGAAATAATTCCTACCACCAGCAATGAGCTTTCATCCTATCAAGTGAGACAAGAATTATGCATATAAATACATAAAAGATGAATACATAGAGAATTCATACAAATGAATACAAAATAGTTAAATTTAAAATATGTCAGGAAGAGCAGTAAGTTATGAGAGTATCAAGAATAATTTCATGCAGAAATCATTTCTTGGGGACAGAGCAAAAATGGTGGAGTAGAAGCAGGAACCTGCTTGAGCTCTCCCCCAAACTACTCAAAATGCCTCTAAAAATGACTCTAAACAAATTTGAGAGCAGCAGAAGCCGCACAATGATAAAGTGAAACAGATTTTTCAGCCCAAGACTATCTGGAAGGCTTATAAGAAGGGTCTATTTGCTCCAAGCAGAGGACAAACCAGTGTAGGCCATGCCAGCATCCAATGGACAGGAACAGGCCTCAGGGCACTGAATCACTGAGAGTTGTAGTGGTTTCCAGACTTAACCCACAAATGCAAAAGACAGCTTCAAAGATCAGTGAAAAAGCTTTCTCACCCAGCCTCAATCCCAGCTCCAGGGCAGCAGCTGCTGCTTCTGGACCTGTTGGCCTAGAGCTGGTGGGGTAATTAAAATGATGATCTGGGTTGCAGTCCTGGGTAGAGGTTCTGGGGAGAGGAGGAGTGCTGGAATGGGGAGCTGTGGAGAAGACATCCTCCTAGCAGTTCCAGGGCAGAAAATAGTGATTGTGGTTGCCCATGGACCATAACACAGGCCAAGAGAGGAGAAAAACCTCTTCTTTGATCATACCACTTTGGAGGAACTAAGAATTTAAAGATCTCTAGAGATATTTCTGAAAAGAGCTGCACAAAACCCCTGAAACTTATGGCAATGCACCCTCCGCTTAACAAAACGCACAAAAGTTTGAGTAGTTGACTGAGAAAATGAACAAACAGTGGAAAAAGAATAAAACTTTAATTTATTTATTTGGTGAAAAGTTATTTTCTTATGTCCTTGGTGACAAGGAAGATCAAAGCATGCAACCAGAGGAAGACAGCAAGGTCAAGGCTGCTAAATCCAAAGCCTCCATGAAAAATATGAAATGGCCTTAGGCCATTGAAGAGGTAAAAATGTATTTTTTTCTTTTTAAAAACATATATTTTACTGATAATTTTTGCTTTTACATAACAAAAATTTCTGTCAGTATCCCTTCCCCTCCCAAAGAGCCATACCATATAACAAATAATGTTTTTTTTTTTAATTTTTAATTTTTTTAACAAATCCTTTATTAACTTATGGTTTACATGATTCATTTCCACCAGATTTTGAGTTACAATCTTTTCCCCATTTTTCCCTACCCACCACCCCAGAATAGCAGGCCCACTAGATACCTCCCCATCCAATCTGCTCTCTCCCATATCTTCTCCCATATTCCATTCGACTTTGCCTTTAGGGCAAGGTGAATGACTGAGTCCCAATGCCTGAACATCTTATCTCCCAATTACATGCAAAATAATATTAATAATAATATTTATGTACATTTGAAACATATAATTATAAGACTTCGAATTTCAGATCCATTCCCTTCCTCACTTGTCACCCAGTCCCTCCGGTAAGATAAGCAATTCAGTTTGAGTTGTACATATGTAGCTATGCAAAACATTACCATAGTAGATATGTTGTAAAATACTGCTTATATTTCCCTCCCACCCATCCCACCTCCCACTTGGTCCTTTCGTACTTTGATCCTGTCCCTCTTTGAAAGTGGGTACTTCCAACCTCCCCTCCATCATCCCCCCTCTCATCCCCCTTCCCCCTATTCTGCTGCAGAATGAGATGTCCCATTTCTTATGTATGCCATTCTCTCCCTGAACCAAATTCAATGAGAATAGGGTTTTGCCTTTTTGCCTTCCTGTTCATCCCCTCCCCTGCAACTCCTTCCCCTTGCCTCTTCTACATGAAATAGTTTATCCTACCCTGTCTCTCACCATCTCTTCTTGTCACTTTCCTCTCTCACCTCTTAACTTCACCCCTTAAGTATCATCCCTTCCCACCAAATTCAACCTGTGCCCTCTATCCATGAATACCTGTAAATATAGATACACACATTCAAATATGTATCCTTATGTCCATATGCCCTTCTTCAATTATTTTCAAGACAAGAAAGGTTTCATCAGACACAGTTATTGTTTTTCCATGTAGGGATATAACTAGTTCAACTTTGATAAGTTCCTTTTGATTTCTTTTCCCTGATTACTTTTTCAAGCATCTCTTGCTTCTTGTCTCTGAATGTCAAATTTTCTATTCAACTCTGGTTTTTTCCTCAAGAATGCTTGAAAGTCCTATATTCCACTGAATGACCATATTTTCCCCTGAAACAAGATACTCAGTTTTTCTGGGTAGGTGACCATTGGCTTCAATCCCAGATCTTTTGCCCTCTGGAATATCATATTGCGTGCCTTTCTATCCCCCAGTGTAGAAGCTGCCAGGTCCTGTGCTATTCGTATTGTGTTTCCAAAATTTTGGGATTGATTCTTCCTGGCTGCTTGTAGTATTTTCTCCTTGATCTGGGAATTGTGAAACCTGGGTATAATATTCCTGGGAGTTTTCTTTTTGGGATCCTTTTAGGCGGTAATCAGTGGATTCTTTCAAACTTGATTTCCCCCACTGGGTCTAAAACATCAGGGCAATTTTCCTTGAGAATTTCTTGAAAGATGATTTCTAGGTTCTTTCTTTGATCATGGCTTTCAGGTAGTCCAATAATTTTTAAATTATCTCTCCTGGATCTATATTCCAGGTCAGTGGTTTTTCCCATGAGATATTTCACATTGCCTTCTATTATTTCATTTGTTTTGATCTGTTTAACAGTATCTTGATTTCTCATAAAGTCACTAGCTTTCATTTGTTCCAGTCTAATTCTGATGGAATGATTCTCCTCAGTGAGCTTTGGAGATTCTTTTTCTATCTGGCAAATTTGGCTTTTTTAGGCATTCTTCTCCTCATTGCCTTTCTGAGCCTCTTTTGCCATTTGAGTTAGTCTATTTTTTAAGGTGTTATTTCCCTCCATCAGGCTGTTAACTGTCATTTCATACTTTTCTTGCATCTTCCTCATTTCTCTTCCCAATTTTTCCCCCACTTCTCCTATCCGCTTCTTAAGGTCCTCTATGGCCTGTAGCCAGCTTGCATTTTCTTTTGGGGCTTTTGATGCAGGAGTTCTGACCTCACAGACCTCCTCCTGTTCCATGCTTTGAACCTCTTTGCCCCCAAATTAGGAATCTAAAGTTACATTTTTCTTTTTATTTTGTTTTGTTTGCCTAGGCATATTGCCACTTAATTACTTGATTTTTGGGCTTGTTGCCACAGTAGGACTCTGCCACCAGACAGGAGGGCTTCTATCCCAAATGTTGGGGTCTTCACAACTTCTAGAGGTTGGGTGGCCTCTCGAAAGCCTCAACCCACTCTGGCAAATTGGATTTCCACCCCAGACCTTCCCCCAAGACCACAATCTAGATCCAAGCAGGTTAAAGCAAAAGCGATTAACCCACAGACTGATTGCTGGATCTTTTTACAGTTTGCACACCAGGAGCTGGAGCTGCAACTGATGCTGCAAAATGGCCTCTGTGCTGCATTTCCTCAGCAGCTTTTTGCCCCCACAGGAGGAAGTTGATGTGTTCCTCAAATATTGGTCTCAAAGTCCGTAAGGCACTTACCTATCACTTTTTCCTAGGCATAACTGTGCTGACAATTCTGGAATCGCTACAGCTGCTGGTGTTCTGGGGTCCCTCCAGCCAGCTGCTGGCTTGGCTGCCCTGGGACTAAAAGTGCCACTCAAGCAGTCCTGGGCTCTATTCCCAGAGCACTCTGCTGCCTGCTCTCAGAGCACTGTGCTGACTGCTCCCTGCAGGGCTGCTGGGCTGTCCTCAGCAGGGGGTTAGCTTTTTGTGTCGTTCTGTGGGAACTGGGGCTCTAGAAGTTTTTCAGATTCCCCTTTTAAATTGTTTGGAGGTGGTGTGTGGCAGAGCACCTTGGAAGTGCCGTTTCTACTTTGCCATCTTGGCTCCACCCCGGTCAAAATGTATTTTGAAAATGAAGTAGAAGTAGAAAAATAATTGGGAAGTGAAATGAGAGTGATGAAAGAAAATAATGAAAAATGAGTCAAAAACTTGCTAAAGGAGATACCAAAATGCTGATGAAAATAACACGTTTACAAATACACTAACTCGATGTGGCTAGGTGGCACAGTGAGTAGAGCATCGGCCCTGGAGTCAGAAGGACCTGACTTCAGTTCTGGCCTCAGACACTTAATGCACACACAAACAAAGACCTAGCCGTGTGACCTTGGGCAAGATACTTAATCCCAATTGCCCTCCAAAAAACAAACAAAGAAACAAACAAATACACTAACTCAAATAGCGAAAGAGGTCCAAAAAGTCAGTAAGAAGAAGAATGCCTTAAAAAGCAGAATTGGTCAAATGAAAAAGGAGTTCCAGAAGCTCACTGAAGAAAATAATTCCTTAAAATTAGAATGGGGCAAATGGAAACTAATGACTATGAGAAATCAAGAAATTATAAAACAAAATGAAAATAATAAAAAGAAATGGACGACAATGTGAAATATTTCATTGGATAAACAACTGAACTGGAAAAAAAAAGATCAAGGAGAGATAATTAAAATTATTGGTTAACCTGAAAACCATGAAAAAAGAGCTCAGACATTATCTTTCAATAAATTTTCAAGGAAATCTGCCCTGATATTGTAGATCCAAGGTGTAAAATAGAAATAGAAATAATTTGCCAATAACCCTCTTTTTTTTTTTTTAAATGCAATTGGGGCTAAGTAACTTGCTCAAGGTTACAAGGCTAGTCATTATTTATGCGTGGGTGCTCATTTTCTGAGGCCGGATTTGATCTCGGGTCATCCCAACTCCGAGGCCGGCGCTCTTACTCACTGCGCCACCTAGCCGCCCCCGCCAATAACCCTCTTAAAAGAGATCCCAAAAGCAGAACTTCTAGAAATAGTGTAATCAAGTTTCAGACTTCCCAAGTCAAGGAGAAAATATTACAAGCAGTTAGAAAGAAACAGTTCATCTATTATGGAAGCACGTTCAGCATAACCCATGATTTAGCAGCTTCTACACGAAGGGATCAGATGGCAAAGAATATGATATTTCAGAGGTAAAAGGAAGTAGGATTAAGACCCAGAAAAACTGAATACATCAGGGAAAAAATGAAATTTCAGTGAAATAGAGGACTTCCAAGAATTCTTGTTGAAAAGAACAGAGATGAATAGAAACTTTAACTTTCAAATAGAATAAGAGAAACATGAAAATACAAACAGGAAAGAGAAGTCACAAGATTCATTAAAGTTGAACTGTTTACATTCCTACATGAAAAGATGATATTTGTAACTCACATATCTGTCTCAGTATTGGGTAGTGTAATGGCAAGCATAGAAGTAATTCACACCTTGTTCCAGCTTTTGAATTAACACCTTCTTTCAGTTAAAGTTTCTTTTGAGCCTTGTATCACTTCTGTTAAGAAACAGAACATTTGAACTCCACAACGTGTGAACCCTACAACTCATGAATTCCTGCAACAGGAAGGGGAGGAACTAATGACCATATAAGAAGAGGTCTTGGCTAGAGACAGGAGACTGGAAAAGAGGACTCTTGTGGAGGCAGAGTCAAGAAGGAGAAAACTTGTGCTTTGTCTTCCCAGAAACAGGAAATGTGAGGGTCTTGAGGTGGACTGGACACTGTGAACTTCAATATGGAAGAGGAACTGGACAAGGAGCCTGTACAAGGAACTGGAGCTGCTTGCCTTTGAACTCAGGTGACAGTTGGAGCTGGTACCATGGAAGAGGAAACGTGGAAGCTTAGAGACAGACTCAAATCAATCTGAAAGAAGACTTTATTGGATACTATATACTGACTGAGAAAATTATGATATATTGTGACCTAAGGGTGGATAACTTTGACTTTTATACTTTGTGATTGAATTAAGGATTTTGTGATTAACTAAATGAATATACTTTGTTTAAAACTACATGACCACTTTGGTGAGAACTATGTGGCCATTTTAGTGATGAGTTGCTGAGTTGTGACATGGTGAATAGTATATTTTGATTTTCTGTGATAAATTGTAACATTGTGAGTGTTGTACCTTGATTTTCTGTAAATGTTTTACTCTGATGTGTTATTGAACAAATAGAGAGTTTGCTATACTATGGAATCAAAATTTTGAAAGCTGTTTACAGTAGCAGTCCTCTGGGAAGCTGCTAGTAATTGGCTTTACAGGTAGTTTGAAGAGATATATGTGTTTGTATGTGTTTCTATGTCTACGTATGTGTATACTATGTACGTATGTTTATGTATCTATAGATGTGTATATGCGTGTATGTATATATGTATGTATATATGTGCATATACATATATATGTATATATGTATGAATGTATGTATGTAAAGAGAGGAAGAGACAGAGACAGAAAGGCAAAAAGTAAGCTGAATATGAAGGAAGGATAGCTAAAAATAAAATTAAGTTTTGAGAGTATTATTCTGCAAGTAAAAGAAAAGGAGAGGTAGTATGTAGTAAATCATTTCATATAGAAGAAGCAAGAAAGACCTTTTGCAATAGTGTGGAAGAGGGAACGGGTGAGAGGGAAGAAGTAAGCCTTACTTTCATAGGATCTGTTTTAAGGAGGGAATAACTCACATTCAATTGGGTATGGAAGTCTATCTTACTCTGTAGGAAGGTAGGAGGGAAGGGGATAAGAGAGGGGAGATAATAGAAGGGAAAGCAAATTAGTGAAATATGTAATCAGAACTAAAATCTTTTGTGGGGGGACAGGTCAAGGGAGAGAATGGGAAAAAACAGAGGGCAGGACAGGAGGGAAATGTATTCAGTCTTTCACAGTATGACTGTTCTGTAAGTGTTTTCCATGACTACATATATATATAAAACACCTTTATTGAATTGCTTGCTTTCTAAGTGAGGGAGGGTGGGGAGGGAAGAAGTGAGAGAAAATGAAACTTAGAGCTTTAGAAATGAATGTTAAAATTTGTTATTGCATGCGACTGAGAAATAAGACGCACAGGCAATTGAGTATAGAAATCTATCTTGCCCTACAGGAAAATAAAAAGGATGAGGATGAGAGAAGGGGGTGTGATAGAAGGAAGGACAGATTAGGGAAAGGAGGGTTTGGTGTACACACTTTCCTGGGGCAGGGGATGGGAGAGATGAGGAGAAAATTTAGAATTCAAAATCTTGTGAAAGTGAATGTTGAAATTAAAAATAAATTATGTAAGAAAAAAAAGGTTATTTCTTTTGCTGCATCTTATAACTAAGAGATAATTATAAGCAAGAAATGGGTAGATAGTTCATTTCAGGCATAGTGGGCATCCTGGGAAAGGAGGAATGCAGGTATAAAATGGAGTGTTGTGCATGAGGTATAGAGAGCACCATTTGGCTGCATGGCAGAGGACTAAAGAAATAATGCGCATTGAGTCTGGAAAGATATACTCAGACCAGATGGGGAACCATTTTAAAAGTTAAACAGTGGAGTTTTGCATTTTTTCCTGGACAAAAAGGGAGTCACTAGATTATATAGAGTAGGGGAATAATGTAGGATTATGTGTGCCTAATGAAAAATTACTCTGGCAGGTATCTGAAGAATAGAATGGGGTGGAAAGAGATAAGAGAATTAAGAGGTTAATGAAATAATTTAAGATACAGTTGATGATGACTTGCACTAAGTTTTCCAATGATTTTCTAAAATATGAAATTTGATTTAGAAGCTCCATAACCTATTCAATAAGTTGATAAATTCTGGGTTGTGTTGCTTTATATTTACATAATATTATGAATTTTTTTCAATATTTCCTCATTCATTTTAGTGATAAACAAAACTTGAAAGTTTAATTACATGTTACATAGAGTAAAAAAATCCATGTGCTTCAAAAGTTATTCCAATGAGTTGTATATTTTTTAAAATAAATCATTCCAAAAGAGTTTAGGAAGTGAAAGAAAATCTAGAGCTAGACATCACATCAATGAATTTCTTCAATGTAACTCCCCTGATTCCAGTGTCTTCTGCGATTTGAAACTATGAAACAAAATAAAACATAAAAGATTTATTGCAAGTACCCACTTTTGAAAAGGGACAGGATCAAGGTGGGGAGTGGACCAGGTGGAAGGTGGGATGGGAGGGAAGGAAATATAGTCAGGCTTTTACAATATATCTACTATGGTAATGTTTTGCATAGCTACACATGTACAGCATATACTGAGTTGCTTGTCTTTCTTTTAAAATCAATTTAAAAAAATATGTATAAATACTATGATTAATAAAAAAATAAAAAAAACATAAAAGATTTATATTTTATTGAGGGAAAGCTATTACTTTATATTTCTTATTCTTTTTGCAGATTGAATTGAATTTGTTTTAGGTTACAACATGGTCAAACCATATATATATATATATATATATATATATATATATATATTTGTACAGGCATTAAAGAACTATTGACAGAGAATGTTGGAATAAAACTGATTGTCAGAGGATTTGATTGGTCCTCTATTTAGAACATTTAAATTTTCAAATTAGAAAAGCAAAAGACAAACTTAAACATGAATTTCACTATAGACCCCTGAAAGTGACTCTTTCTTTTATTGTTAAACAAATGATTTATTAACTTCTGGTTTACATCGTTCATTTCTGACATATTTGGAGTTACAATTTATCCCCATTTTTCCCCTACCCAACACTCCAGAATAGCAGTCTGAAAAGATATCCCCTCATCCAGTCTGCTCTCTCCCATATCTTCTCCCATATCCCCTTCGAATTTACCATTAGGGCAAGGTGAATATCTGTGCCCCAAGGACCTGCACATCTCATCTCTCAGTCACATGCAAAATAGTATTAATAATAGTATATATATATATAGCATTAAATTTTAAAACTTCAAATTTCAGATCCATTCCCATCCTCCTTGTCACCCACTCACTTTGGGAAGATAAGCAATTCAGTATGTGTTGGGCATTTAAAACTATGCAAAACATTACCATAGTAGATATATTGTAAAATACTGCTTACATTTCCCTCCCACCACCCCACCCCCCACCTGGTCCATTCCCTACTTTGATTCTGTACCTCTTCGAAAGTGGGTACTTCCAACCTCACCTCCCTCCAGAACGCCCTCCCCTCCATCATCCCCCCTCTCATCCACCTTCCCTCTTCTATCCTGCAGGGTGAGATATCCCATTTAGTATGTATGTCATTCTCTCCTTGAGCTAAATTCAATGAGAATATGTTTTTGCGTTTTTGCCTGCCTGTTCTTCCCCTCCCCTGCAACCACTTCCCCTTGCCTCTTCTACATGAGATACTTTACCCTATCCTGTCTCTCCCCCTCTCCTCTTGCCACATTCCTCTATCACCTCTACTTCACCCCTTAAGTAGCATCCCTTCCCACCAAATTAGACCTGTACCTCTATTCATGTATACATGTAAACATATATACACAAATTCACATATGTATTAGTATGCCCATATATACTTCTTCAATTATTTTCATATGGAGAAAGGTTTTTCAGTCAGTTATTGTTTTTCCATGTAGGAATGAAAATAGTTCAACTTTGATAAGTTCCTTTTGATTTCTTTTCCCTGGTTACCTTCTCAAGTATCTCTTGCTTCATGTGTCTGAATGTCAAATTTTCTATTCAACTCTGTTTTTTTCCTCAAGAATACTTGAAAGTCATTCATTCCACTGAATGACCATATTTTCCCCTGAAACATGATACTCAGCTTTTCTGAGTAGGTGATTCTTGGTTTTAATCCCGGGTCCTTTGCCCTGTGGAATATCATATTCCATGCCCTTTGATCCCTCAGTGTGGAAGCTGCCAGGTCCTGTGCTATTCTTATTGTGTTCCCACAATATTGAAATTGTTTCTTCCTGGCTGCTTGTATTATTTTCTCCTTGATCTGGGGATTCTGGAACCTACCTGTAATATTCCTGAGAGTTTTCTTTTTGGGATCTTTTTCAGGAGGTGACTGGTGGATTCTTTCAACCTCTATTTCCCCCTCTGGGTTTTTCCCCATGAGATATTTCACATTGCCTTCTATTACTTTATTTGTTTCTATCTGTTTAATTGTATCTTGATTTCTCATAAAGTCACTAGCTTCCATTTGCTCCAGTCTAATTCTGCAGGAATGAATCTCCTCAGTGAGCTTTTGAGATTCTTTTTCCATATGGCAAATTTGGGTTTTTAAGGCATTCTTCTTCTCTTTGCCCTTTTGAGCTTCTTTGCCATTTGAGTTAATCTATTTTTAAGGTGTTGTTCTCCTCAGTCAGGCTGTTGACTCTCATTTCATACTTTTCCTGCATCCTTCTCATTTCTCTTCCCAATTTTCCCCCCACTTCTCTTATCTGTTTCTTAAGGTCCTCTATGGCCTGTAACCCACTCATATTTTCCTTTGGGGTTTTTGGAGCAGGATTTCTGACCCCACAGTCCTTTTCCTGTTCCATGCTTTAATCCTCTTTGCCCCCCAAATAGGAGTCTAATGTTGCATTTTTCTGTTTATTTTGTTTCTGTTGCCTAGGTATGTTGCTGGATTTCCCTACAGTTTCCTTACCAGAAGCTGAAGCTGCCACTGAAGCTGCAAAATGGTGTCTGTGCTGTGTCTCCTCAGGCACTTTTCACCCCCATGGGAATAAGCCGACTTGTTCCCCAAATACTGGTCCCAAAGTCCAAAGGGCACTAACCTCTCACATTTCACTAGGCATATCTTTGTTGATAATTCTGGAATTGCCACAGCTGCTGGTCTTCTGGTGTGCCTCCAGCTGGCTGCTGGCCATGCCACCCTGAGGCTAAAAGTGCAAATCAGGCAGGCCTAGCTTAGGCTCCCAGAGTGCTGCACTGTCCATTCTCAGCATGCTGAACTGGCTGATCCCATAGTGCTGCACTGACTCTGCCTTGCCAGGATGCTGGGCTGTCCTCAACAGGTGATTAGCTTCTCTGTGTCTTTGTGGGTGCTGGAGCTCCAGAAATTGTTCAGAGTTCACCTTTTACATGTTTTGGAAGTGGTGTGGGGGAGAACACCTTGGAAGTGCTGTTTCTATTCCACAATCTTGTCTCCATCACCCATATATTTTTCTAATACATATTGTAGTTATTAATTCTCAAAGGTTATGATTATTTTGCCCAATAAATTAATACAACATATTATATTTATTGAGATCACATTAAGCTTTTTGATACTGTTAAATGTAGGCATGAAATAAAGTACTTATATTGGAGACCAAGTTCAATTTGAGTCCAAGTGTAGAACTAGCTTTATGTCAGCTGGTCAATAGAAAAAAAATGGTTGTTCTGTTTTTAATTCTAAGCTGAAATACAAAATGAGAAAAGAAAAAAAAAACATTGCCAAATATACAGCAGACCATAAGAGAAGATTCACTATAAGAAAATAAACATCCATTTTAAGAAAACTTATATAATAAATGCTGCACATTATTTTCAAAGGTGACAGCTTTTCTTTGTTCCTTATTGCTTTTTTTTTTGTTCTATGCTTTGCACATTAAATGTTATTTTTCCCACCCCCCCTACAAAGGAAATTATAATTAAGCATGGGTTTATATATATACACGTACATAGAAATCAATTAACATATATATATATACAAATACACTTATACACACAGGTGTGCATGTGTGTGTGTGTGTGTGTATGAGACCATACTCTGTATGTTTCTTTCTATCATCTGTTTCCCTGGAGGTAGATTGCATTTTCCTTTACGAGTCCATGGCTTTCCATGTTTTTTCTATTTTGAATAGTATTTTCCCCAATTACACATCAAGAAAAAAATTAGCATTCATTTTTACAATATTTTCAACACCAAATTTGTCTCTGTCCCTCCTTCCTGTCCTCACTGCCCTTTCTTCTCATTGAAATGATAGACATGATGAGAGTAAGGTTCACTCACGCAATATTTTTTATCTCTTTTACCATTTGGCCTACTCTGTTTTTTAATGTATTATTTTCTTCAATATTTTTTGCATGTGTCTTCTTTACCAAGTTGTTGACTCTTTCTGCATGTTTTTCTTGCATCACTGTCATTCTCTTGTCAATTTTTCCTCTACCTCTCTTACTTGATTTTCAAAATCCTATTTGAGCTCTTCTGTGGCCTGTAGCAATTACATGTTTTTCTTGGGGTCTTTGAATTTTGGAATTTTGACTTTGCTATCTTCTGAGTGTGTTTTTTATCTTTCTTTTCACCATAGTAACTTTCTATGGTCAGAAGTTCTTCTATTGTTTGCTCATTTTTCCAGTTGTTTTCTTGACTTAACTCTCGGAGTTCTGCTTGTACATTGTCTCAAATTTTGGGTATTTGTGCAGCTGTTTTCAGATATGTTTTAGGGACCTGTAACTTTTTAGTTCTTCCAGATGGTATAATCTAAGGAGAGGTGTGGTTATTACTCTCCTGGCCAGTGCTATGGTCTGTGAGTGACCATAATCATCCTTTTCTGTCCTGGAACTATGAGGAGGGTCTCTACTCCACTTTTGCCACAAACTCTGGTGTGCTAGTGCTAATTCTCATCCTGGAACAGTGACCCAGGATGGTGTCCAGATCTGAGTATGGGAGCAACAGAGTCCTCCCCAACAGTGTCATCAAAGAGGCTCCTTTACATTTCTCATCAATTCTTCAACAACTTTACCATCTATGGGCTGAGAGCTTCACAAGAAACTGCGACTGCTACTGATTCAGTGGCTTCCAAAATCTTATCCTGCTTTGCTGGGTCCAAGCCTGTGTTGGTGTGGTCTGCAGTGAACTGTACTTCACTCTCACCCAGGTGCAATAGACCTTTCTTGATGACCTTCTAATTACTTTGGCTGGAAAATCATTTCACCCCATTTTTTGTGTTTTCTGTCACATCAGAAATTGTTTTATGACATTATTTAAAGGTGTTTGGAGAGGTTTTGTGGAGTGCTCAGGTGAGTCATTGCCTTTTCTCTACCATCTTGGCCCATGTTTTTCTGAATCAACCAGCTCATTACTTACTACAACATGGCAATATTCTAACCCAATTACATTCTATCAGTGAGTTTGTCTATGAAAGTCCCCTCCCCCACAATTTTATGCATTCTTTTTGGTCTTAGCCACATAGGTCTTATCTCTACAAGAAGGTTTTAATTTGAAATAATTGAAATTATATTTTTTCTACTTCAAAAATTGTCTCACTTTATGATGTACTTTAATATCTGATACTGGTGAATCTGCTTACTTTCCACATCTTCCCCACCCCACAGATTCTTTGAAGTTCTCAGCTTTTATTTTTCCAAATGAACTTTGTTATTTTTTCATTACTTAGTAAAATATTTTTTAGTAATTTCATTGTGATGAATTTGAATAGGGTCAAAAGAAAATTAAATTTAGTTACATGCCTCCCATGTGTGAGGTGCTATGCTAATTACTGGAAAAAGACAGTCCCTGCTTTAAGGAGTTCACAATTTAATGGGGAATGCATAATGAAAACAAATATTTTCAATCAATTTATATTCTAGATAGATAGGAGATAATTGAAAAAGAGAAGGCACTAGAATTAAATGGATTTCAAGAAGGTTTCCTATAGAAATTGAGATATCAGTTGACACTTGAAGAAAACCAGGGAAATCAGAAGACAAACATGAGGAGACAGAACATTCTAGGCAACATCCATGGAACTTTCAGAGCAAATTTTTGGAATCAAGAGATAATTCTCACCCTCTCCCCTACGCCCCGTCCCCAAAAGAACAACAAGAAGGTCTTTACATAGTATGGAAGAGTACATGGCAGGGAGTAAGATATCAGAAGCTCAGAACAGGAGGCAGAGGCAGCTAGGATTTTAAGGGTTGCAGATGACAAGAAAACCGGGATAATTTTATATTTGATCCTGAGGATGATAATGAGCCATTGATGTTTACTGAGAGGAAGAAGTTGACAAGATCACATCTGCATTTTAGGAAAAATGACTTTGGTGGTTTTCTGGAGAATGGATTGCAGTGGGGAAGTGACTTGAAGCAGACAAACCAAATAGCAGGCTCTTGAAACAGGCCAAATGTAAGGTCATGAAACCATACCTATACAGTGTGAGGTCTACATCAGAGTAGAAAAGAGGGAATGTTTGAGCGATGTAGAAGATACAAAATTGACAATAACAGATTGTATATGCAGGTGAGAGATAGTGAGGAGTCAAGAATGATGTCTAGGTTGAAAGCTTGAGGAAGCAGGATGGTGGTGTTATCCTCTAAAAGGACAGATTATTATAATGAGTTCGGTTTGGGACATGTTGAAGTTAAAATATCTATGGGACTTCTAGTAATAAGTATCTTGGAGACACTGAAGACCAAAATAATTAAGTAAATTTGTTTATTTTTATAGTAATTTTGTAAAGTACTTAGAATTGTGGTGGCTAGGTGGCACAGTGAATAGAACACCAGCCCTGGAGTCAGGAGGACCTGAGTTCAAATCTGGCCCCAGACACTTGACACACTTACTAGCCATGTGATTTTGGGCAAGTCACAACCCCAATTGCCCTCCAAAAAGAAAAAAAAAAGTACTTAGAATTGTTCCTCATATATAGTAGGTGCCATATAAATGAGTATTCCCATTGCTTTCCCCAAACCCATTCTCCCCTATGCCACTGGAAATGTCAAATCAGAGTTCAGAAGAGTAGTTTGGACAGGATAGGTTGTAATGGTAATGGGAATTTGAGGATCTTCCCTACCCCTTAATAAGCCTAAGGGAATTTGAAGACTTTCCCTGATTTGAAGATTTTCACTGCCCCCAATAGACTGAATTTAATCACATGTAGCCTTTGGTGGGAGAAATTTGCTGAAGGGTGGAACAAAGACCACAGGAAGCTGGGAGTCAGAGCACTTAGACAGTGGGAGAGAGAAGATGCAACCAGGGAGACAGCTAGGCTTGGGAGTGTTGGTCTGTAGGAAGGCTAAAGGATGGTGTGCCTTTCTGTTGCATTGTGGTGTATTAACTTTTTTGTTGCTATGATACATTCAGTTTCCTGGTGTTGGAATTTGATTTTCTGTTGTCTAAATAAATGTTTTGCTTCTGTCTTCTATATGGACAGCCTGTTACATTTTTCAATTGAGAACTATGTCAGCATATTTATAGTCGCCATTGGCACTGTGAATATTGCATTGGTGCTACATTGGTAGATTTGAGAATGAAAAACATAAAGAAAGTAATTAAATCCATGAAAGTTAATGTGATCTCCAAGAGAAGTAGTATAGAGGAAAAAAGAGAAAAGGGCACAGGACAACTCCATGGGACACCACGTGACACCATGAGAACTCCATGAGATACCAGTAGTGTTCAAGCATCAGATGAGTATCTAACAAAGAAAACTAGGGAACAGTCTTATAGGTAGCAGGAAAGAAGTTCTTTATATTGGATGCAATAGTACAAGGCAGGGAGTAAGGTGTGAGAAGCTCAGAAGAGAAGTCAGAAAATGCCAGGATTTTAAGGATTGTGAATGAAAAACAAACAGATAAGAAAGGTGCCCTCAAAGCATAGAGAAAAATGTATGAGGAGAAAAATATGATCCACAGTGACAAAATCTACAGGTGTATCTAGTATGAAGACTGAGAAAATACCATTGGATTTGGCAAATAAGAAAAAGTAATTTTAAAGCG